>CM035156.1:109126081-109607546 GCA_020205615.1 Panax quinquefolius
TAATTTGCGATAGTATAAAGAGGTTCTAGGAAGGGGCTTTCAAAAAAGTGTATCCTCAACACAACAGGTTTATCCTTTGAGACTCTACGTCGATAAGTTTGTTTGCTCTATTTCTTCTTTTATTTTCGGTCAATTTGTATAGCCATCATATTATAGGTATTGATATTTATAACAATTATTTGATGTAATAATATTTATAATGGAAGGCTTGGGATTCGTTAGTATAATTTAGTACTTAATCATGCCTAAAGTACCTTTTATTATCATAATTTTAAAGTTGTTTGAATGCCTAAAGTTTTTCTTTTGCCTACATGTGGATTGTTTATGAAATTATAGTCAAATCTATGCCTATATGAGAACTATACTTATTCAAGATCGTCATGGGTAATAGTTAGGCTTTTCTTCACATTACTTATACTTATGCAAGATCGTCTCATGTGGACTCTTGGTTTGTGTCTTGGGTGCCTAGAAATGATCGTATATACATGTCGTGCGTGCATGTGGCTAGTCCATATTATAGGGGAGACTACTGGCGAATTTTTTTTATTGATCGGGGTAGTTGCGAACATTTATACTATTAACGAGCCTATTGGTGATCCACTAGAGCCTATTAAGGGGATGTTAGAGCGGATGGGGTGGGCTTGGGTCATGAGGCTACACGAGGCTACGCCAAGTTTAGCAAACCTCATAGGGCAAGCCAAGCTTGGTTGTTAGCATCTTCGAGCTATTAGATGCTATTAGCCAAAAATAAAAGCGTTATGCTGAGAGAAGGAACTGTTAGTCAATAAAGAGACTGCTTTTGGCTATAACGAGAAAAACAAGGGTATTTAACACTTATGTATACAAGAATAAAGCTATAAAATGTTATAAAAGCTATAAATTGCTCAATCATGTTGTGACTATCCCAAAACATAAAAGATTATAGAAAGGGATAGTGAGGGGTATAATCTTAAAACATGTTAGCGCCTTAGCACACTAGTTGATATGAATGAATCTCCAAGATACTCAAATATGTTAATCATATGCTTACAAGTATGCTCAAGTCATATGGTTACAAGTATGCTTAAGTCATATGCTTAGAAGTATGCTTAAATGTTAATCATATGCATGCTTACAAGTATGCTCAAGTCATATGGTTATAAGTATGCTCAAGTCATATGTTAACATTTATAATGTTATCGTAGTATAGGTGCAAGTGGAATCATGGACCTCTATTCGGGCCAGTAGTTGGATGGCACGACGAAAGTCAAGTACCCAGATAGGTGTTACAGTTGAATTTAGAGCTGGTTGCCAAGTGTTTTTGGAGTATGCGTATAGTCACCCAGAATGTATGAATGGTAAGTCGCAGATACGATGTCCATGTTTAAAGTGTAAGAATGTAAATTATATGGACAAAGACATGGTAAACTATCATTTAATTGTTTCTGGGTTCATGAGAAATTACGAAGAATGCTGGTGGACACATGGGCAGAGAAGAGATGGTGGCATCACACAAGTACACAATTCGGGCAGTAGTACTCATCGTATGAATGAAATGGTCCATGATATCATAGGGCGATTTTGATTGGGGGAGCAAGGCGAGAGAGCAACCTATGAATTTCGATGCCAAAGACTTCTTTAAGTTGTTAGGCGAGGGTAGCAAGCCATTGTGGCATGGTTGCACCAAACACACTACATTGTCTCTGCGCAGTGGCGACATTACTTAACATCAAGGTGATCACAACATGAGCCATGAGTGTTTTGAGTCGCTCAAGGCAATTAAGAGTATGTTACTGACGGTGAGAAATTACCTGGTAACTATTACTTTTGTAAGAAAATGGTGAAGAAGTTGGGTCTTGGATACCAAAAGATCGATGCATGTCCCAACAACTGCATGTTGTTTTATAAGGAAAATGATAAGATGACAAGGTGCACGTTTTGCAGTCATGATCGGTTTAGGCCTAATAAAGAGGGTGTGACTACAAAAAAATCAAGTATACCGTTTAAGATTCTAAGGTATTTTCCAATAACACATCGACTAAAAAGATTGTACATGTCTTCAAGATCAGCTGAACATATGAGTTGGCATGCGAAATCTCCAGCTAAAGATGGAGAACTAAATCATCCATGCAGATGTAAGGGGCTTGGAAAGATTTCAACTTAGCACATCCCGAATTTGCATTGGAACCTAGAAATGTGAGGCTTGGATTGTCCACCGATGGTTTCAATCATTTGGCCCACTCAATTATTTCAGTACTCATGTTGGCTTTGTGATTGTTACTCCGCATAACTTGCCTCCTTGGATGTGTATGAAATAAATGACCATACTTATTTCTTTCACTCGTGATTCACGGTCCTAAGAGTCCCGGAAAGAACTTAGATGTTTACTTGAGACCTCTTATAGGCGAGTTAAAGGTATTGTGGGAGGATGGAATATGAGACTTGGGATGTTGCAACGAAAACAAATTTCAACCTTAGGCGTGGTTATGTGGACTATAAGTGACTTCCCGACTTATGGTATGTTAATTTGGATAGAGTACACATGGGAAGTTGGCTTGTCCAGTATTGTATGGAGCATACAAAGTCGTTTAATCTATCAAAAGGTCGAAAGCCTTGTTGGTTGGTTTGATATCGTCATCGGTTCTTACTGGGTAGATCACCCGTTTGAAGAAATAGAGAATACTTTGAGGAAAGGGAAAGTAGATAATGATATGCTCGCACCGCGATTGTTGGGAACGGAGATGCGAGATCGTGTGATGAGATTGCGGTTATCCCATTTTGGTAAGGTTGATGCGACAAACATAATCAATGGGTTTGGTGAATCTCATAAGCGGGTTCGGAGAAGCATCTTTTGGGAATTGCCTTATTGGTCTACAAATTTGATTAAATATAATCTAGATGTGATGCATATTGAGAAGAATGTGTTTGATAATGTGTTTAACAACTTTGTGATGAATGTTACTGGGGAAGACAAAAGATAACGATAAGGCACGCGTTTGGACATGAAAGATATTTGTAAGCGTCTGGATTAGAACTTTATGAATCTCCTAATGGTAAGATTGTCAAACCGCATGTAAGGTACACATTGTCCAAAAAGCAAGTTGAAAGATGTGCACATGGGTTAAGTCTCCGAAACTACCGGATGGATATCGTCAAACATTGCAAGGTGTGTTACGGGTGGGAAATTGCAAGGGATGATGAGTCATGATCACATGTGTGTTCATGGAGAGACTCATGCCTATAGCATTTCGGGATCCGCTTGATAAACCAATATGGGATGCTTTGGCGGATCTTAGTCGTTTCTTCAAAAACTTGTGTTCAAAATCATTGAATGAGAAGGACATGTTTGTACTTGAGAAGAACATCATAGAGATCACGTGTAAACTGGAAAAAATATTCCCACCTGGTTTTTTTGACTCCATGGAGCATTTGCAAATCCATCTTCCCTATGAAGCTCGTGTTGGGGTCCGATTCAATATAGATGGATGTACCCTTTCGAGAGGGTGATGGGAAACCTTAAGAGGAAGGTGAAGAATAGAGCTTATGTCGAGGGGTCGATATGCGAGGCATACAGTTTTGATGAGATATCTACGTTTGTCTCAGACTATTTTCTGGATGAAGTCTTGACAAAGACCAATCGAGTATCGAGACATGATGATGGGGGAAATGTTGAACTAAATGGTCGGCTCTCTGTATTTGGTCTATCGGGCCGCACTTATGGAAAAGGGAAGCGCATATTCCTCTCTGAGGAAGAATTACATGCCGCACATACTTACATTCTTCTCAATTGTGAGGAGATTGACGAATTTGTGAGGTACACATGTAAACTTGATATTTTATCTTTTAAGTTAAAAATTTATTCTAATATGTTAATGTTTATAACATGGTATAGATTGTACGATGTGAGTTAAAAGTGAAGCATGCCGACATAAGCGATAAAGATATTCAAATCAATCGGGATAAAAACTTTGCACTTTGGCTAAAGGACAAAGTAAGTTCAATTTTAACACGTAGTGTATATATATATATATATATATAATATATATACTCCATATGTTAACTATGACTTCATTTAATAAGATGGAGTTTTTGTAGGCTTTATTTGAGGGATCAACGATTTAGGCTAATGTACAAGTCCTAGCTATGGGACCGAGACAAGGATCAAGTCACCTTGATGGTTACAAAATAAATGGTTGTGAATTTCACACAAAGGCATATGGGCGGTAAAAGAACAACGAACTCGGAGTGTGTGTCAAGGAGATTGTTACAATGAGCTTGGTCGTGCCTTTTATGGGGAGTTGGAGGAAATCGTAGAGTTGTCGTCGTGACTGAGGCACGCGTCGGGGTCATATTCACTTGTTCAAGTGCCGTTGGTTTGATTCGGAAAAAGGGATACGTGTTGTGCAGACATGGAATCGTCGATATTGACCTCCATAGTCTGCGTACTCCAACGAACCGTTTGTTTTACCAACTCAAAAAAGACAAGTATACTACACTCCTAGTCCTGTTAGAAAAGGGATAGACCGCTTCTGATTGGCAAGTTGTAATTTATACTCCGCGCGTAGTCGTGTAGAATTAGTTGATGGGGAGATTTACCAAGAAGCGATGATGCTTCATAGTCGGACTATAATAAATGTGGAGGACGACAATGAAGTAATCCGGTTAGATGGTGGAGATGAACCACATGAATTAGATCCTGAGTCAATACTTGTGTCGGATGACATTGATCATCGAGGAGGAAGAGTTATTGATTGAATCGACATACGAGAATCAAGCGGATGATGGTTATGAATCTGCAACACGTATACAAGATGATTTCATCGGACATTGACACTTGAACTCATGAAATGTATGTTTAGCAATACATGTTTTTTATATCATTGTCATGTTTATGTACTAAACTATTTAAATGCAACTTTTGTTTATTGTCATTTTATATTCATATATATATGTTTATATTATATCATGTTTTATGTTTAAACTATATATACATGTAATCAAATATATTCTAATAACATCTTGAAATTTGTAATATATATGAGATGGCTAATAACATCTTGAAATTTGCGCAAAAAGTAAAAAGCGCGGCTTGGGTAGGGGGGCCTAATAATGTGCCCAAGGCCCCTACTAATCCCGATGATCGGATTCTTATTGATTCGCCCTCCTCCGAATATACGTCGTCCGATATATCATTTATATAAAAGCATTTAAGATTCCATTTATTGTATATTGGTAATGTTCTGATTGATATTATATTGGTATGTGTTCATTGTTTTGGTCTTATTGTATTGAAAATTTGTATATTTCTCTTGGTTTGTGTCTTGGGTGCCTAGAAATGTCCATATATGCATGCCGTCGTGCATGTGGCTAGTCTATATTATAGGGGAGACTATGGCAAAATTTTTTTAAGTATTATAAGTATAAGTTTGAAAAATGTTCACAAATATTATAACTTAGATATAAATTGCTTTAATATATGCTAATTGATGTTGTATATTATAGTGATTTTTCAGATAATAAGATCGTCAAGTGCATATCACAGCTGTGTTTATAGAATTGGCCTACACCTGTGATTACGTGGGCGAGCACACCTATCGCCCACAAGGATCCTTGTTTGGGCGAATTTTCGGGTATGTGTTTTTAATTATGACAAATAATATTAATATAATATTCAAAGGATAATTATTTAGTAATGTTATTATTGTTTTTTATTTTGTAAAGCGGTATAGATGGGAGGACCTTGTGAGCTTGATGATTGAGACATTATTCGGCAAAAGCAAAAAGCGCGGTCCGCACTCAAGGACAACTTGAATAAAGAACGACAAAAAGCCATTCACAATGCCGAGATCGACCATCCGTGGCGTGGAGAGGATTATATGCACGAGCATAGCCCACGGTGGTGCACCCGATCCATATAAATTTGAGATGTGTGCCCAATGGAGAGCGAGAGTGGGTGAAAAGATGAAAGAGATCGCCGCCACCAACAGAGCCTCGGGTGTATCGATGGCGAAAAGGCTAAAAAAGGAACATACAAGTATGATAAAGATTTCACATTCTAAAGATATCAACGCCCGAGTGCGTATTTACAAGTTTTAATATGTTTACAATCATGAATTGTAGAAAATATCCCATTTTACTTAGTAATATTGTCTTTGTTTTTGTATAGGAGTCTCGGTCTCAAGGTCACCTATCCATTTGGTGGATGGATGTGTACGTACACCCGTGATGGTTCCACTGAGGCTATCCGGATAAGCGGTAATAAGTTTTAACAACTGATCTTGTTTATTAATACTTACAAAATATTATTTTTAACTATTTAAGTGTTAACATGATGACAGGATACTTATAAGCGTTTAATGAATGAAATATTATCTGAAGGCACTCCACGTCACTTTATTGATCAAGAGTTGTGGGAGAAGGCGTCATTGTGAAGAAGAACTACATTAAAGGTCAAGGACAACGACGGCGCCCATCCTTCGATGGCTTAAAGACTGCTACCCAGTCTTCCACGATCATGAGTCATCCAAATTGTTCATACTCAAAATTTGACATTGTGAGAGCTATATGTCAAATCGAAATCTTCGAAGATATCATTGGGGGCTCTTGATCACGAGGAGTTAGGTGAAGCGATGGCGGCAGCAATAGCCAGGAACGACATGGGGATGGCGACGAGGTATAAAATCAATTTGTTGTATGTATTGTCGTAATATATACCAGTATCAACATATTTATTATATTTGTAACTTGTTTTATTATTTTGTTAATTACAGGGTGATCAAGGAGGGGATGACGCTTGTGTAAGGTTTGTAATATTCATGGGTGCAATCAAATTGCATAAAAGTGCGGAAGCGTGTAAAATCAGAGTTTAAAAATTTTTACAAACCATATACCCGGATGACCCTTTATGCATAATTATTAATTAAACGAAAAGATAAAGAATAAAATCATACCCTTGAAGATCGAGCTTCCTCAGGTACAAGTTCACCTCCAAATCCTTTCGCGTTCAACTTGAATCCACCGGGTTTGATTCCTTCCTTTGATCAACGTTAGCCACCCATATGTTTGGCCTCTAGAGGTGATCCACCAAGGAAAATAAAGATTCAAGAAGAAGGGATATTGGCTCAACCCTAGTTTTCTATCTCTATAGAAAGGGCGTACTCTCCCAACAATTGGAATTATGTCGTATGTTGAAAAAGTCAACAACCCCCATCACCCATAATAAGACTCCTCTTATTAATAGATGTGGGCAACCCACCTTAACAATTAAGGAATTGGGTTTTATTTAATTAATTAAATTCTTTTAATTAATTAAGCTCCCTAATCTTATTAGGGATAATTAATTAAACTCCTTTAACTAATTTTCCCTCCTAATCCTATTAGGAATAAATGAGAGTACTTATATTAAATTAATTCCTAAACTCTTTTAGAAATTAAAATAATAATAATTGTAATAATATTAATAAGACTCCTCTTATTAATTTATATTTAATATTTCTAAAATATTAAATAATAAATATTAAGCTATTTAATTTATTCTATCACCATAGATTAAATTAAATATACTTAACATATTATTACGATTATGCCATTAACTTCTTAAATAATTATTCTTCCTTTTATGGTGTGACCCTTTAGGTTCTCCATATTAAACCGGTTGTGAATAAATCAATTAGAACAATTCTAATCTTATTTAAATAAATAAATTAAATAATTAATTTATTTAAATAAATAATATTTATTCTACAATAGGGATAAGCCTCCCTAGCGATCAACGACTTTCCGGATAATATAGATTTCAACATTAATCATTAAAGAACCTTTGAGTAAATAGTTCCGTGACAATTCAATCCTTCCACCATACAATGTCCCAATTAAATATAAGACATGGAATTCTTGTCAAGTCTTATTTTATTTAATTATATGTATTTCGATTCTTAAATGCACAACTCAAATAATGCAAATTAGAAACTCCTTTCTAATTTCATTTACGCCTTGGCCAAGGACTCTTTGGGTTGTCATTTATCGAATCACATAGGACATTTCTTCTTCTTTTATTAGAAGTGGTAGATTCTTTATTGATCATACATTATCTCCATGTATAACTTATTATACCCAAGCATACCCTTTGATATACCCTAAGGGTCTTAAGGAATAAGTCAAAGTATAACTCATCATACACAAGATACTATGATGATCTCAAGTCCAAGGATTATTTGTACTACTATCACTACAGGAATTCCTATTGACAGACAAATAAAACTCCATTAGGTATTCCTTAGCGAGCCACGTTCAGTGAACTTATTCTCTAATAAGCACCTACATACTTGCTTTAGTGTCTCCACACAAATGATCATGAGATCAATCATCCTCATCCAATGAGCAAGCAACGTATGTACCAATCTATCCGGATTCACTAATCCCCAATTTAGTAATCCAATGATTGGGAACTATTTTAGTTTTAAGCTTTCTAAGAATTTAGATCTCATTAGAATGATCATCATCATTATTCTAAAAGCATTGCTTAAAACTATGGGTTTATCACATATTATAAAACAGCATCATGTAGATAATTAAAAGCCTTTAATAAATTAATACTTTTTATTAATAAATGAATAAGATTGTTACAAAGTATATGCTTTATCATCAAACATGATTGGCTTGTGTGCATACTACTTTCAATCTCCCACTTGCACTAAAGTCAATAAATCATGGTATCTTATACTTTTCTTCTCTAAGTGGCGATTATCCTGTTTGTTGGATAAGCTTTAGTTAATGGATATGTAATGTTGTTCATGAGAGTCCACTATCTCTATAGTGATTTCCCATCTTTCAATGATTCTAATAATCAAATGAAAGTGCCACAACACATGTTTAGATCCAAGATGAGATTTAGGAACTATTCCTAGATTACGTAATGAACTTTAATCCAAACAATCAACTTGCGACTTCATTTATAGCTATATACTTTGTCTTTATCACCAAACCAAAGAACTCTTTTTGCTATTTGGAACCTTTCAATTCTTCGCACCACTTTTCAAGGTAACCCTTTACCTTAAAGTGGATTTTTACATCATCTTGGTTTATCTCGAAAAACTTGAGTCTATAAGCCCTCTAGTTTTAATTTAGACCCACCATGAATATGATCACATCCTTAGTGCTTGGGTTAAGCACTTTAAGATGTTTTTCATTGACTCATAGTAAACTTCTCCATAATATGACTGATCAACATCAGGTCTCGTACATTTCATTGCAAACATGATTGTCACTCATGCGATCTCTCTTTTAGGAGTCTGTGGGGACTATTAAGAGAGATACACTCCATAGCTCATCGACATGAGACATCTCTTGGAGTTTGCCATGCTAAACGACTTTAGCATCAAATGAATATACGTTCCTTGGGTTAAGTCGAGCATCCTTTTAAATCTATCTATATAGATTTATATCCCCAATTAAGATACTCTTCCAAATCATTCATGGAGGAATGTTTAGACAACTTTATCTTTACTGATTTTAGCATTGGTATGTCATTCCTTATCCGTAGTATATCAACATATAATACTAAGAATGTCACGACGCTCCCACTGTCCCTTTTATACACACTAGAACTCTTACATCATCGTATGTAACTTTGGATCATCATCTTCTATGATGCGTACCTCATCATCATCATCCATGATGAATCCATACCTCCTGGGTATCTTCAGTACTATTCGATTCTGATTTCGGTTGTGGTATAATAGGTCTATCTCTGAGTTCCTCTTATTTGACTTATAGTGTTTTGTGGTTCTTGAACTCTTCAAGATCTATTATCCTCCCACTAGCCCTTTCAATAATAAACACATTTATCTTAGAAGGCGCGTGTTTCGTGAACAAACACCTTTTTTGCTAAGTAGGATTATAGAACATATACCCTAAACTTACTTTAGGATGTCCCACAAATTGTACTTGTCAAATCTTGTCCCAAGCTTATCCTTTGAAACCTTTTCACATAAGTTGGACAACCCCTTATCTTAACATACTTAAGATTAGGAATCCTCCCCATCCATAACTTTTATGGAGTCTTGGGGCCGGATTTTGAGGTTACCTTTTTCAGTAGATATCTGACCATTTCTAGGACATGATCCTAGAAGGATACTGGAATGTCGGTAAAATCATTTTGGACCGTACCATGTTCAACAAGGTATGAATTTTCATTCAGATACATCAATCAATTATTGCGTATCAGGATGTGTCCATTATGAGAAAACCATTTGAGATGATCTAGAAACTTATTGCACAAGTATTCCTTCCTTGATCCGATCAAAGAATCCTAATACTTTGCCAATTTGTTTCACTTTTGAATTCTTTGAACCTTTCAAATAACTCACACTTGTATTTCAGTAAATACACACATTCAACTCTTTAAATGATCATCTCCTTTTCTTATACTAGTTTGTTCAATTTGCAAAATATATTTTTTTTTTCATGTAAGTCAAGTATACAAAATTTATTAAGTAATATTCCAGTTCTATACAAAACATTATTATTATAAATAGAACAACAATTGTTCTTAATTATAATCCCAAAGATTTCATTGTCCAACAATAAAATAGAAATAATATTTTTAACAAGAAGCGGAATACAATAACAACTTATTGACTTAATAGATTTGTCGTAGGTATTGCTAAACTATAAGTTTCTATGGCTAATGTTTCAACCTTTGTTTCATTTCCGCACTTAGGATTACTTATATTTGTTTAGCTTTCTACTTACTGCTTGGTCCCTTCATAAATCTATATTTATGATAACCAAAGTCGGTATCCAATACCCAAGTAGAACCTTGACTTAAAGAAAAATTTATTTCAATCATGAACAAAAACTGTATTGTAACCGAAACTTCACTAAGCTTCTTTGGTTAGCCTCTGCAAGATACTTCTCGTAGTTTCTTTCAAGTGTCCAGGCTTATTGCAGTGGAAGCAAACTCCTTTGCTATCCATATCAGTTTTGTTCTTATTATCCTTTGTTTACGTCTTTTTGTTTACCTTCTTTGAATCGTTATTCTTTTCAGAAGATCCTTTGGCCCCTACCAGTAAGACTTGATCTTTCTTGGTTGGAAAGTGACTCTCAACATTTTTCAACATGTTAAGCAAATCAGCAAAGCTGATATCTATCTTGTTCATATGAAAAATTCACAACAATTGTGAAAGGAGTTCGGGAGTGAGTGCAAGATCAAATCTTGGCTCAACTCTCCATCCATGACAAAACCAGTTGTCCTAATTGATCAATCAAATTGATTATGTTAAGAACTTTTTATGCATCTTATAGTGCCATTGGCCATTCTAGATCGGAAGAGCTCCTTAGATATCGATATCTATCGGTCCTACTTTTCTCACCATCAACTACTTGGCGTGCGGGGAGTATAGTAGAAGTATCCATAGTTTCAGTCGACATTTGAAGCTTGTTACTCATGGATACGAGCATGATGCATTGAGCCAATCATGCATCATCTTGCCACTTTCTAAAAGTAGCAATCTCTTCCTCGAGGCATTATCTCGCAACCATTGCGAGGATAGGCGTATTAAGGACATAAGATAGCTTTTGACATATGAGAACTATTCTCAAATTCCTTAACCAATCCGTTTAATTGGCCCGATTAATTTAGCATCTAATATGCTTGCTTGATGATAGTAATTTTAGACATTGTAAAATTTCACGTAAATGAATTTGTAATTAACAACATTTTAACATACATTCTATTATTAATTACCAAAATAAATTAGGTCTTGTTTTAAATTGGTATCTCCTACTATTTTCTTCAAACTATATTACCCTCACTTATATAGTTCGGCAAAATCTAATTAAAGATTTGCTAGTGAGAATAAGGATCCCATTTCAAATGTATATAGCCTTGTGGTGACACAACAAACTATATATAAATAAATAGGTAGACAACTTTTGTCAATTACATCAACTATGCAACTCCTTGTATTTTGCCTCTTAGATTATTTTGATCAAGTGGTGGCACATCCGAATCAAAATTATCCAAGTTAAGTCCAACCTAGCACTCCATATATTCAAAAAAGAAAAATATCATCCTTTGGGTGACACAACAAAACAATATTGTTCAATTTTCTTTATAAGCATCAAATGTGATAAATTA
Organism: Panax quinquefolius; assembly: GCA_020205615.1. Taxonomy (NCBI): domain Eukaryota; kingdom Viridiplantae; phylum Streptophyta; class Magnoliopsida; order Apiales; family Araliaceae; genus Panax; species Panax quinquefolius. The sequence goes on from CM035156.1 coordinate 109,138,200, forward strand.
ACATCTTAAATACTTAATACTTGCCTTGTGGTGACACAACAAACTCATATTAAATATTTAATACTCTATTAATTTTATCATGCTAGAAAGGCTGACGTTCGATTCCAAATATCTTTGAACGCTTAGGACTTAATATAAAAAATTGAGGGGTTTGTTATTAATTTGTCTCATCTTGTTTAGCGCGCATGCACATATATATATAAAATACGCGTTATATTAATGAACATGCGAAGCATGTTAATATATATATATATATATATATAGTATAAGCATGCACATATAGAATACTATATTCTACCGAATTGATTATGGACTTTTATTCTAGTTTGGTTCACTAGAGCCACCAAGTGAACCAAAAGGTCAAACCCCCCAGGGTGCAAGAAATAATATTTAAATATAACTATTACATTTAAACCGGGCTCTATTACAAACGGGTCTTCAAAGTGCTTCTTGTCCCTTGATCTCTAATTCTTCAAAATTAATTCTAAATATTCCTATTACAAAACTATTTTAAAATAAATAGAAACCTTGATCGTGATCGAGGGAAGTACATAGGAGGAGATAGAATTTACATTAAGGAAAAATTAGAGAAGGCAGTCTGTGAGACCCCATTTAATAAAACCCATAATTCATGCATCCAACTAAAATAAAATCCAATCATATTGGTCGATAGTCATAATCAATCCCATTTATTATCATACACATCACCATATATATCAATAAATAACATTCATCTCATGAATAATAAACATTTAATATATATATTGATATCATTTAATGGGCAAATTTAGTTAGTATAAAATCTAATTTTGAATTAAAATAAACTCCTTTATTTTAATCAAATTTAAATCAAAATAAAACAATTTTATTTTAATTTATCTAATTTTGAAGAAAATAAACTATTTTATTTTAATCAAAATCTTTAATCAAAATAAACTCCTTTATTTTAATTAATTATGGAATCCATTCCATATAAAAAAAATTATTAAAGGAAACACGGATATTCTTTCCTATTCATAAATAAACTCCTTTATTTTGAATAATATGAAATCTTATTCCATATTTAAATAAACTCCTTTATTTAAGGAAACATGGATTCTCTTTCCTATTCACAAATAAACTCTTTTATTTTGAATAATATGAAATCCTATTTCATATCTAAATAAACTCCTTTATTTAAGGAAAGATGAATTTACTTCCCTATTCACAAATAAACTCCTTTATTTTAGGAAAAATAAAATCCAATTTCAACTCCAATTAGTTATTATGGAATCCAATTCCAACTCTAATTAGTTAGCATGAAATCTAATTTTAAAATTAAAATAAACTCTTTTATTTTAATATTAAAATAAACCTTTTATTTTAAGATTAAAATAAACCTTTTATTTTAATTATAAAATTATTAAAATTAAAATAAAACTTTATATTTTAATATTAAAATAAACCTTTTATTTTAAAATTAAAATAAACTTTTATTTTAATTATATAATAATTAAGATATATATATATATATATATATATTCGTAATATATATTATATATATATATATAATCAAATCCGTGCACCTTCCTAATGCTAATCCTGTAACCTCCTTTTTCAAAATTTCGTGAGTCATCTATATATATATATTTATATAGTATATATATATATAACTATTACATATATATATATATTATATAAAAAAAAACGTCCCATATGTTTAACTTCCTTGATATCCGGGAACTTTTAAAAAAAAAAAAGCATTGCTTTAATCAGGAAAAAAAAAGAAATGCCTTTTTTTTTTTTTTTGATAACAACGTGCCTTGAATTTAAATTTTTTTTTTTTTTTTTTTATTTAAATTTTATACAATAAAATTATGCCCAATTAAATTGTTCTAAACACATATCAATATACATATCAAATTAAAACAATTAATAATTTGCATAAAAGTTTGGCTCTGATGCCACTGTAAGGTTTGTAATATTCATGGGTGCAATCAAATTGCATAAAAGTGCGGAAGCGTGTAAAATCAGAGTTTAAAAATTTTTACAAACCATATACCCGGATGACCCTTTATGCATAATTATTAATTAAACGAAAAGATAAAGAATAAAATCATACCCTTGAAGATCGAGCTTCCTCAGGTACAAGTTCACCTCCAAATCCTTTCGCGTTCAACTTGAATCCACCGGGTTTGATTCCTTCCTTTGATCAACGTTAGCCACCCATATGTTTGGCCTCTAGAGGTGATCCACCAAGGAAAATAAAGATTCAAGAAGAGGGATATGGCTAACCCTAGTTTTCTATCTCTATAGAAAAAGCAAGCTCCTCCAACAATTGGAATTATGTCGTATGTTGAAAAGTCAACAACCCCATCACCCATAATAAGACTCCTCTTATTAATAGATGTGGGCAACCCACCTTAACAATTAAGGAATTGGGTTTTATTTAATTAATTAAATTCTTTTAATTAATTAAGCTCCTAATCTTATTAGGGATAATTAATTAAACTCCTTTAACTAATTTTCCCTCCTAATCCTATTAGGAATAAATGAGAGTACTTATATTAAATTAATTCCTAAACTCTTTTTAGAAATTAAAATAATAATAATTGTAATAATATTAATAAGACTCCTCTTATTAATTTATATTTAATATTTCTAAAATATTAAATAATAAATATTAAGCTATTTAATTTATTCTATCACCATAGATTAAATTAAATATACTTAATATATTATTACGATTATGCCATTAACTTCTTAAATAATTATTCTTCCTTTTATGGTGTGACCCTTTAGGTTCTCCATATTAAACCGGTTGTGAATAAATCAATTAGAACAATTCTAATCTTATTTAAATAAATAAATTAAATAATTAATTTATTTAAATAAATAATATTTATTCTACAATAGGGATAAGCCTCCTAGCGATCAACGACTTTCCGGATAATATAGATTTCAACATTAATCATTAAAGAACCTTTGAGTAAATAGTTAAAAGACAATTCAATCCTTCCACCATACAATGTCCCAATTAAATATAAGACATGGAATTACTTGTCAAGTCTTATTTTATTTAATTATATGTATTTCGATTCTTAAATGCACAACTCAAATAATGCAAATTAGAAACTCCTTTCTAATTTCATTCGCCTTCGCCAAGGACTCTTTGGGTTGTCATTTATCGAATCACATAGGACATTCTCTTCTTTTATTAGAAGTGGTAGATTCTTTATTGATCATACATTATCTCCATATATAACTTATTATACCCAAGCATACCCTTTGATATACCCTAAGGGTCTTAAGGAATAAGTCAAAGTATAACTCATCATACACAAAATACTATGATGATCTCAAGTCCAAGGATTACTTGTACTTACTATCACTACAGAATTCCTATTGATGAGCAAATAAAACTCCATTAGGTATTCCTTAGCGAGCCACGTTCAAATTGAACTTATTCTCTAATAAGCACCTACATACTTGCTTTAGTGTCTCCACACAAATGATCATGAGATCAATCATCCTCATCCAATGAGCAAGCAACGATGTACCAATCTATCCGGATTCACTAATCCCCAATTTAGTAATCCAATGATTGGGAACTATTTTAGTTTTAAGCTTTCTAAGAATTTAGATCTCATTAGAATGATCATCATCATTATTCTAAAAGCATTGCTTAAAACTATGGGTTTATCACATATAAAAAAACATCATGTAGATAATTGTAGATAATTAAAAGCCTTTAATAAATTAATACTTTTATTAATAAATGAATAAGATTACTTACAAAGTATATGCTTTATCATCAAACATGATTGGCTTGAGAGCATACTATCTTCGAAGATTTGGGCGGGCACTGGGGCTCTCGACAGTTAGTCAAGCGATGGACAGCTGACATAACCTTGTACTTGTATATTCATTATTTGGATGTTTGTAATATATATGTTACATTAAACAAGTTTTGAAATGTTATTATATTTATTCAAATCATATTGGTTTTTAAAGGTTATATATACTAGTTTGGTGTATGTGTTGGTAAACAAGATGGATGTTTATATTGTTTTGTATGTTTTTGTTTATCTTGGTGTGTGTATGTGTGTTGGATGTTTATAAGCGGTAGAAAGTTGTTTATCTTAGTGGGATCTTATCAAATGACCGCGCAAGGTCACGATAATGGTCACGACGTCGGACCACGCGACTTTTGGCCTGGACCATGCGACTCGGTTCGAATGTAACCGTATTTGTCATTTCGATTACGCTCAAAGCGATCGCCGCAGATATCTCGATTAAGCTAATAGTGGTGTTGATGTGCATCCCAATGACCAGATTTTATCGATTATCGGCTGACGCATGCGTCGCAGAGATAGCTATCTGCTGACCGAGTGCTGATCGCCGATAGTCGGTCGCTGATAAGCCTTTTTGTTGTAGTGAAATAAACTCCTTTATTTTGAATAATATGAAATCTTATTTCATATCTAAATACACTCCTTTATTTAAGGAAACATGGATTTATTTTCCTATTCACAAATAAACTTCTTTATTTTGAATAATATGAAATCTTATTTCATATCTAAATAAACTCATTTATTTAAGGAAACACAAAATCCAATTTCAACTCCAATTAGTTATCATGGAATCCAATTTCAACTCTAATTAGTTAGCATGAAATTTAATTTTAAAATTAAAATAAACTTTTTATTTTAAAATTAAAAAAACTTTTTATTTAAGATTAAAATAAAATTTTATTTTAATAATAAAATTATTAAGAATATATATATATATATATATACGTTCCTTTGCTTCCTGTTAACTAATTTCCGTGAAGCATGATTATAATCAAATCATTTTGCTGCCTTGCATTGAATATATCATATATATATATAACCAACCAGTCAACCACGGAAAAGGATCTCTCATGACCAAAAAAAAAATCACACAGCGAAATAAAAAAAAAAACGGGTCGGCCTTTTGCTGCTTTGTCCGTATAATATATATATTATATATTAGTACCGAAATCGGCCTTTTTTTTAATTTAATTTTATACAATAAATTATGCCCAATTAAATTGTTCTAAACACATATCAATATACAAATTAAATCTGAACAATTAATAATTTGCATAAAAGTTTGGCTCTATTGCCACTGTTAGGTTTGTAATATTCAAGAACGCAATCAAATTGTATAAAAGTGCGGAAACATGTAAAAATCAGAGTTTAAAATTTTACAAACCATATACCCAGATCACCCTTTATGCACAATTATTAATTAAACGAAAAGATAAAGAATAAAATCATACCCTTGAAGATCGACCTTCCTCAGGTACAAGTTCACCTCCAAATCCTTTCGCGTTCAACTTGAAACCACCGGGTTTGGTTACTTCCTTTGATCAACGTTAGCCACCCATATGTTTGGTCTCTAGAGGTGATCCACCAAGGAAGAAGAAGAATTCAAGAAGATGGGTGGTTGGCTAAACCCTAGTTTTTCTATCTCTATAGAAAAAGAGCGTACTCTCCAACTTTTGGAATTGCGTATATTTTGATATCTGATATAAGACTCCTCTTATAAAGATATCAGGTAACCTTATTTAATAAAATAAGGTATTATTTAATTAAACTCTTTTAATTAAATGGGCTCCCTAATCTTATTAGGGATAATTAATTAAACTCCTTTAACTAATTTTCCCTCCTAATCCTATTTGGAATAAATGAGAGTACTTATATTAAATTAATTTCTAAACTCTTTAGAAATTAAAATAATAATAATTGTAATAATATTAATAAGACTCCTCTTATTAATTTATATTTAATATTTCTAAAATATTAAATAATAAATATTAAGCTATTTAATTTATTCTATCACCATAGATTAAATTAAATATACATAACATATTATTATGATTATGCCATTAACTTCTTAATTAATTATTCTTCCTTTTATGGTGTGACCCTTTAGGTTCTCCATATTAAAGCAGGTTAGAATAAATCAATTAGAACAATTCTAATCTTATTTAAATAAATAAATTAAATAATTTATTTATTTAAATAAATAATATTTATTCTACAATAGGGATAAGCTTTCTAGCGATCAACGACTTTCCCAGATAATATAGATTTCAACATTAATCATTAAATAACCTTTGAGTAAATAATTACTGTACAATTCAATCCTTCCACCATACAATGTCCCAATTAAATATAAGACATGGAATTACATCAAGTCTTATTTTATTTAATTATATGTATTTCGACTCTTAAATGCATAACTCAAATAATGCAAATTAGAAACTCATTTCTAATTTCATTCGCCTTTGGCCAAGGACTCTTTGGGTTGTCATTTATCGAATCACATAGGACATTTCTCTTCTTTTTAATAGAAGTGGTAGATTCTTTATTGATCATACATTATCTCCATGTACAACTTATTATACCCAAGCATACCCTTTGATATACCCTAAGGGTCTTAAAGAATAAGTCAAAGTATAACTCATCATACACAAGATACTATGATGATCTCAAGTCCAAGGATCACTTGTACTACTATCACTACAGAATTCCTATTGACGAGCAAGTAAAACTCCATTAGGTATTCCTTAGCGAGCCAACGTTCAAATGAACTTATTCTCTAATAAGCACCTACATACTTGCTTTAGTGTCTCCACACAAATGATCATGAGATCAATCATCCTCATCCAATGAGCAGAAGCAACGTATGTACCAATCTATCCGGATTCACTAATCCCCAATTTAGTAATCCAATGATTGGGAACTATTTTAGTTTTAAGCTTTCTAAGAATTTAGATCTCATTAGAATGATCATCATCATTATTCTAAAAGCATTGCTTAAAACTATGGGTTTATCACATATATAAAAAGCGACATCATGTAGATAATTTAAAAGCCTTTAATAAATTAATATTTTTTATTAATAAATGAATAAGATTGTTACAAAGTATATGCTTTATCATCAAACATGATTGGCTTGTGTGCATACTACTTTCACAAACCATATTAATATGGTTAATGTAATGACCAAGTTAAAGTAATGATCAAGTTAAATGTGTGGTGACCAAGTATTAGAAGTAATGACCAAGACTTATGAGTAGTGGCCAAGCAAAGGATAAGAGTTGTGTTAATCAAGTAATGAATAATAAGGAGGTGACTTAGCTTAATGACCAAACTACCCTAGCTTTGCAAATTCTATAAATAGAAGGAGAATGCTAGCCATTTAACACTTGTTCAAACAATCTAAACTATTACAAAGTGCTTAAGTGTTAGGGAGATTAAGCTACAAATAAGTTACTTCCATAAGCAAGAAGAAGAAGAAGACTACTTTGCAAGTACTTCAATAGTAAGACTTCTTCTCCATTTATCTTCTATATCTACCATGATAGGTTGATAAGAAAAGTTGGATTAAGGAACATGAATGTTAAGAAGTAAGAAGAATGAGTAAGCAATGAACTTAAGTCACATAAGTTGGAAATAAGTCATTTGAACTTATAAGAGTTGGGAACTTGTTATAAGTTAACCTTGAATGTTAGTATGAAAAGTTCAGGGTTTATATAAATTTGTATCATGTAAACATGAATGATATTATATGTTAAGAACATATAAGTATGATGATTAAAAGACTTTAACTTTCATAAGTTATGATCATTGAAGCTATAAGTAGTTTATAATTTAACAAGTTATAAGCTCATAAAGGAATAAGTCAAAATCCAACAATGAATATAAGTTGTTGTATTAAGTATGTTGAAATGTTCACATGATGAATGGAATTCATTTGTAATGTTGAACAAATCATAAGAATGAAGATTTGTTGGAAATTGCACGATTGGACGATAATCATCGAATTCGTGAATTTCCCGGAATAGAAGTCAAATGTTGTGTTTGAACTCGGAAATGTTGTTTTCCGATGGAGTCATGTCATGTTTGGCATTTTAGAGTTGTGGACTCAAAAATGACCGGATTCCGACTTAGAACGAAGAAACGAGCGTTGAACATTCACGAACGTTTATCGTTTTCATTGAAAATGAACCAATAGGTGAATTTTTAGCAAACGAGGTCGAATAGATAAAATTCTTGCATGAACACGTAGATTACGTAATTTGTGAACCGTAGGCTTTTGAACAAACCAATTCAGACTTATAACGAAGATGTTATGCGTCCGAAAAGTTCACAAAAATTTTAAGCTTGAAAAAGTTTTTGTGCACGAGAGTCAGTAGCAATGGCCGCCAACCCTAAGCCAAATTGGTCACATCTGCTGCGGTCCGTAATAGCGGTGTTCAAGACATCTTTGGAAACTTGCTCATGAGCGAACCATAGTACAAATGATGGCGCCGCAACGCTATGAACAAGCCATGACCTCATCGCAGAGTGGCACACAAATATGCCCAATCGAGTAAGGACTCGTCTTGGCGCCAAGTCCGGGACCTCTCCACTGTTAACTCACACCGCAACGTGGCATAGAGAGTACAAGCCAGCGCCACAGCGCCAGCCCTAGACAAATGATAGTAAAGAATGATTAAGAGTATGAAGAAAGGAAAGGACTGAATTTAAAACAAACTTATATTAAGGTAACGATGTTGTAACATTGTTAAAGACTTAAAGATGGTATGAAAAGGTTGATGGTAACCTATTTAACCAAGAATGCAAATAGAATGATAAACCGGAATTGATAGTAAACAAATCTAATAAATAATTAGATTGAGATGAAGGGTAAGATATAGTCATATACATACTTGATTATATATGAACTAATGTAAGGCGTTATATGATCATGTGTTGTAGAGACTTGAAAGATTCAATCATAAAGTAAATACACCATAGCAAACGCTAAAGGAAAGTATTCTAACTCTTGTCTCAGTTCAATCTGAACAAGTTTTTGAAGTTCATGTATCCTTACGCATGAATTGAAGTATGTTGAAGTTAAAGCCAATTCCTTTGGCTAGACTTGATATATTGAGTGGATTATTGATAATCTATTCATCTGTTATCAAATGTTGTTATCTGTTGTCAACTACTTGATATGGTTTTCAAAAGAAGACTGAAATGTTAAACAATTATTTTGTCGGTAAACGACAGGCACGTGAGGTTGCCACAATTAAACGTACATACGTTTAATGGATGTAGTGTTGATCAACATAGAGTACAATAGGCTGATCACCTAGAAGTGCTCGTAAGTAATATCGGGCTTACGGACTTAGTTCCGGGTTGTCCTTTTCAAAGAAAGAATGAAATACTCAAGGTCTTTGGAGGAGTGAAGATTTTCTTGAATATTGTTATGATTGTAAAACATTTTGAAAGAAAGATGAAGTGCTATTTTGATTTATCAATAGTACTTCATAGCTATTGTTCAGTTATTGAAGATATACGATTCGTATGTGTCAAGCATGTTGTTATTGAAATTGTTATACTAGCTGAGCTAGTTATGCTCACTCTTGCTTGAACCATATGAATACAGCTAAGACTGAATGTCCCGAAGGATCGAATAAGGATAAAGGAAAAGCTAAGGCAGATCGTTAAGCTATCTATGTAATAGTATAGGTTTAATCTTATAATGTAACGATTATTATGACAAAGAACCTTTATAATGGGTTTAGAACTTGGGGAAATTTAAATATTATTTTGATTATATATAAGAGAGATTCGTTCTCTTGAGGCATTTCAATTAAATGAAAGTATGAATGTTTGTATAGTATAGTACCATCTGTCATGTTCGAAGATACCCGGATTTGGGGGCGTTACAAACTACTTTCCAGCGATAGATTTTTTGCCTCTTCCCTGGATAAAAAGAAAACTAGGGACTCTTTAGAAAGATTAATGAATGGAAACCTGAAGAACGGGGCATTACAAATATTTGAGAATGGGACTTCTGGTATATGTTGTGTATAGATACAAAAATATGCTTAATAGTTACTGTGTGGCATATTAGTTGATCTTGAGATGAGCTTCTCATGAACCAACCACTTTCTAGATCAAGTGAATTCAGTATATAGACAGTGTTAAGCAAACTATGGCAACTAGAACATCAAGCTTATTTGTGTATGCATTGAACAGTGAATAAGCATTAGTTTACCTAGAGAGGTATAAATGTTTATTCAAGTAAGAGAAACCACATAAGGTATCAACAAAACAGTAAATTCCTTGGGATTACTAACTCAACTAATTGAGCCTGTAAGCTACATTTACCTCAGCAAAGGATGTCAAGAAGCAGGTGTACGGTCTCAGATACTCGATGTGTTGCATCACCCCAACATTTCTCAAAGCCCATCCCTTGGAGTCTTCACTCAAAGAGATCAGAAAAGATGAATAAGATAAGGATTCAATACTATGATGTTACACAATACAAACCAAACATATTGCTTATTACCAGAGCAAAAACTAAAATAAAGTGCTAGATAGACACTTACACATATTCAAACTCAGAATATGGTGCATCTGGTTGAAATTTTCAAAGATACTCCTCTACCCTAGGCAAAGCAAATTGAAGTCCAGATATTGTCTGTATCCGGTCATTGAGCATCATTGCCTGAAAAATATAGACAAACACAATTAAAACTTATACTTGATTTTTGGACCTGTTATTCAGATAAAAATGAAATACTATTTGTTCATTTATGGCTCATAAGGATGGACTAAAGTGTTAAAACTGGTGTGATTACATTAAGATAAATAAACAACATTAGCTATAACAAATTATGATTTATGACAAGATAAAAATATTGTACTCCTGACCATAGTCAAGTTTGCATTTGACATTTTAGCTGTAATGGGCAACTGCCTAGAAAGTGCTTTTGATTCAGAAACCCTTTGCATTTCTGACTATTGTATATCATCACAAGGTTTCCTCACAATGAAAGGAACTTAGTTTAAAAGGTAATCCACTAAATTATTTCTACTTCAGCTTCCTTCTAATCAAAATCTAATAATGAGCTTTAGCCTTCCTAATGACTGATAATGCAGGCATTCACTACTACCCATATTAGTATATAAATTTATTTTTCCAAAGATTAACCCTTAACAGCACAATATCATCCATCAATGATCTAAAAATATAATAATTTCGGATTCTCATACCAGTCAGTTGTGTAACGAGACCTTTAGTTGCAAGAGAATCTAGAACAAAAAAAAGAAGAGAAAGAACAATTGGAATCAAATTGAAATATCAATCAAATACATCATAAATCAACCAGACAATGAACTCTAAATTAATTAAATCCTCACTAATTTCACCAGATCAAGCAACAAATACAGTAAATAATTCTTTAAATATCTAACTTTAAGATACAATCAAATGGGAAAAAAGTTCTAAATAAAACATGACAGTCAGTGAAAAATGATAGAAAACCAAAACCCAAAATCTGAGCAACAACAAAAAATGCGTTACAGCAAACTTTTAATGTTGTCTTTACCAGCCCAAAATGGAGGTACACCGCTGAGTAGAATATACAAAATAACTCCTGCACTCCAGATATCAAATTCTTTTTCGTAACTACGTCGCAATACTTTTGGAGCAAAATAATAAGCACTAGCAACTATATCATGGTACACCTTCCCTAAAATTTGATTTCCAAAAGATCAGTACCTTGAAGATTTTATTCATATGGATATAGCAATATGAAAACTGAATTAGTTATTTTATTTCAAATATGAAAGGTTTAAAAGGAAAATGTATATAAGTGGAAGACCAGAAAGAAGCCACGACTAAATTATTAAACAAGAAATCCACAAGATGGTAATAGCTTCAATTATTGGTCAAGATCATTTCACTCTAGGGGACCTTCATAGGGGGGACTTGTTTTTCTATAGACACAAATGGTGGTGAACTACTGGTGTCACTGTTTGAAGGTTTTTCACGAGCATTATAACAATCCAAATGGTTGACCACTATCATTGCATGTAAATTGGAAGATTTTGTTGCTCTCGTTAAGACTAAAACTAAGCCAATCAAGAGTAATTTCCACCCGAACAATGATTTTATATTACAAATTTTTGATTCTTATATATATAACATGGTTGAAGGGGGCTTCACTAACCATATAACTCTAATAATTCCACGCATAGATCAATGTGTTATTTGTTACAGAGTTGTCAATTAAGTACAATTTGCCGCTTTGATATAGCCGATGTTGCTAATTGTAAGCTTATTGATACTTCTAGGTAATATAGCCTGTAGTATTGAAAGCGGTGACATATATGCACATCCAAACAAAATTATCAACCATTTTCGAGAAAGATTCTGCATGTAATGGATATTAAATATTCAAAAATAGAAAACACAACACACCTTCTAAGAATAATAACTACAAATCAAAACTCGAGAGGACCAGAAATTCACCTTCTTCTATAAAGACAGACAGCCCAAAATCAGTTGCCTTTAACATTACTCCTTGATAAGTAGGTTTTATACCTACCTATTGGATATCAATTCATGAGAACTATGTTCATCTCAAGTACATTTTAGTATGTTTTTAATTGCATTTTGTGTTTATTTTGCATTACTTGTTATTGAACTCCTATGGTGTGAAAATGCTGGAAATGGCATAGCTCAACATTGGCAGGTGGTATGAGACTAACGAAGGCATGACACGTGAAACGAGTGTAGATAAGGAACTGAGTAGTGATGGAGGAACAAGAAACAAGCAGCAGAACCACAAGCATCAGCAGCAGAACACAAGTATGCGAACCACACGAAGAAGTCAATGCCAAGCTAAATTTGAACAAGCTAGATTTCAGCGCGCACCATCGACCGCGAAGCTAAATCGCATACATACTGTGGCGCAAGGCCGTTTTTTTGTTGGGACCTCATGTGCCATGAAATCATCTAAGTCGTTATTTGACTTAATTTTAAATTTGAAATTGGAAGCGCTTGAGCTTATCTAAACTATTCTGGTTGGTACCAGACGTGATTGTTGTTGGTTTTTATCAGTTTTTGAATAGAGAATTAGGGTTCTAAGCTTTGAATTAATTCCAAAGAGGATTTGAGCATACACTTAAGATTTTCTACATCCTCTTTAGAATTCAGTCATTGAATAATAACTCATTTCATTTTGCTGGAAATTATTGGAGATTTGAACAACACTTTGGAACATAATCTGCATTTGGGTTTGATCAATTCTATCTTCTCTTTCAATTTCTTTATTTATTTTCCATGTGTTACTATAATCCCATAATGGCTTTCGGTTCAGAAATGAACTAAATTCCATTATGGGATTCTAACGGATTTTGATATGTAGTCTATAATTAATTGCCTGATTGCTTGATTGTTCGTTTATCATTGGAATTTCAGTTATGATTAATTGGATTGCATGAATGTTTGATCACCATTCATTTTATGTACTTACATGGAATTAAAAAATGACATGTGAGTATGGTTGTAATCATGATAGCATGCGTTTATGAGGCTGAAAAGTTTAGGTTTATATTTCATGAACTAGATAGACATATATTGTTTCGCCATGTGTAGTAATATAAGAGCTTGTGCTTCAATTCAATATTGTTGCAATTTCACATAGAAATATAGTGATTTTGGTTTTATTGATGATTACATGATTTCTATTGCATGTGGAGGTTATGTAAGCAGGTCATAACGCATTAAAAAATGGTTATGTCTGCTTTTGTGCTCTTGGCTATTTTTCCATGATACATGTATAATCTTGCATGATGGTAACATTTAGATGAAATATGAAATGAAGTTAGAATCCCATTTATTTCCAAAGTTAATTTCATTAAAGTAGAATTATGTTTTTAATTATTAACTGATTTTAGTATTAATTGCGATTTTGAATTATCCGTTTAAGCATATAAGAAATAGTGATACAATTGGTGTATGATAATTTAAATTTTAAAACCTTTCTCCGTGGATCAATACTTTTCTTACTCTGTACTACTTGTTGACCCATGTGATACTTGAATGAGTTAGAGTCCTTTTGTTAAGATTAAAAAGGAGGCAACACTCCTGCCCACTCAAATGCTGCATAATCTGAATCTCCCTCTTTATAGCCTCCTTGTCATTCTTCCTGACAAGCTTATATGTATAACAAATTAAAAGTGCAAGAAAAAGATGAATATGTAAGGGTAATGATAGAAAAACAAAGCAACAAACCTCATCACGGCCATTTTTGTGGCGATACTGAGCCTGAACAACAGAGATAAAGAAGAGTGAGGCATTGTAGATGAGATAAGCGAAGTGCTTGGTCAAATTCAGCATGCCGAAACCGAAATTCAGCCCTACCTCTTGATGAGCAGATCTCCTGTAGCGCTCCGTTTGTCGAGCAAAATGAATCTTCTTAAGCACATAACTATGCCGAGCAAGACTCACTGTGAAAAGGGTTTTACTTTTACCCTTAGATGTTTGTCCTTTTTGATTCATCTCATTCGAAGAAGCACCCCATATCAAATGCAAGCTTAGAGAGGTTTCGGTTCAATCATCGAGCTTCTCTAGGTGCTAAGGTGCACTCTGTGCTTCGTTGAACCGACTGTCGATCGGTGTTAAAGGTGTGCCCTCCCCTTTTCTTTGCCATGGATCTAAGGATTTGAGAGTTACAGGAAATTTAGGCAAACCCTAGCTTTTGTTTTTCAGATGGAATAAAAAGAGGCTAAACAGAGAGAGATGAGAGACGAAGACACTCGACGAGCGAGAAAGGAAATAGAGGACTTGGACCGTCTTTCTCTGCGAAAGAGAGCAGATTTAATTTTAAGCCCAAATTTTTGCTCCATGTTTTTTATATAGATAACGTTTTTTTTAAAAACATTATCTATTTAAAATCAAAAATTGCCTTTATAAATAGATAACGTTTTTTTATATGTATCTACAACGTTTTGTTAAAAAACGTTGTGAAAAAAAATACCACAATGTTTTTTATAAAAATGTTGTTGTTTAAGTGTTGTTTATTTAGTGTTTTGTACTAGTGCATAGATACTTAACAAAATATTGATAATCAATATAAATATTAAATAAAATAAAAAAATTTATTCATAAAATTCCGGATCCTCACAGTACCTCGTGAATAGTAGCCCCGACATTAAAAGTGTCCTAAATACCCGAGTGAATAATATTCGAGTGAATAGTAACCGGGTGAATAGTAACTCGTGAATAGTACTCCGGCATGAAAAGTGCCCCAAATACCCGAGTGAATAATATTTGAGTGAATATTAACCGGGTGAATAGTAACCCATAAATAGTAATTCATGAATAGTATTTCGGTATAAAAAGATCAATAATTATCAAGAAAGCTCATAATAATATTTCCATGAAAATATACTGGATGAAGCGCAAATATCAAGGATATTCTACTAATTTCACGGAATATAGAAGCAATACTTTAACAGAATGAGTGTAGAGTTAGGAATATGAAACGAAATAATATTACTCACATACTACAGAGTATGGAAGAAAATATTATTTCTACGAACACTAAAAAATATAATATCCCTTACGGCTATTGAACGAAAATAATATTCCTGTGAATATTGAATGAAATGATATTTCTTACGAATATTGAACGAAAATAATATTCATATTCATACGAAAAATAATATCTCTTCAGAATATGAAATAAATAATACCCCTTACCTTGGAAGAAGACTAGATATTGGAATAGTGAAGTAGCAGACTTTTCTTCTTTTTTCTCTCTATAGCTTCTCTCTCTATAATTGCTCTTGTGAGTCTTAGTGAATTGGTGAGAATGAAGGAAGAATGAGCTTCTATTTATAGAAAAATATAGTTTCGATAATTGCACATTTTGGGGCCCGAAATATTATAGTATAATACCTTCATCTTTTCCTTCATTTTTAATTTAGTCCTGCAAGTATTATCAAACTTGTACCACCTCCCCTAATAGTACATAATGTGAATCAATAGTACAATCATGTGACTCAATAGTTCTATACATGTAAAAAAAATAATTATAGTATAGTACATTCATCTATACCTCTATTTTTAATTTAGTAATGCAAGTATTATCAATCTTGCACCACCTCCCCTAATAGTACATGCATGTGAAATAATAGTACACACATGTGAACAAATAGTTATAAGCATGTGAATTACTAGCAATTAATTGCTCATTCATTCGATTAATTACCCGGTTGGTCAATATAACCTCCAGACATCAATTATTATCAGAACAGATGTCGATTTCCACTAACACTACTAATCCCAACACAATGGAAATATCAATTTCATCTTTAATCAACACAAACTTATTTATCATAAATATTATAACTCACAATATTTAACAAATAGATCATTCCCAGGAAAGAGGGGGCTTTCTGATAAGGATTTCTCCCTATTGGCGCACAATTAGGTGACCAAACCTCTCCTCGATAGAACTTTCTAGACATCGTCAATATTGAAAATAATAATATGAACAACTTTTTCATCTCAATTATTGATTTAATAATAATAAATATTATGCAGATGATACTGTGACAATAATTGAATCAATAATATGAGAGATATTATGCAACAATTACTGTAGCAATAATTGAGTATAACCGAGTGACTTCTCACGTAAGCATCAATAATCAATACCGTGTGCTACTATGCAACCACGCGTATTACTGTACTTTTACTACTTGGTAGTTCAACAGTTTAACGGTAAAACTTTCGCCGTTATTTTTATAAAAAGATATTTCTGTCATTTTCTAACTACGACAATACTTCTGTTGTGGGGTCCACCAATAATTAAGTCGTCGTACGAATATTCCCTAGTAAAATGAATATTCCCCAACACAACGAATATTTTATATCAATTTGCTTACTTTGCAAAATTTTCACATATCACCCTTAACTTTAACCCTTTCTCAATTTAACCATTTACTAAATAAAATAATAATTATAAGAAAATTGAATACTTTCATTTCATAAAATACGGGATCTCACAATAGTGACTACTCAGTGTTTGAAATTCTTTAAACTTTAAAATGTTGAAACCTTTGAATTTCGTTAATAGTCTTTCGGTTCATAGCGACTCTTATTTCAATTCAAAGCACAGATTTGGAAATGTTGATACTTATTTGATTACAACATTATTCTTTTAATTTATGAGCTATCTTTACCGTTATACCCTTGAGAATATGAATTATATTTTTCTTGTTCACCCTTCTTGTTATATTACTTGTTGGAAAAATTTGTTGCACATTCTTGCTTCCTAAAAAATTTTAATTAAGGTAGAACAGGGAAGTACCTAAGGAAAGGATAAGGGAAAGGGCAAGGCTACGGAGTAGCTTTAGTTCCCTATGCTAGAAGTTATTATTATTATGATGTAATAAGACTTAATTAGCATTTTGTATTACATTATATTTTGATTTAAGATGTGTATTATGTTAGTAATGGTTGCGAGACTTAGGACGGGAATATTTATATTATATCTATGTAAATTATTCTATTATTCTAATGTATGAGATATTAGTACGTTATTAGAGTTAGATCGTGAAGCACCAGAATCGAGGTACGTGTATTTGAATTTGGGGGTGTCAAAAGGGACTTGGGTGAGTGCTTATACATCACAGAAAGGTCATTGTGTATTCATCATGACAGTTGAAAGATTATGAGAATTGGTATCCTACTCATGATCTGGAATTAGCAGCAGTGGGCTTTGCCTTAAAATTTTAGAGGCATTACCAGTACGGCGAGAAGTGTGAGATATACACAAACCATAAGACTCTGAAATATATCTTCACGCAGAAGGAATTGAATATGAAGCTAAGGAAGTGGTTAGAAATGATCAAAGATTATGATTGTGACATTCTATATCACCTGACCAAAGTGAATGTAGTGGTTGAGGCCTTGAGTAGAAAGGGTCAGGAGAAGTTGTCAATGTTAACAGCTCAAGTAGTGATGATAACAACAATGACGAAAATGGTGTTTGAGGTGAAATTTTTGAGGAAATTGAATAAAAAGTTGTATGTAATGGATACTCGTCCAACCATTTTGGATCGTGTAAAGGAGACACAACTCAAAGATGAGGGGTGCAAGAAGATTAAAAAAGAGGATTTTCAATGCTGAGGAAATTAAGTATAAACTCGATAATGAGGGAATGATAAGATTTGAAGGAAGAATTTGGGTTTCGGTTGTACCTGAATTAAAGGAAGAGATTTTGTAAGAGGCCCATTATTAAAGGTACTCAATACATCCAAGGAGTAAGAAGATGTGTCAAGACCCCCGACAACATTTTTTGTGGTCGGACATGAAAAAAGAAGTCTCAAAATGCGTAAATAGGTGTTTGACTTGCCAGAAAGTCAAAGTTGAACATCAGAGGCCAAGTGGGTTGTTACTGTGACACCCCCAAATCTGGGTACTTCATTCCCAGAAGATTTGGTCTTCACTTTCCATTCATTCATTTCTAACTACCCAAATATAATAAAATTTAAACAATAAATCTTCCCATTAAAGGGTTACATAACTTAAACCAATAAATCCCACATCATCTAACCTTAAACATTCATCAAATGCAGAAAAATAAATAATTACATCACAATAGATAAAACAAAGTCTGACAATATAAAAGTCAATAGATTTATAAGTCTTCAACACTTGTTCATCTTTCCTTTTCCTTTGCTAATGGTTGGTTCATCAACTTTCTCAACTTTAGCTGCAATGGTTATATATGTAAGAGTGAGTAAAACAAATGCTCACTTGAATGGGAATGAATACTAACAATATAGTAACTACCAATGAATAAGCTCAATTAAACTGAATAACATTCTCTATTATTGATAATCAAGAACTGAAATCAGAATTTGAATTTTATCTGAGGGTCACAAGACCATGAACTATGTCCAAGGTTATAAGTATTCTTTCAACTTAAAACTAAATAGTCATAAGACTGTAGGGACTCCCCGTACTTAGGGTGATCAGCCCTTCATACCATGTATTGTGCACAAACATCTAAATGCTTCGCGTAATTAATCCCCTATTGTGACGCCCCCAAAATTAGGTATACGTCACCCATCTTTGGTCGCCACTTACATGGTACAAAATTTAAATACAACTTACTAATATAAGCGTAGGTATACAATCGACATAAAGCGTGAGTTTGAATACAAATATTGTCTACTAGATATTATACAAACTCAAAAGGAGTCCACATTACAATTATTATCACACTATTTCACGAGAATAGTGAGGACTACTAATGTTATCCTCTCGAACCATTACTCCGTTCCCCGAGCTCGTCCCAACTATATTCTCATTTCACGAAGAGAACGGTGAAAGAAAGGGTGAGCTCAACTAGCCCAAAGAAGAAATATTATAACTAAGATAATGCGAATAAATTATCAATAGTCTTTAACAATGTTAAAGCGATAAAATACAATAGACAACCGGTTTAATTGCAATGAATATGCAATCCATTAAAAGAGTCAAGTAGAAAATAAAGTCTACTATCTTTTAGGTTTTAAAAGGTTTTCATCAATTTTATCACTAAGACTCGGTTTAATGAATAAACCACAATATCTAATCATCCACGTACCACGGTCGAGGATTTTCATCATATTATCAATGGTCATGACTATCTAGAATCAAATACGGTCATAATCATACCAAAAACTATCCATCATTTGCATAATAGGCCATCGAGGACTTTTGTCACATCATTTATATCAAGTCATGATTATACCGAATGAACCCTGGTCATAATCATACTAAGTTCATCTATGCACGTAAGCCAAAGATAACTTTCAACATAATATAAACATGAGGATAATGACAATGATATAAGAATTCAATAAAACAAGTTCAAGAATTAATTTATCTAGGAATTATTAACGTCCAAATTGTCAACAAGATCTTTGTTTTGTAGAGTAAAATTCAAGAATGATCGGAAGAATATTTTCATGAAAAGATACTGGATGAAACGCAATTATCAAGGATATTCTACTAATTTCATGGAGTATAGAAGTCAAAGTTTTAACCAACTAGGTATAATAAAGAATGGAATAATAAAAGAAATCACCATGCATGCGATAGACCGCCTTGCAGGCGAGTTATTCCAAGAATAATAAATAACGGAACCGGTCGGTGAAATTCACACCGCAAGCGGGATGTTCTAATGAGAATAATAAAGATGGAACCAGATCCGGTGTAAAACACACAGATAGGATATTCCAGCGAGAATGATAAAAAGCGGAACCGGTCGGGTGTAAAACACATAGAGCAGGATGTTCCAATGTAATAATAATAAAGGCGGAACCATGTGGGGTGTAAAACACATGATGCAGGATGTTCCAATGAGAATAATAGAAGAATGTCACCAAGTATAGGGTAAACCACGTTATCTGATTATGTATAGGGTATCTGGCGTATCTGAGTTATTCCAACGAATAATAAAGAATGGAATAAAGAGAGGATTTCACCAAGTATAGGGTATGTCTGGCGTATCTGAGTTATTCAACAAAATAATAAAGAATGGAATAATGAAGTTCTCTTCATGAATAAGAAAGAATAACACCCTTTACGAGGTACAACAAATAATATCCCTTACCTTAGAAGAACTGAATATTGGAAAAGTGAAGTAGCAGAATACTTTTCTTCTTTCTCTCTAGAGTTTCAATGAATTCGTAAGAAATAATGAAGGAATGAGCTTTCTATTTATAGAAAAGCGAGGGTGACTCTTGGTCTTAACGAAGGTCAAAATGACCTTGGTAATATTGAAGAGACAACTACTATTTGCAAAGGGTAATTAACCCTTGGAACATCAAGAGGCGATTAACTCTTGGTAATATTGAAGGGACAACTACTATTTGCGAAGGGTAATTACTATTGACGAAGGTAATTACTATTGCGAAGGTAATTACTATTGGTGAAGGTAATTACTATTCACAAAGGTAATTACTATTAAGGTGAAGGTAAATACTATTATTGAAGGTAATTATCATTCACAAAGGTAATTACTATTCACAAAGGTAAATACTATTGATGAAGAGACTCTTAGATGATGACATATGGGCCCTCCATAAAATAATCAAACTTACCACAAACGTCTCATATGAGACTCTTTATATACATCGAGGATTGAATAAATATTACCACAAATCATTTTTTTTTAATCAACACATATTTAATCTTTCAACAATTATTAATCATTTATAACTTGTCGTCTCAATTAATAATATAACATATTATCTGAGATGATCTTCTTGTAACAATAATTGAATCAATAATATAAGAGATATGATGCGACAATTCTTTGTAGTAATAATTGAGTATAGCTAAGTGACTTCTCACGTAAGCATCAATAATCAATCTTGTGTGCAACTATACGCAACCACGCGTACATTGTACTTTTACTACCGGGTAGTTCAACAGGTTTTAACGGTAACACCTCTCTGTAGTTATTTTTATAGAAAGATAATTTTGTCATTTTCTAAACTACGACAATACTTCCGTTGTGGGGTCCACCATTGATTGAGCCGTCATCTGAATATTCCCAAACAAAAAGAATATTCCCAGAACCAAACGAATATTTTATAACAACTTGCTTACTTTTGCAAAATTTATAAATATTACCCACAACTATAACATTATATCAAATTTATTCCATAATATTCAAAAATAATATTTATAGAAAATTCATCTTTATTTATAAAAAGTGGGGTCTTACAACCTCCCCTTCTTATGAAATTTAAGCCCTCGAAATTAGAGTGCGTACACGATATGATAAAGAGGTGAGGATACCTTGAATACCTTTATCGTTAAAAATATTAAATTCATCTTGTGATCCGCCAAAGATATTCATTAACAATTCATCTTTGCACTACAAGCTAAAGATATACAAATCGTAAAACTAATAATCTTTGAGGCAGCGACTTAATAGTATCACAACCACAAATTATCCATGTACTACTGGCCAAGGATATTCGTGTTTTCAATTACGGTCATGATTATACCGAATAATCCGAGGTCATAATCATACCAAGTCTATCAATGCACTACGGCCAAAGATGACTTTTACCACATCCATGAATTAATATTTCATTGCTGAGACTCAGCTCAATAATTAATCCATATCATCGAATCATCCCTGCACTATAGGCCAAGGATATTCATTAGTATCACGACCACGAATTATCCATGCACTACGGCCAAAGATAATCGTGTATTCCTTAGTATCACGACCACAAATTATCCATGCACTACGACCAAAGATAATCGTGTATCCATTAGTATCACGACCACAAATTATCCATGCACTACGGCCAAAGATAATCGTGTTTTCAATTACGGTTATGATTATACCGAACAATCCCTGGTCATAATCATACCAAGTCCATCTATTCACGTAAGCCACAGATGACTTTCAACACAATATAAGCATGAGGATAATGATATAAAGAATCAATCAAATGAGATAAAGGATAAATATTAAACATTTATAATATAATTTATCCGAGATTCAAGAATATCCCCATGTTATCACACTTAATAATCTCATAATCTAATATCATTAATATTATAACAATATTTTAATCACTTCTTAAATTTATAAACAATTTATCTCAATTGTTTACGCTTTACCATATAATGCATTTAATCATTCAAAAATGCCATACTCATAAGATATCATCACCAATTATCAAATCCCTCATCAAAAAAATATGCATATACTCTATATAGGATTCTCTACCCATAAAATCCTATTTTCAACTTTGTTACTTCACGTAACATATTTAACTCATATGTTCAGTAACTAAACTATTTTCATGAAAATACCAAATCAGTCCCAAAATATTTCTTTTCTGGGATTTAGCATAATATAGTCCCATAATGAAAATATATTTTTTCTCGGAATTTTTAAAATTCATTTACTATTTTTCAAAAATCAATTTCTAATTAATTCCTTAAGAAATTAGCTACCTCAAGTTTAACTCCAAAAATTCCCAAATCTTGGCAGGACCTTACACAAGTTAATGTGAGCCTCCAGTTTAAATTTCATGGTCATCGGAGTCATAGAACTCCAGTTATAGCATTTTTCGTCAAAAAAACCTAAATATTGAAATGGTCATAACTTGCTCATTTTAAGTCGGAATAAGCTCATTTTTTGACACGATGTTCTTTATACCATATACTTTTATGTCCCAAAAGGCCTGAATTTTTCTCACTAATTAAGTAGCCGAAACAGCCCTTACAAAAACATGGCAGCAGCTTTTTGGACATTTTGAAGTTTTGACTCCTTTGCTAAAATCAGTCCACACGAAAATCTACAACACCTTTTTCATTGATTCCACTTGGATTAGTTAGGCAACTCATAGATCTAACTCTAGGACTTAACCACATTCAAAAATTCAAAATATAATAAGAGATTTGGTCAATTGAATTTCATGTTACGTTTTTCACCAAAATCTAGTTTTTAACTCCTTGTGATTTTTAAGAAACTTTCATGTTTTCACATACTAACCAACATAACTCATCATAACACTTACTAATACCACGCATACCCATGATTTTCATTAGTCCAATGCTTTTATTATGACTTTCATCATAAACCACGTAAACTATTCATTTTAGTTGAAGAAATATTTGAGGGTTTAAGAAATGGGTTTTTGTCTTGGGGTTAATACAAAATTCGATTTCACGCTCTAGGGTAGGCTAGAAATCTTCAAGAATCGTCAAGAAATTTTTAATGATAGAAATATCATTCAAAAGCGCTACTCTCGTCCAAGACTTGGATAATACGTCACATTAATACCAATCGTGACTTCTATCCCTTAACTCAGATAGCACCTCACAATGATACCTATCAACTTGCCATATTCATCCACGACGTGTAAGCCTACTGAAAGTCCGGGCGGTGCATTCCACACAAGGAAGTCAACAACGAAAGGATCAAGGCTCTTTACTTATGGCTTGATATGACAATGATTGACTTTAGTGGTTTGGTTACTTTGAATTCGCATAATGGGTTGGTTATGAGTATGAAAGCTAACAACCTTACAAAAATCATGATGAGTATTTAACCAATCGATTTCTAAAGTCACATCAAAGACAAATATTTTCAAAGAGATAAGATCGACAGTAGCGTGAAAATGTTTATTTGAATCAAACAAGATTTAAAAGCAAGAGAGGTAACGAAGGCTCCTACTAACGAAGTTTCAACCAATAAGTCAAAGTTTAACTTCTTGAGTCAAATTTAAGCGTTGAACATAACTAGGTGAAATAAAAGAGTGGGTAGACCGGTATCTAACACGGTATAGACTTCGCAAGAGCTTATGATTAACTTACCCGTGATAATTTTATTCGGGTTCCTAGTCACGAAAAAAATGCTCTCTCTTAAACTACTCGGCTTTGGTTTTATGGGATGACCTTTGGTGCCTCCATCCTAGTTAAATTTGTCTTGATGCGATAAAATCGAGCTAAGTGACCTTCTCTTCCACAATTATAACATGCTTTGGACTGACATGGCGATTCAGACCGATGTGTCCCTCTCCTCGCATTTGAAGCATATGATAGGTGGTCTTTCTCCTTCCTTAACAACGGGTCTTTGGTCTTTGACGTCTTTCCATCATTGTTGAATCTCTTTTTCTTGAAATGTCCATTCTTATTGCTTTGACCACGATTACCACAAGTGGTTACCATATCGCTTTATTGATTCCCTCCACGCTTGTTGTCACCGCTCGATGACTACTCATTTGGTATTATAATTTTTGTCATTTGCTCTCTTTTAGTTCGTTGACTCGTTATCGCTACTCCACTAATCGAGCCCTATTTACAACATCTGAATACAAATACGGTTTATGAGAAATAAGATGTTGATGTATCTCGACTTCAAACCTCTTAAAAACATTCGCGCCATTCTCTCTTCATTATCCACCAAGTGGGGGACATTAAACCGTGATAACTCGCGCAAATTTTGCCTCGTATTGCGACACACGGTCATATTGTTTTGTTCCAACTTGATAAACTCCACCTCCTTCATGTGGCGAATACTTTCAGGAAAGTATTTGTCGTTGAACAGCTCCTAGAACTTCTCCCAAGATATCTTGAAGACAATGAGAGTTGAGTACGTTTTTCCGACTCCCACCAGTAATCTGCCTCTCCACGCAACATAAAGGTGGCAAAGGGAACCTTTTGCTCCTCGGAGCATCCCAAGACATAAAATATCTTGGTAATCTACTTTATCCATGCTTCCGCGAGAAGTGGTTTTGGCTCTCCTTAAACTCCGGTGGTCCCGGCTCCTTGAATTGTTTAGCGGTGACCTTGAGAGTTTTCCGTGTTTCCACCTACGTTTTGGATGTGAGTCGCTTTACCGATGTTGCATGAATTCTAAAAACCTCTTAAACGCATTGTCGTTTCGTCAATTGATCGGTGTTGTTGTTTACGGGAGGATTATCGCCATCCTGTTGCACATTGTCACGATTATTGATGCGTGGAGAATCAGCAGGTCTCCTGTGCTCCATTCTTATTCTCAACATTCTCTCGATGCCATTTTCAAACACCGCCACAAAATAAGAATGCAACACATTATCACTATACTCTGACTGACCAATCAAATACCAAATAAACTTAGGTAGGTCATACTAGCAAAGGAATTCCCTATCTCTCCCTCCTAGTTCTAGTCTCACATCTTAGCTGGGGTCATATCCTAAGCTCGATACCAACCGTGACGCCCCCAAAATTAGGTATCGTCACCCATCTTGGGTCGCCACTTACATGGTGCAATTTAAATACAACTTACTAATATAAGCTCGTGTACAATACGACAAAAGCGTGAGTTTGAATACAAATATTGTCTACTAGATATTATACAAACTCAAAAGGAGTCCTCATTACAATTATTATCACACTATTTCACGAGAATAGTGAGGACTACTAATGCTATCCTCTCGGACCATTACTCCGGTTCCCAGACTCGTCTCGACTATATTCTCATTTCACGAAGAGAACGGTGAAAGAAAGGGTGAGCTCAAATAGCCCGAAGAAATATTATAACTAAGATAATGCGAGAATAAATTATCAATAGTCTTCAAAAATGTTAAAGCGATAAAATACAATAGACAACCGGTTTAAGCTGCGGTGAATATCAATCCATTAAAAGAGTCAAGTAGAAAATAAAGTCTACTATCTTTTAGGTTTTAAAAGGTTTTCATCAATTTTTATCACTAAGACTCGGTTTAATGAATAAACCACAATATCTAATCATCCATGTACCACACGGTCAAGGATTTTCATCAAATTATCAATGGTCATGACTATCCGAAGAATCACCCCGGTCATAATCATACCAAAAACTATCCATCATCGCATAATAACAGCCATTGAGGACTTTTGTCACATTATTTATATCAAGCCATGATTATACCGAATGAACCACGGTCATAATCATACTAAGTTCATCTATGCACGTAAGCCAAAGATAACTTTCAACATAATATAAATATGAGGATGATGACAATGATATAAGAATTCAATAAAACAAGTTCAAGAATTAATTTATCTAGGAATTATTAACGTCCAAATTGTCAACAAGAATCTTTGTTTTGTAGAGTAAAATTCAAGAATGATCGGAAGAATATTTCCATGAAAAGTTCTTTGGATGAAACGCAATTATCAAGGATATTCTACTAATTTCATGGAGTATAGAAGTCAAAGTTTTAACCAACTAGGTATAATAAAGAATGGAATAACAAAAGAAATCACCATGCATGCGATAGAAGCCGCATGATGAGTTATTCCAATGAATAATAAATAACGGAACCGAGTCGGTGAAATTCACCTGCAAGCGGGATGTTCCAATGAGAATAATAAAGATGGAACGAGATCCGGTGTAAAACACACGAGATAGGATATTCCAACAATGAGAATGATAAAGGCGGAACCGGTCGGTGTAAAACACACGCATGAGGATGTTCCAATGAGAATAATAGAAGAATGTCACCAAGTATAGGGTAAACCACATTATATAGATTATGTATAGGGTATGCCACGTATCTGAGTTATTCAATGAGAATAATAAAGAATGGAATAACGAGAGGATTTCACCAAGTATAGGGGTATGGCAGTATACGAGTTATTCAACAAAATAATAAAGAATGGAATAATGAAGTTCTCTTCATGAATAAGAAAGAATAACACCCCTTACGCTGCGTACAACAAATAATATCCCTTACCTTAGAAGAACTGAATATTGGAAAAGTGAAGTAGCGAGAATACTTTTCTTCTTTCTCTCTATAGTTTCTCTCTGTAGTTTCAATGAATTCGTAAGAAATAATGAAGAAATGAGCTTTCTATTTATAGAAAAAGCGAGGGTAGCTCTTGGTCTTAACGAAGGGTCAAAATGACTCTTGGTAATATTGAAGAGATAACTACTATTTCATGAAGGGTAATTAACCCTTGGAACAGAAGAAGAGGAGTTAACTCTTGGTAATATTGAAGGACAACTACTATTTGTGAAGGGTAATTACTATTATTGAAGGTAATTATTATTATTGACGAAGGAAATTAGTATTCACAAAGGTAATTACTATTGACGAAGGTAAATACTATTGACGAAGGTAATTACTATTCACAAAGATAATTACTATTCACAAAGGTCAATACTATTGACGAAGAGACTCTTAGATGATGGCATATGGCCCCCCCCATAAAATAATCAAACTTACCACAAACGTCTCATAACAGACTCTTTATATACATCAAGGATTGAATAAATATTACCACAAATCATTTTATTTTTAATCAACACATATTTAATCTTTCAACAATTATTAATCATTTATAACTTGTCGTCTCAATTAATAATATAACATATTATACAGATGATACTGTGACAATAATTGAATCAATAATATAAGAGATATGATGCAGCAATTACTGTAGCAATAATTGAGTATAGCTAAGTGACTTCTCACGTAAGCATCAATAATCAATACCGTGTGCTACTATGCAACCACGCGTATTACTGTACTTTTACTACCGGGTAGTTCAACAGTTTTAACGGTAACACCTCTGCCGTTATTTTTATAGAAAGATAATTTTGTCGTTTTCTAACTACGACAATACTTCCGTTGTGGGGTCCACCACTGATTGAGCCGTCGTACGAATATTCCCCGACAAAAAGAATATTCCCTGACCAAACGAATATTTTATAACAACTTGCTTACTTTGCAAAATTTATAAATATTACCCACAACTATAACATTATATCAAATTTATTCCATAATATTCAAAAATAATATTTATAGAAAATTCATCTTTATTTATAAAAGTTGGGGTCTTACACCTATAATAGGGTTTTTCATCTTAGTTTTAACATACGAGTCTGCATCAAAGGAAGTTTGGTTTGGATGGATTTCAAGGGAAATTTAGAGTTCAGTGAACATCAACTAAGGATTTGTTGAATCAATAAAGTTTGATATCATTTCAAGTGTTCCATCATAATATAATATGGAATAGTCATGAATCATAAATTAATCAACATTATACATCGAAGTCATGCTTTAGAAATGAACTAGAAAGCATAGGCATTGGATATCATAACAAACCTTGTTTGAACAACAATAAGCTAAGGCTATAATCTTGCTCAATAAAAGAATTGAAATAATGAACTTGCATAATTAATAACAAGTTGAGGAGTAAAACTTGTTCAACATAAGAATAATAGAATTTAGGAAGTAGCATAATAAGAACGAGTTAAAGATAAGAAACCTTCTCAAAGTAAGAGTTAGGTTAAAGAACTTGCATGAACATAAATCATGTTATATAACTAGGATTAGGAACTTGCTCAATTGCAAACAAGATAGGGTAAAGAAACTGGCTCACTTGTCAACAATAAGGTTTAGGAACTTGCATAATAATAAAACTAGGGTTAAAGAACTTGCCTCGTGCGTAGGTTAAACAATCACTACTCACGTTCACCATAAGTCCTACGCATACCATTAGAATCACAACATCTATAAGGTATACCAACATCAACCTTACAAGTTAAATCCTATTTTAGTTGAACTCGTTATCTTAGTACAAGTTCTAACTACTAACTCCATACAAAATTCTGAAATCACAAGTCTTAACATTACAACACTTAATCACCATCTCTAGACTTTATCAAATAATAACCTTAAGTTTTCACAACTTGATAATTGTACAAATTTGGAATTATCAATTACATGCTAACAATATGTTACAACGTCTTTGTTACATGCTCACCAAATTATCATTTCCATTAGACTAGGTTATATTGGGTTTTAAAGACTGAACAATCAATAAGACATCACTGTCTCTATTTTGGCTAGAAGCGCAATTGCTTGTGGTTTAAAGCTCTAGAACTAAGCGTAATTTATGCGCAGCAGCAGTAGCTTCACGCCTGTTTCTTCCTTTGACACTGCTGTAGATGAAACTTCGCAGATTGTTTCCTTACTCTATTCAAACCCAAAACACACGAATTTCACCATTTAAGCAGCAAGTTAAACAACACCCCAAATCATATAGGTTTCATATACACATTACCCAACATATATACACTGATTTAAAACAACTAAACAACTAAAACAATTAAACCGAAAGAATTAAAACCATGTTCATGCTTAAAACTCAAATTTTGACGTCCTTAGCGAATTCAATCACTATAACTTCATTTATCAACTGAAACAGTTCATTCAAATTACATTCTTTTCATTTCTTTATGAATTAACACATTCAAGAATCAACTTACAATTTAATTCATGAATCAAATATCAATTTTGGACTCCAACAAGCCATATTCATATATATGTTCTCTGTAACTAATTTCTTTTCTGTTTTGAACGTGATTTTCTGAATTAATATACGAAATCCGTGCTTAGATGTTAGTTATCACATTAAAACTACATAGAAACACAACCCATCAATTTATACATCAAAAGTTCATCAAAAATTGCATTACAGAGAGTTTAAAAACTATTTTTTTTGTTTTGCAATGAAATTCAAGAACACTATTCCTTTAATTAACTCACATATTCCTGATTTAATTCTACATATAACAATAACCATATAAATAATAATTTTTATTCTCACAAATCATCAACTAAAAACGCAATTATATAGAATTTTTATGAAAACTCAAGAACACAGAACTTTTCATATACATAATAATAATAACGCTACTAAATATATATCAGTTATTTTATTTTAAATTCAAAAGAAATAAGACCTTGTTTGGCAAAAAAACTTTTACAATAAAGACTTAACCTTCCTTGAGCCTTGTTTGGTAAAAACCCATTTAAAACTCTTTTAATTTATTTTAATAACTCATTTATAATATAGTTTATTGTCACAGTTTATTTAATTAAATTCTAATATTCAAATTTAATTAAATTAAAGCTAATAACAACTTATTAAATCAATTTACCGCATAAACACATTGCCACAAAATTATAATTTCCCTATAATTTTATTTAATAAATTAGTAAATTACTTTCACTACTAAATTAAATTAAAACCACATTATAACAATTCATTTAATCCTTATTAACTCTCTAATTTAATTATTAAATTAAATTAGATTATTATCTCGTAATAATTAATTCATTCCTCTTTTATTTTAATTAACTTCAAAATACCAAATTATCAATTATTAACTTAATTAACATATTACCTTTAATTAAGTTAATTCCCACAACTCATGAATTATTTATTTAACAAATAAATAATCAAATTAAACAAATATTTATTTAACAATAAGCACATCAACTAGAATATTTATTTAATTCAATATTTGAAATTACAATTAAAATTTTGGATTGTTACATCATTCTCTCCTCACAAGGATTACGTCCCCAAAATCACAATTCAAACAATTCATTTGTCACATTCTTCCCTCCTTACAAAGATTATGTCCCCAGAATCGAAGACACAGATTAAACAAATAACTCAGGATAACTTTTTCTCATTTTATCTTCGAGTTCCCACGTAGCTTCCTCGGCATTGTGGTTCCTCCATACCACCTATACAGAAGGTATCACTTTATTCCGGAGCACTTGTTCTTTCCTGTCAAGTATCTGGATATGAATCTCCTCATAAGATAAATCTTTATTGAACTGTAACGGTTCGTACTCGATCACATGCTTGTAGTCGGGTTTATACGGTCGTAATACCGAAACATGAAAAATATTATGAACATGTGTTGGTCGAATTCTAATTACACACAACACGCACGTATACGTGGTCAACAAGTAATATAATAGTAAGTAGAGTATCGTTCCCACAGAGAATAGTAAGAAATTAATTCTAACAATTACCAGCTTTTTATTAACCTAATTTTATTAAACTAGTCGCATTCAATGATTAAAAATAAAATAAAGAAAACTATGAAACTAAAAATACCAATCAATCAACACAACTTAAAAACTATAATTTCAAGCAAATAATGGAGAATTAGGCTTACAATTTCACTTTAAGTCTCATTCTAATTATCACACCTTATTCCAGTTTAATTTACTATCTTAGTTTATTAATCAAGAACACTTATGTAGAATTAGCCATCTCTCAATGCACTAACACCATATTAACTTAAATCTATAAATTAGACAGAATTAAGCCAAACACCCTAATCAACTAATTCAATATATCTCTATGTGAATTAAAATTAAAAAGAGTTTAAATTCCAAGTTCTTTACCCGATTACATGCGATGCTAGGTATATCAATATCCTAACATAAATCCAAACTCTTAATTGTACTTTTTTAACTCAAAACACCCCAAGACTTGGTGTTCAAATCTTTCTTCATTCATTCATTATTCTACTATCTACCCAAATAAAATAACATTTAAACCATAAATCCTCCCTTTAAATAGGGTGACATCATTAATCAAAATATCTTCCCAGGTTTTCTAACCTTAAACATCAATCAAGTGCAGAAATAAAATAATTACATCAAATTATTAAATAAAAAGTCAATCATTCATGACCATAAATAAAATTACAAGTCTTAGTCACTTGAAAATTTTTCTCTTTCCTTTGCTACTTGAAGGCTCATCTACCTTCTCAACTTTAGATGCAATAATAATATTTATGCAAGAGTGAGCAAAACAATTGCTCACTAAATATAACAATGAACGAATAAGAATATAATAACTGCCAATGAATAGGCTCATCAAAACTGAATAGTACTCTATCAATGATAACCAAATACTGGAATCAAAATATGTAATATATATCTGAGGGTCATAAGACCACGAACTATGTCCATAGTTATAAGTAATCTTTCAACTTTAACCATAACAATTATACTGTAGGGACTTCACGTACTTAAAGGGATCAGCCCTTCGTACCATGTATTGTGCAAAACATCTAAACGCATAATGTATCCCCTATAATAGGGTTGTTCTTCTCAGTTTTAGAGTACAAGTCTGCACCAAAGAAAGTTTGGTTTGGATAAGCTTTCAAGGGTAATTTAAAGTTTAACGATCATCAACTAGAGGACTAGTTGAATCAATAATGTTTGATAACATATCAATTGTTTAATAACAACATAATATAGAACAATTGAGACTCATAGGAGAATTGACTATATACTAAAATCATGCTTGAAAATAACTAGAGAGCATAAGCATTGAATAAAATGATAACCCTTTGCTTGAACAATAATAAGCTAGGTATATGATCTTGTCAAATTAGAAATTTAATTACTGAATATACACTGATTGAAAGCAAGATGGAAACTAAAACTTGGTCAACATGGTAATAACTCATGCAAAGTAATAAAACAGCTCAATAATAGAGACGGGAGTTCAAAAACTGCGTTCATTATACAGGAATAGAACTTAAGAAACTTCCTTTACTATAAACAAGTTAGAATGAATCGACCATAATGAGAATTCCAATAAAATTAGAGTTAAAGCTTGCTTAAATGAAACTTAGGAACAAATTACTCGCTCAATAACAGTTTAAGATAGGAAACTTGCTCAATCATAAATATAAAGTTGCACAATGTAATAATTGGACTAGCTCAACAAAAGTGTAGAGTTAGAAAACTTGCCTCGAACGTAAGCTATAATATTAAAACTCACGTTCACCTACACATAGTATTACAACCACAATACCTATTAGATATACTAACATACAATAACATATACATTTTTAGTTAAACTTGTTATTTCACTACAAGTCTTACATTACCATTTACATTTCAGAAATTCCAAGTGTTCACTTCACAACACTTATCTAACATTCATTGTGTATACTAAGTTATCTCATAACGCGTTCGTAACTTACTAATCATTTTTAAAACTTTGAATTCACTAATCACATTACACGAATCTGTTTTAACCTTGTTGTTACATGTTTATTATACTAACACATCATTAGACCAAGGTATGTTGCTATCCAAGTATCTCGCAAAGAAGAAGCAGTAAGTCACCGTCTCAGATTGTAGGTATGGTAGGCAATGCGCATATACACAAGTTCGGGACACAACAAGAATTGCAATATTTCGCCATTTAGCACCTTAACCTTGCACAAGCAAGCAGCATTAAATGCCAAAGTTCATACGTAAACTGAAAAAAGTTGTGAATAGAGTTTGATTTTAGCCCAACTAACAAGAATTTCACCCACAAAACAGTGAATTTAACACAAACAATTGATATAGAACTATTACAAACATGTTTCCTCACATATTCATCAACATAAAACAATTTAACAACAACTTTTACTAACTTAATTCCTCAAATTCCATGTTTTCATACAAAAACACCATATTTGACATCTTTTACAAAAATCATCACTGTAATTACAATTATTCACCAAATCACTTCGTTCAAACTATGTTTTCTTCATTTCTTAATGAACTAGCATAAACAATACTCAATTTGCATATTAACATACAAACTAGCCACTAAATTTGCTACTTTCATAATCCATATGAGAAAATATTCAATGTCATTATTTTTTCTACTTTTAAACGAAATTAGCATACAATTTCCCTATCTAAACATAAACGCTAGCATTACAATTACTTACACTTGCAATAACTCAGTCTTTTTACAACAATTAAAGAGAATTTGAACTCAAAGAGGATAGAAAATTCATGTAGTAAATCATATTAAACATATATGTATGTGTAATACTAAGGTTGTGAAAATACCTTCAATATGCTTAATAATCCCTTGCTAAACATTGAAATTATTTAGGTTTTCTCTCAATCTCTCAAGTTCTCTGTCAGGTTCTCTGTAATCTTTTCCTCCCTCTGTTATCTTACGCTTAGTAATAACTAAATGATATGCGTAAAAACAAACTAATAAATAAAGTATGTAATAATAAAAGATAAAAAATAATAATACGCCTACCATAATAAGCTTAATCGCCATAAACATATAACGTATATATTATAAATATATTATATTTATTATTTTAATTTATTTTATTTATATTATTTAAAATTCAAAAAATCAAAAATCCAAAAGCCATAAGGCTTTGTTTGGCAAAACCCTTTAAAATTTAAAGACTTAATATATTTAAGTCTTGTTTTGATCAAAACTAAATTAAACTTATTTAATTTTATTTTAATAAACAATTTAGTTTATAATTTATAATCACATATTATTTATTTGGATTTCCATATCCAACATTAATCAAATAAATTAATATACATACTATATTTTAAATAAATATTCCACTTTAAACAATTATCACAAAATTATAATTTCATTATAATTTTATTTAATAATTTAATATACCATTTTAAATTATTAAATTAAAACAACAATATAACATCTCATATTATATTACAACTCTCTAAATTATAAATTAATTTAATTTAGAATATTATCTAATAAATTTAAATTCATAAATATTTACTAACAACCATCACATCAATAAAACATTTATTTCAATAAAACACCTCAAATAAATATTTATAATTCAATAAATATTTAAAATTATAATTGAAAATTAGGATTGTTACATCCTTCCCTCCTTACAAGGATTCTGTCCCGTAATCACAACTCAAACAATCAAATCGCTCACATTCTTCCTCCTCCTTACAAAGATTTTGTCCCCGTAATGAAGACACAGACTAAACAAATAACTCGTGGTAATTCTTCATCATATCGACTTTCGAGTTCCCACGTAGCTTCTTCGATATTGTGGTGGTTCTCCATATTACCTTCATGTAAGGTATCACCTTATTCTCGAGCACTTGTTCTTTTCGTCGACTACTATCTGGATAGGAATCTCTTCATAAGATAAATCTTTACATCGAATCGCAATGGTTCATATTTGAGCACATATTTGTAATCGGGTTTATACGGTCACAACACCGACACATGAAAAACGTTGTGCACATGTTATAATTCTGGAGGTAAAGTTACTTCGTAAGCCACCTCTCCCACTTTTTGAAATATCTCGAAAGGTCCAATAAACCTTGGGCTTAGCTTTCTTTTCTTCCCAAAACAAATTTTTGCCTTCCAAGGAGAAACTTTCAGGTACACAAAATTTCCTGCTTCAAATTCACGATTCTGCCTGTGTTGATCAGCATACTTTTTTTGTCGATCTTGAGCAGCTACCAGTCTTGCTCTGATGAGTTTTATAACTTCAATGGTCTGCTGTACCAGTTTTGGGCCTAACAGTTGACGTTCACCAACTTCATCCCAGCATAGTGGAGTTCTGCATTTCCTGCCGTATAACGCCTCGTATGGCGGCATGCCAATGCTTGCATGGTAACTGTTGTTGTATGCAAATTCCACCAACGGTAGATGATCATCCCAGTTTCCTTTGAAATCCATGATGCACGCTCTAAGCATATCTTCTAGCGTCTGGATTGTTCGTTCGCTTAGCCCAACGGTTTACGGATGATATGATGTACTCATCTTCAGTTGCGTACCCATGCATTCTTGTAGTTTCTTCCAGAAATTTGATGTGAACCTCGGATCTCTGTCTGATAAAATTGATATTGGAACTCCATGTCTTGAGACGATCTCCATAACGTATAGTTTTGCAGCTGATCAAGATTAAATCTAATCTTTATTGGCAAAAAGTGAAAATGATTTTTTAATCATCCACTATCACCCATATCGCATCGTATCCTTTCTGAGTTGTTGGAAGACCTACCACAAAATCCATTGTGATATGCTCCCATTTCCATTCCGGTATTTCCAACGGTTGAAGTAATCTGCTTGGCCTTTGATGCTCGGCCTTCACTCTCTGACATGTCAAGCATTTTACAACGCACTCTACAATTTCTCTTTTCATATTTGGCCACCAAAAATGTCGGCGCAAATCTTGATACATCTTTGTACTTCCCGGATGAATCGAATATCTTGAGCTATGAGCTTCTGTCAAGATTTCTTCTTTAATATCCTGTATTGCTGGAACCCAAATTCGTCCCTCGAATCTTAGCATTCCTCAGTATCAACCTTATACTTCACCTCTTTACCTCGACCAAAACTTTCCTTTATTTTTCTCGCATTCTTCATCTCAGTAGTTGATCGTTTCTTCACTTTGTCCACCAAAGTTGGACTAGCTTCCATCGGTATAATCTTTCATCCATTTGATTCTTTTGGAAATTTGATTTCCAACTCTAGCCTTGCCATTCTTTGAAATGAGCTCCTCCTTATCTGTTAACAACATCAACTTTTTCTTCCTTTCCTACTCAAGGCATCTCGCAACCACATTAGCTTTTGCTCGGATGATAAAAGATCTCACAATCATAATCTTTTATCAATTCCATCCATCTCCTTTGACGCATGTTGTTTCAAAGGTCCTTTTGTGTGAAAATATACTTGACTCTTATGGTCTCATGTAGATCTCACACTTTTCTCCATAGAGATAATGTCTCCATATTTTCAAGAGCAAACACACCACCCCTAACTCTAAGTCATGAGTCGGAAACCCTTTTTCGTAGTCTTTCAATTGCCTTGATGCATAAACAATAACTTTGCCGTTTTGCATAAGGACACAACCCAACCATTTGTGTAAAGCATCACTATACACCACAAAATTTCCTATACTATCTGGTAACGACAACATCGGTGCCACACTGAGTCTCTTCTTCAGTTCCTTAAAGCTTTCTTCACACTTTTCCGTCCAATTTTTTTTTACAGATTTTCTCGTCAAATTTGTCAACGGAGTGGCAATCTTGGTAAAATCCTGAATAAACCGTCTGTAATAACCTGCCAATCCCAAGAAACTTCTTACTTCTGATGGAGTTCTTGGTTGTTTCTAATTTATTACAGCTTTGACTTTTGATGGATCCACAGAAATTCCATCTTTATCAATTACATGCCCAAGAAATTGTACACGTTCTAGCCAAAATTCACATTTAGAGAATTTGGCGTACAACTTTTCTTTTCTTAACGTCTCCAGCGTCAGACGTAAGTGTTCCACGTGTTCTTCTTGAGATTTAGAGTACACCAGAATATCATCGATAAATACCACCACAAACTTGTCTAAAAATGGTTTAAACACCCTGTTCATCAAATCCATGAACGCTGCAGGGGCGTTTGTCAAACCAAAAGACATCACCAAAAATTCGTAATGTCCATACCGAGTTCGGAATGCCGTCTTCGATACATCCTCCTTCCTTACTTTCAGTTGGTGATACCCACTTCTCAAATCTATTTTTGAGAAATATCTAGCACCCTTCAATTGATCAAACAAGTCATCTATTCTTGGCAATGGATATTTGTTTTTAATAGTGACTTTGTTTAATTCTCTATAATCAATGCAAAGACGCATTGACCCATCCTTCTTCTTCACGAATAACACCGGCGCTCCCCACAGTGATACGCTCGGTTGAATGTACTTCTTATCTAACAGCTCTTCCAGTTGTACCATTAATTCCTTCATCTCTACCGGAGCCATTCTGTACAGGGCTTTCGATATCGGAGCGGTTCCTGGCGCTAAGTCGATCATGAACTCGATTTCTCTGTCAGGCAGAAGTCCTGGAAAATCTTCTGGAAACGCATCTACAAAGTCCCTAACCACTGGTATTTCCTCTAATTTTATACCCTTCTCCTTTTGAGTATATACTATGTAGGCTAAGTACCCTACACAACCTTAACTCAACAACTTCCTGGCCTGCATAACCGTTAGACATCTCATTTGTCTAGGCGATTTGCTACCATGGTAAACTACCTTTGACAGAGTCATAAGGTTTACAAACTTCTTTTGGCAATCAATTATCGCTCCATAATTGAATAACCAATCCATTCCCAATATAACGTCAAACTCTCCAAGTTTTATCGAGATTAAATCCACTTTCATAACATTTCCCTTTATATTCACCCTATAGTTCTTGTATATGAATCTAACAGGAATTACCTCCCTATTCGCAATTTCTTTAAAGGGAAATTCAATTCTTCACTAGGTATTTTTAACCTCTTAGCAAATTCATCAGATATAAATGAGCAAGTAGCACCCGAATCAAATAATATATATGCATTTATATCATTGATTAGGATAATGCCTGACACGACATCTTTTGATTGCACCGCATCCTGCACCGTCATGTTGAAGGTTCTGGCTGTGGGCTTACTTGATGACGTTAGTCCAGCAATAGCCAGTGTACCTCCACTAGCATTTCCCTTGCTTCCATTTGCCTCACAAGATTTCTTCTTTGGACACTCGCGAGCAAAATGATCCTTCGACCCGCAGGTGTAGCAAGCTTTCTTCTTGGGTTGATTGCAATTTAGGGCAATGTGACCCTCCTGGCCACAGTTAAAGCATATTCGCTTCCCCCTTAAGAACATACCCGTGTGAAATTTCCCGCATGTAGCACATGCGTCAATCTTCTTCTTCTGTAGGTTACCTTACTGATTTCCAGCTCCCACATTTGCATTCCACTTTCTCTTCAAATTGTTGTTGTCATTTCCACCATTACCACCAGCATTCTTAACTTCACCTTCATTCTTCTTCTTTCTCTGCTCTTGGTTGTGTTTTGTTACAGCCTCGCCTCCACTCTCAGCGAGAATCACCTTCTCAAGCACCGCCGCAAACATCTTTAACTAAAACAGGGAGACTCTGCTGTACAACCATGGCTTCAGTCCTTGCTCAAATCTCCTTCCCTTGTACTCATCCGTATTCACCTAATATGGCACGAACCTTGCTAACTCGTTGAACCTTGTTGCATATTCTGACACTGTCATTGTGCCCTGTTTTAACTCTAGAAACTGTAACTCCATCTGATTCTTCAAACTTTCTGGGAAATAGGTCTCAAAAAAATTTCCTTGAACCTTTCCTAAGACATTACCCTTTGACCCCCTCAGGTTTTATTGGCTTGCCACCAATAACTCGCCTTTGCTTTCAACATGAATG
This sequence comes from Panax quinquefolius, assembly GCA_020205615.1. Lineage (NCBI taxonomy): Eukaryota > Viridiplantae > Streptophyta > Magnoliopsida > Apiales > Araliaceae > Panax > Panax quinquefolius. The sequence goes on from CM035156.1 coordinate 109,177,411, forward strand.
TTGCAAAAGCAGTCTTCTGGTTATCCCCTACCCTAGCAACATCAAAAAATTTCTCTATTTCCATGATCTAGGTCTGTGCCTCAACCGGATTCATGGACCCACGGAACTCTGGTGGCCCAACCGCCTTGAAGTCCTTAAAAGTCGCAACATGATTCTGTGGCTGATTCTGTAATGCTCCCGTTAGTAGCGTTATGAATTGCTGAACTGGATTATCCTCAGCATTGTTGTTATTCTCAGGGTTTCTTTGTCGTGGTTAACATCTTGGAGCCATTTTCTGTTAAAATAAACCCATTAGATTCTATTCAACCTTTTAAGTATTATATATTTAATTTGCACATCATAAAAGATTATCACATAACACATAACATCTTGAATAAAATAATAACTTTTATTCATTCATAATCTTTTTAAAACATCATAATAATATAGCATCACCGCTATTTACATTACTTTCCGAACTACAAAAGTTCCAGGACAACTTCATTATCATCACATCCCATTGGTTATATCATACCCGTGATTTACATCTTATTTACTCACTAATCACATAATAATTACATTTATAACGTTCTATTAAAATGCTGCATAGCCTTACGATGCTCCTCTTCCATAATTCAGAACATTGTTCGACGATCTAATATATATACGATGGCAAAGTCTCGAATCGAATAGGATAAACACATGACCCGATCTTGAGCTCGATTGATCACGGTGTTGAATACATTATTCATCTCTTCCATCTTGATCCTCTTTGTTTGTGTCTCTCTCTCTCTACTATCCCGGTTAGTTGAAAAGTTTCCTCATATACGTCCTCAGCTCTTGCCCTCTTCGTAGCTTCTTCTTTAAACTTGTTCTTCAACTCTGCAATCTCTGCTATCATTCACTCGTTCTCTCCTTCAGTGTGGACCAACTTCTCCTCAACATTATTCAGACGTTCCTCTCGATCCTGGATCTCATGGTCCTTCTATGCCATTGAGGTCTGTTGTTTAGCTACTATCTCTTGCAACTCCTTAACAATATCTTGAAGTTCCACATTGCGGTCAAATACTTCATCGCATATACAGGCGGCAATCGAGTTAAGTGGAAGTTCTTCCTCCTCGTCATCCTCGTCCCCATCCAACTATGGCAGCTCAACAGGGTCTTCCTCGTCCGTTTCTATTTCATCATCCTCATCAGGTAAACCCTCCTGCTCAACCACTGTGACCAACAGAGTTGTTTCCCATGGCAGTAGTTGTTCACAAATCACCTGAATATCTCGAGGCTCCTCCTCTCTAGGCATCTGGGACCCTTCCTCCCTAGCCTGACTAGATTCTCCTATATTAGCCATCTTGTCAACCAAATTTTAAGTTTTAATTACTAACCATTACTACTCGACACTCACGAGCACATAAGTTATAATCATATAAGCACATAAGTGTTTTATTACTTCTTCCTTAAAACTCGATAAGAGTTTATCATCACTATCTTTTCAGAGGTTACTTCATAAGGCTTTTCCCCACCCAAGGTTCATAACCTAAGGCTTTGATACCAACCTATTACACCCCCAAATCTAGGTACTTCATTCCCACAAGACTTGGTGTTCACTTTCCATTCATTCATACTATCTACCCAAATAAAATAACATTTAAACCATAAATCCTCCCTTTAAATAGGGTTACATCATTAATCAAAAAGTCTTCCCAGGTTGTCTAACCTTAAACATCAATCAAGTGTGGAAATAAAATAATTATATCACATTATTAAATAAAAAGTCTATCATTCATGACCATAAATAAAATTACAAGTCTTCATCACTTGCACATTTTTCCCTTTCCTTTGCTAGTTGAAGGCTCATTTACCTTCTCAACTTTAGCTGCAATAATAATATTTATGCAAGAGTGAGCAAAACAATTGCTCACTAAATATAACAATGAACCAATAAGAATATAATAACTGCCAATGAATAGGTTCATCCAAACTGAATAGTACTCTATCAATGATAACCAAATACTGGAATCAAAATATGTAATATATATCTGAGGGTCATAAGACCACGAACTATGTCCATAGTTGTAAGTAATCTTTCAACTTTAACCTTAACATTTATACTGTAGGGACTTCATGTACTTAGGGGGATCAGCCTTTCGTACAATGTATTGTGCACAAACATCTAAACGCATAGCGTATCCCCAATAATAGGGTTGTTCTTCTCAGTTTTAGAGTACAAGTCCGCACCAAAGAGAGTTTGGTTTGGATAAGCTTTCAAGGTAATTTAAAGTTTAACGATCATCAACTAGAGGACTAGTTGAATCAATAATGTTTGATAACACAACAGTTGTTTAATAACAACATAGTATAGAACAATTGAGAATCATAGCTGAATTGACTATATACTAAACTCATGCTTGAAAAAAATTAGAGAGCATAAGCATTGAATAAAATGATAACCCTTTGCTTGAACAATAATAAGCTAGGTCTATGATCTTGTCAAATTAGAAATTTAATTAGTGAATATACACTGATTGATAGCAAGCTGGAAACTAAAACTTGCTCAACATGGTAATAACTCATGCAAAGTAATAAAATTGCTCAATAATAGAGACGAGAGTTCAAAAACTGTGTTCATTATACAGGAATATAACTTAAGAAACTCGCTTAACTATAAACAAGTTAGAATGAATCGACCATAATGAGAATTCCAATAAAATTAGAGTTAAAGCTTGCTCAAATGAAACTTAGGAACAAATGTCTTGTTCAATAACAGTTTAAGATAGGAAACTGCTCAATTATAAGAATAAAGTTGCACAATGTAATAATAGGACTAGCTCAACGAAAGTGTAGAGTTAGAAAACTTGCCTCGAGCGTAAGCTATAATATTAAAACTCGCGTTCACCTACACATAGTATTAGAACCACAATACCTATTAGATATACTAACATACCATAACATATACATTTCTAGTTAAACTTTTTATTTTAGTACAAGTCTTACATTACATTTTACATTTCAGAAATTCCAAGTGTTCACTTCACAACACTTGTCTAACATTCATTGTGTATACTAAGTTATCACATAACGCTTTCGTAACTTACTAATCATTTTTACAACTTTGAATTTACTAAACCACACATAACACGACTCTGCTTTTAACCTTGTTGTTACATGTTTATTACCTTAACACATCATTAGACCAAGGTATGTATATGTGTATTATCAAGTAATCTGCAAAGAAGCAAAGAAAAGTCATTCATCTCTCAGATAGGGTAGGCGCGCAAATAGGCTATACACAAGCTCGGGACCCACAAGAAATAAGTATTGCTGCAGTTTTTCTCGGCTGGCACACTACAAGAACATTGCGCAAAGGTAATGCATGTAACTAGAAAAGGTTGTATGAACAATAGTTTAATTTTAGCCCAACAAACACGAATTTTACCCACAAAATAGTGAATTTAACACAAACAATTGATATAGAACTATTACAAACATGTTTCCTCACATATTCATCAACATAGAACAATTTAACAACAACTTTTACTAACTTAATTCCTCAAATTCCATGTTTTCATACAAAAACACCATTTTTTGACATCTTTTACAAAAATCATCACTTTAATTACGATTCTTCACCAAATCACTTCGTTCAAACTAAGTTTTCTTCGTTTCTTAATGAACTAGCATAAACAATACTCAATTTGCATATTAACATACAAACTAGCCACTAAATTTGGTACTTTCATAAGCCATATGAGAAAATATTCACTGTCTTTATTTTTTCTACTTTTAAACGAAATTAACATACAATTTCCCTATCTAAACATAAACTCTAGCATTACAATTAATTACACTTGCAATAACTCAGTCTTTTTACAACAATTCAAGAGAATTTAAACTCAAAGAGGATAGAAAATTCATGTCGTAAATCATATTAAACATATATGTATGTGTAATACTAAGGTTGTGAAAATACCTTCAATATGCTTAATAATCCCCTGCTAAACACTGAAATTGTTTAGATTTTCTCTCAATCTCTCAAGTTCTCTGTCAGGTTCCCTATAATATTTTCCTCCCTCTATTATCTTACGCTTAGGCTTAGCAAATGACTGCGTAAACCAACTAATAATAAGCAATGCGTAATAATAAAAAAAAAAAAATATATACGGCCATAATAATAATATCGCCACAACATATAATATATATATATTATAAATATATTATATTTATTATTTTAATTTATTTTATTTATATTATTTAAAAATTCAAAAATCAAAAATCCAAAAGCCATAAGGCTTTGTTTGGCAAAAACCCTTTAAAATTTAAAGACTTAATATATTTAAGCCTTGTTTGGTCAAAACTAATTTAAACTCCTTTAATTTATTTTAATAAACCATTTAGTTTATAATTTATAATTACATATTATTTATTTGGATTTCCATATCCACATTAATCAAATAAATTAAATATACACACTATATTTTAAATAAATATTCCACTTTAACAAATATCACAAAATTATAATTTCATTATAATTTTATTTAATAATTTAATATACCATTTTAAATTATTAAATTAAAACAACAATATAACATCTCATGTTATATTACAACTCTCTAAATTATAAATTAATTTAATTTAGAATATTATCTAATAAATTTAAATTCATAAATTTTTACTAACAACCATCACATCAATAAAAATTTATTTATTCAACAATAAACACCTCAAATAAATATTTATAATTCAATAAATATTTAAAATTACAATTTGAAATTCTTGTAAGACCCCAAATTTTTATAAATAAAATTGAATTTCCTCTAATTATTATTTTGAATAATAAGGTTTTAATTTGATATAATGCTTTGATTGTGGGTGAAATGTGCAAATTTTGCAAAATAAGCAAGTGGTTATAAAATATTCATTGTTGTCAGGAAATATTTGTTTGGTCGCGGAATATTCTTGCTGTCGGGGAATATTCGTACGACGTCGCATCCTTTTGTGGGCCCCATAACGGAAAGCGATTGGATGAAGAAAATGACAAGTATGAGTTTTTTTATAAATAACGGCGTAGTTGTTACTGTTAACACTATTGAAATACCCAATGGTTAAAACACCATAATACGCGGTGTTGCACAGTAGCACGCGGTATTGCATCAATTATTGATTGTTACAGTAATTAATGTTCAATATTTTATTTTATTGATTCAATAATTATTACGTTGATATTTTATATTATTGTTGTTTCAATAATTGTAACTGCACATTATTTCCCATTATTAGATCAATAATTAATATTATTTGAATAATATTATTAGTTAGCATTATTGGCAATGTCTAAGAAAGTTACATGCAGGAAAGGGTTTGGTGACCTAATTGCGGCGCCGATGAAGGAGAAATCCTTATCGGAGAGCCCCTCTTTCCGAGAACGACACAGTTGTCATTATTGTGATTCTGTAATATTATTTGTGAATAATTAATTATTGATATATATGATAAGGAAAATATTTAGTTTATGTGGATATAAATGGAGGAATTTTTAGAAAAGTGACAATTGTTGAAAATTAATATTTTATCTTTTCTGATAAAATATTTCATTCAAATATATTATTATATTACATTATAAATGTATAATGCGATAATATAATAATATAATAATGGTGATATTTTTATAATGAATGTGTGGTATATGAATAAATGAGGAGAAAGAGTATTTTTCTTACAATAAATACTAAAAACATGTTGGTGGACCCCATTTTTGACTGAAATTTGATTATAGCCTGCAAAATCTCCCGTATGTGAATTTCGGTCAATTTCTGTATAGAATTCGGAAAAACTTAAAGCTAAAAAGTTGTAGAGAATTGAATTTCCTATGGAATGGACATAAGATTTGAATTTTTCTGATAAATGGGCTATTTATTATGAATTATTGAAGTTCTAGAATAATTGATTTTTGGAGTTTTAAATATTTTTTTAGAAAATTTTTCTCAATTTGGTGGGCCCCACTTGCATGTGGTAAATGCTGAATTCAGATTGTAAGGTGTGCGTAGGAAATTTAAATAAAAATATTAACATTTTATTAAATTTTTTACTTTGGTGTTCTAATCATTTTCCTATAAATAGAATGCTTAGGTTAGAATTGAAAATCACACTAGAATCTAAAGTTTTCTCTCTCTATATTATCGAGCGTATTTTTGTGAGTATTTAGATATCTTGGGTGTTGCTATACAGTGCAAGTTTTCTTCAGCGTTATATCCGATATTCTAGCCAGAACTACTATTCTTTTGAGGTAAGGGATGTTATTTTCTTCGTAAATGATATTATTTATTTCAATATCATTATGCCGAAATATTGGTATGAATTTTATTATGAAATTTTTACCTTTTTATGTCAAAGTTACTATTCACGTATATGACACTATTCATGTATACGACAATATTCACAAATACGGTACTATTCACGAGTACTGTTCACGAAGTATGATTTTTCTTGTCGAATTTCTACCTGTTCGTATCGGGGTTACTATTCACGTATATAACACTAACCACCGAAAAATGAAATTTTCTCTTATTTGTCCCAGATGTCTATTATGATTACTATCTTTGATTGTATCCATGTTTTGATCTTTATTCTTGAATTTTTCTCCACTATAGTTTATTATGGAGTGTTTTTGAACTTGGATTATCTAAAGTACGAATCTCTAATCTTTGTTCTTTTGTCTCACCGGATTTCTTTCTTAAAAAAATATTTTTCATCATCCTCAGTCCTAAATGATGATATAGCTGAATATCTTTGGGCTGTAGTGCAAAGAGAAATGATTACCTGATGAATATCTTTGGCCCGTAGTGCAAAGATGAACATGTGTTGAGATGAACATGACCAAATGGTGATACAAATGAATATCTTTGGCCCGTAGTGCAAAGATGAATATTTGATTCAAGATGTATATTGATTGATGTTACAGAGATAAAATATTATTGATGAACTTTTAAATTCATAGATGATAATAGATTTCATTCTCTACTTACCTCTTCTAATGAATTGTTGTTTCCGCTGCAGTTATTGATCTAAAACTTGTTGTCTATTATATTCTATTAGATTTTTCCCTATTGAGGACTAAGGATAATTTGTTGTACATTATCTTAGTCATAATGTTCTTTACTGGGCTAGTTGAGCTCACCATTTTCCTTTTTGTTCCATTTTTCTTTTCAGGAGGCGAGAGTATAGCGGGAACTAGTCGGGGTGTAAAGTGATGGTTTAATACAGTTGTTTAGTAGACCTCACTATTTTGTAAAATAGTGTATCAATAATTGTAATGAGGACTTATTTGAGTGTGGATATTGTCTAGAAAACAATATTTGTATTTAAACTCACATTATATGTGTTGTCGTATTTTACACGATAATTGTAATAATGAAGTTGTAGTTATTTTCTGTACCATGTATTTGGCGATTCAGAATGGGTTGTATGGACCTATTTTGGGGGCATCACAGTTGGTATCAAAGAGCTTAGGGATATGGTCTCTGGCGGAGATCGGGGAATAGAACTAGGATGGGATAGACGAGTAAATCCTTCTCTAGTGTGTCCTACCTAAGCATATTTGTTTGGTCGGTCAGAATATACGAGTATTGTGTGGTATGTCAATTTCTTTATTTAACGCTTGTTTTGTGGCAGTATTTGAGAATTGCAGCTAAAAATGTTAACAATGGAGTGAATGAGACTGTGGAGACACATTTAATCACCAACCAGGAGAACGTGCAATAGGAAGGCAATATTTCTCCTGTAAATAATACTACCAATTAAAGGATGCATGATGGGATGTTTAGATGCTTTTTGCAGTTCATGCAAAATCAGACGAGGGAGACTCGTGTACAAAATACGGGTGGAAATGATAGCAATGCGCGGTTTGTCACAACCAAGCAGTTTAAAGAGTTGGGACCACCAGAGTTCTGGGGAAAGCCATATCCGATTAAGGCAGAAACGTGAGTCAAGAAAATTAACAAGATATTTGATGTGTTGGGATGGACAAAGGAACAGAAGGTTCCATTCGCCACCTTTATGTTCTGTGGTGAGGCAGATTACTGGTGGGAATCTGTGAAGCGTACCCAGCCAGCCGCACTCAATATGTCTTGGGAAACATTTTAGAAACTGTTCAGTGATAAGTACTTTCCTTAAAGTATTCATCATATGACAGAACAACATTACTGTGTCCCAGTATGAGGCTAAGTTCATGGAGTTATCCAGGTTTGCACCTCATTTGGTAGAGAATGAGGAATGTATGACGCAGATGTTTCTGAGAGATTTGAAAACTAAAAATCATCAATACCTCATTTCTCACAAATTGTGTTTGTATTCAGATGTAGTGAATAAGGCTCAATTATTGAAACAAAATTATGAGTCAGCTCAACCAAAAGAGAACGACCACCAACACGATAATAATCGTACCGGTGGCAACAACTATCAGAACAATGATAACCATCGTGGTTGAAATTATCAAGCCAGAAATGGTAACCACTTCGGTGGTAATCATGGCCAAGATAATAGAAGAAATGATTCAAGTGAAAAATTCAAGAAGAGAATATTTAACGATGATGGGAAGACGTCGGCATCAGCACCAGCACCAGCACCAGGAACAAATTCTAGGCGAGGAGAATGACCGCCAGTTAGATGCTACAGATGCGGAGAGGATGAACACATAAGTCCAAACTGTTTACAGCCTTCCAAGGTATGTTTTAGTTTTGGAAAAGACGGTCACATAGCTCAATTTTATCTTGTAGCAAAATCAAGTCCAGTTGGGATGGTGGTACCAAAGGCGGATACGGACAAAACAAAGTTGGTGGTTTCAGGAAGAGCGTTTTTCGTGACTTCTCAAAACGCTAGTAACCCGAACGAAGTTATCACGGGTTAGTTAATCATAAACTCTTATGAAGTCTATACCTTGTTAGATACTGATTCTACACATTCTTTTATTTCTCCTGCTTGTGCTCAACGTTTGAACTTGACTTCGGAGAAATTAGACTTTGACTTATCTGTTGAAACTCCATTAGGAGAAACGTTCATTACATCTACAGTTTATAAATCTTGCTTGATTCAAGTTGGCACCATCACATTACCTATTGATCTTATCTCTTTAAAGATACTTGCATTTGATGTGATTTTAGGGATTGATTGGTTAGCTACTCATCATGTAAAAATTGATTATTTTCGTAAGGTTGTTAGTTTTCATATTCTTAACCAACCTGTTATACGAGTTCAAGCAACCAAACCACTAAAGTCAATCACTGTTATATCAAGCCATAAAGCCATTCATTTATTGAAAAATGAATGTCAAGCTTTCTTAGTCCATGTCATGGACTTGAACAAAAATATGTCAGATTTGAATAATGTTTCTATTGTTAATGAATTTCCTGAAGAAATTCTTGGCCTACCCCAGAGCGTGATATCTAATTTTGTATTGACCTTGAAGCTGGTACAAAACCCATTTCTAAAATCTTAAATTAAATGTCTCCTATTGAACTTCAGGAGTTAAAAACCCAACTACAAGAGTTGGTACCGAGCCTCTATCTGGTGACTTCCTTTGTGGAATGCACCAAAGCCAGACTCTCCCTAGGAGACATCATATTCGTGCGATGGTAAACTGATAGGTGTCATTGTGACGTGTTATCTAAGATTGGGATATGAGTCACAGTTGAGAGCAACCTAAGTCAATAATCGAAATACGTAGCTTTCTAGATTTAGCTGGTTACTATCGGAGATTCATGGAAGGATTTTCTCGAATCACTACTCCATTAACTCAGCTGACTCAAAAAGATATAAAATTCGTATGGAGCGAAGAATGCGAGAAGAGTTTCCAGGAGCTCAAGAGGAGACTCATTTCGACACCGGTTCTGACAATACCGTCGTGGAAAAGCGAACGTAGTAGCTGACGCGTGAGTAGAAGATCGTATTCGGGTACAAGTACGATATTGTCAAACACAAAAACTCATTTCGTATAATTTACAAATGATAGAGATAGAGTTAAAGACTCTAGGAACCCATATGATGAAGTCAAATATACGCGTAGAACTGACTTTAATCGATAAAGTTAAGGTTGCTCAAGCCATAGACCCGGAGCTGATGAATATGAAGAAGAAAGTAAAAGATTATGTTATTTCAGAAGTAGGAGTCGATGAAGAGAAGAAATCTCAACCCTCGATTTATTGGTCCATTTAAGATTCTTGACCTAATAGGAACTGTGGCCTATAAACTCACCTTATCGCTAAGTATGTCGCATGTTCATAACGTTTTTCACGTATCGATGTTACATAAATATGTTGACGACCCAAACCACATTATTGAGTTAGAACCAGACGAGATAACTGAAGATTTAACGTACGAGAAAGTACCTGTCAAGATCTTGGATAAGAAAGAGCATGTCCTACGCACAAAGGTTATACCACAAGTCAAGTTTTGTGGAGGAACCATGATATTAAGGAAATGACCTGGGAGTTGGAATTAGAAATGAAAGTGACCAGGTACGTACGTCAATTTCGAGGAAGAAATTTGATAAGGAGGGGAGGTTGTAAGACCCTAACTTTTTATGAATAAAATTGAATTTCCTCTCATTATTATTTTGAATAATAAGGTGTTAATTTGATATAATGCTTTGGTTATGGGTGATATGTGCAAATTTTGCAAGTGGTTATAAAATATACATTGTTGTCAGTGAATATTCGTTTGGTCGTGGAATATTCTTGCTGTCGGGGAATATTCGTACGACGGCACAACCTTTTGTGGGCCCCATAATGGAAAGCGATTGGATAAAGAAAACGATAAGTATGAGTTTTTTTTTATAAATAACGGCGTAGTTGTTACCGTTAACACTGTTGGAATACCCGGTGGTTAAAACATAGTAATGTCTGTGCGGTGTTGCATAAAGAGTAGACACAAAGATTGCACCAATTATTGATTCTTACGTAAGAAGGCACTACTCAATAATAATTATAGTAATTACTGTTAAATATTTTATTTTATTGATTCAATAATTGTTACGTTGATATTTTATATTATTATTGTTTCAATAATTGTCACTACACAGTATTTCCTATTATCAAATCAATAATTCATATTATTTGAATAATATTATTAGATAGTATTATTGGCAATGTCTAAGGAAGTTCTGTCTAGGAAAGGGGTTTGGTCACCTAATTGTGCGCCAGTAAGGAGAAATCCTTATCGGAAAGCCTCATCTTTCCTAGGAACGGCCTGGTTGTCATTATTGTGATTCTGTAATATTATTTGTGAATAATTAATTATTGATATATATGATAAGAAAAATATTTAGTTTATGTGGACATAAATGGAAGAATTTTTAGAAAAGTGACAATTGTTGAAAATTGATATTTTATCTTTTCTAATAAAATAATTCATTCAAATATATTATTATATTACATTATAAATGTATAATGCGATAATATAATAATATAATAATGGTGATATTTTTACAATTAATGTGTGATATATGAATAAATGAGAAGGAAGAGTATTTTTGTTACAATAAATGCTAAAAATATGTTGTGGACCCCATTTTTGACTAAATTTGATTATAGCCTGTAAAGTCGGCCGTATATAGATTTCGTTCAATTTTTGTTTAGAATTTGGAAAAACTTAAAGCTAAAAAGTTGTAGAGAATTGAATTTCCTATTAAATGGACATAAGATTTGAATTTTTCTGATAAAATGGCTATTTATTATGAATTATTGAAGTTCCGGAATAATTGATTTTTGGAGTTTTAAATGTTTTTTTAGAAAAACATTTTTTTCATTTTGGTGGGCCCCACTTGCATGTGGTAAATGCTAAATTCAGATTGTAAGGTGTGCGTATGAAATTTAAATAAAAATATTAATATTTTATTAAATTTTCTGCTTTGGTGTTCTAAGAATTTTCCTATAAATAGGATGCTTAGGTTAGAATTGAAAATCACACTAGAATCTGAAGTTTTCTCTCTCTATATTATCGAGTGTATTTTTGCGAGTATTTAGATATTTTGAGTGTTGTTATATAGTGCAAGTTTTCTTCGGCGTTATATCCGATATTCCAGCCAGAAGTACTATTTTTTGAGGTAAGGAATGTTATTTTCTTCGTAAATGATATTATTTTTTTAAATATCATTATGCCGAAATATTGGTATTAATTTTATTATGAAATTTTTACCTTTTCATGTCGAGGTTACTATTCACGTATACGACACTATTCATGAATACGGTACTAGTCACGAGTATTGTTCACGAAGTATGATTTTTCTTGTGGAATTTCTACTTTTTCATGTCAGAGTTACTATTCACGTATACGATACTATTCACCAAAAAAATGAAATCTTCTCTTCTTTGCCCCAGATGTTTATTATGATTACTATCTTTGATTGTATCCATGTTTTGATCTTTATTCTTGAATTTTACTCCACTATGGTTTATTATGGAGTGTTTTTGAACTTGGATTATCCAAAGTACGAATCTCTAATCTTTGTTCTTTTGTCTCACTGGATTCGTTTCTTAAAAAAATATTTTTCATCATCCTCAGTCCTAAATGATGATATAACTGAATATCTTTGAGTTGTAGTGCAAAGATGAATGATTACCTGATGAATATCTTTGGCCCGTAGTGCAAAGATGAATAGGTGTTGAGATGAACATGACCAACTGGTGATACAAATTAATATCTTTGGCCCGTAGTGCAAAGATGAATATTTTATTCAAGATGTATATTGCTTGATATTACAGGAATAAAATATTAATGATGGACTTTTAAATTCATAGATGATAGTAGATTTCATTCTCTACTTAACTCTTCTAATGAATTGATATTTCTACTGCAGTTGTTGATCTAAAACTTGTTGTCTATTATATTCTATCAGATTTTTCCCTGTTGAGGACTAAGGATAATTTGTTGTACATTATCTTAGTCATAATGTTCTTTACTGGGCTAGTTGAGCTCACCCTTTTCCTTTTTGTTCCATTTTTCTTCTCAGGAGGCGAGAGTATAGCAGGAACTAGTCGGGGTTCGGAGGAATGCCATTGCAATCCAGCTTTTCGTCATAAATCAGTTATAAGAAATCCATGAAGAAGGCTTGCAAGTTCGGGGTTCCTTGTTTGCATAATCTTGTTATTAGTTCATCCAAATAAGGCAAGCCATCTTCATAGCATCCGTTAGTCGGTGTTTCCAGCACAAAGTACTCGTTAATGGCATTGGCATGGAAAGACACCGGTTTACCCCGTACCATTACTATATGATCAACATGCTCCATGGCATTGGCATAAAACTCTTTTACTATGTTGATCACCGCTGGTAGTGGCTGCTCTACTAGTTAAAACCAGTTGCGTTCCACAATCATCAGCGCCATATCTCTGTCAAGATTGGCATCCGGCTTCAATCCCCATTCTAATACCAAAGTCTTCTTGTTAATAGTTGATTAGAACCTCGCCTCGGCCCCCTCACTAACAAATTTTGTGTGATCAAATTGAGCCCGAGCACTAAAAGTGGATGAACATGGTCTCTTATGCGAAGACATTGTGGTTTTAGTGTAAGATAGGGTGAAAATTTGGTTTAGGAATATTGTCAAACAGTTGGTGGGCATGAAGGCTAACACCCCCAAACTTGGCTTCTTTCAACAATCTTTAGACCAAAATAGAAAATGATCCAAAAATAATCCTTGGGCAACAGAATTCTAAGGTTTTCCAACCAATTTTGACGAACGAGAAAGAAGAAAAACTAGAGTGCAACAATTTGGGGTTACCTTTGAGAAGAAATTGTGTCTCCTGTGACAACAGAGATTTTGTAATTTAATTTTAATATTTATTGGATTGAATAAATATTTTTCGATGAATTAATTATTAGATTAAATAATTAATTGATGAAGTTGTGGTAGATTAATTTAATTATATGTGTTATATTTATTAAATTAATGTGGAGAATTTTATTATTCGAAGTATGTATTTATGTGAGCTTATTGAATTAAAAGAAATATTTATTAAGCCTAATAATATTTTAATTAATTTAATAATTAATTAGAGATTTAATAATTTGACATTATTAATAAATGAGAAATTTAATTATGTGACTGTGGATTTATGAGAAATTATTATATGTTATTTAAATAAATTAAATAAGATAATTGGATTATTAAGAAATTGGGTGTGACATGATTTAAACTATAGTATAAGGGATTATTAAATTAAATGGGTATAAGCTTTATAAAGATAGCCAAACATGGCCTTAGTGGGAGTTGAGGGCAGTTAACCCATGACTGGGTAACTGACCACAACGCGTCAGTTCCTTTCCTTTATTTATTATGCGTCTTCCTTTTCTTTTCATTTTTTTAAGTCTGGAAAAGTAAAATCAGAGAGAGTTTGAGAAATTCTTGAGGAGATTGTGAGTGTGTGATTGAAGAAGAGTTGAGAAGGAATTCATCTCATACCAATCCACGCTCTGGGTAATTCTCTCCAACCCAATTCTCATATTTTTTTACGTCATTAAGCTTTCATGAAAATGGTTTCCAATCTCTTTGTTAAATCTCTGTAAATGGCAAATTGTGTTATTATATGGATATATGTAATAATATGATTAGCATAACATGTTTTATTGTATAATATATAGATTTCCATATCATCAGTTTCATAATATTAACGTATATTATGGCTTCAAAAGTTATAGAGTATAGAATATGGCCATATGGCCCTTATATGTAAAATTAATATGTCGAACATAAATTGTTTTGCAAAATTCACACTTGTATATGATTATGCATGCTAAAACAAAGAAAACAAAACTTGAATGGATGGATTTGGTGTTATAACGAATCTGTAGTGTTAAATTTTATGTTTTTGTTCAAAACCTTCAAGAACATCAAGAACAGTAAAATTTCATGTTTTAATTCAATGATTATGTGTTTTAATTGGTTAAAATTGCTCTATAAAGGTTGGGTAATGATTATGTATGAATTTTAGTTTATGGGTATGTTTAATTTGATGAATTTAATGACTATGAAATGTTAAATTCGCCTGTTTCTGTGTTCTTCGCGAACTAGAAATTTAGAAACTGGAGTTTCGCGTCGCGGCGCCAACTCTAGGACTAAGACTCACACAAGCATTGCCAGCCGCCATCGCTACCGTAACGCCAGATACCCAAGCCATCAAGCAACCACCAAGCCAAGATAACACCAATAATAATGTAGGCAGCCAGCCACCACTTAGCAGAGTGGTCCAGAAATGAGTTTTTAAAATGTTTAAGTTTAGCAATGTGTTGGTAACTTAATCTAATGAACATAAAAACTTGTTAGACATATAATGAGGTGTTAAAAGAAATTCATAGTATGTCAATAACACATGTACATGTGAATTGAATGATTGAATGCATAGTTAGCTTATTGTTCATGAAGTGTTAATTGTGACAATGAGTGTAATAATTTGACTAAGTATAGTCATGAATTTGAGTTAGACAAAAAGAATGAACTTGTGTACATTATAATTGACTGATATTGTGAACGTAAATGATATGTAGGATTTAAATCAAGGAACGAGTTTAATTAACGTGTAATCTACGCACGAGGCAAGTTTCCTAACCCTACTCGTTATCTTTATATGAGCTTATAAGTTGTCTCTTTACATCGAGTAAACTCTCGTTATTATTGATCAAGTCCATTTTATTATATTAAAATGTATTAATCTTTCAAAGTATGATTCTGTTATACAATAATTATTCTATTGTAAACCTTTTGAGATTGCTATTCAATTTTAAATTATCAGTTACTGTTGAACTTGTTAGACTAGTGAACCCTTAATGATTCGACTAGTCCATAGTTGATGAACATTCTAAATTTTAGAACCCTTGATGAATTATCCAAACCAAACTTCCTTTGGTGCGGACTCTAATGTCAAACTGAGATGAACAACCCTGTATAGGGGATTACTTATGCGTTAGCGTTAAGATATTGTGCACAATATGGTACTAAGGGTTGATCTCCCTAAGTACGAAAAGAAGAGTCCATAGTCTTATGACTGTTAAAGGTTTCAAGTATAAACACTTGACAACCTAGGACATAGTTCAAGGTCTTATGACCCTCAGAAGTTCTTTTGTCTCTTGCTATTCATTCTTGATTCAAAAGCTGAGTTTCCTATTTCAAAAGTCTTTGATTTATTCGCATGTTATTATTCATTTGTTATATTGTTATACTTATGGGCAATCGTGATCACTCGTACATAATAATAACATTGCAGTTAAGAACGAAAGATCAGACGAGTATTCCACTAGTAAAGGCAAGGGCAAGGTTAACAAATGAAGAATACTTGTTGTTATTATGTATTTATGTTTAGACTTGATGTTTTTAAGACTTGTTATTGTTTATGATTCCACACAGATGTTTAAGGTTAGAGTGACCTGGGATTGTATTTTTTTTATGCAGTTGATGTAACCCCATAAGGGGAGATTTATTTATTATTTCTATCTATTGCATGGTTTGCATTTATTTATGGGTAGATAGATAGATGATATTTGTACAGTGAACACCAAATCCTGTGGAAATGGAAGTACCGAATTTGGGGGTGTCACAGGTTGGTATCAAAGCTGTAGGTTATGAACCTTAGGTGGGGAAACAACCTTAGGTAGTAGCCTTGTAGGAGATTGAGAACATAGTAGTGGTAAACTCTTATCGAGTTATAAGAAATGAATTTCTAAATTCATTGAAGATAATAAAAGACTTTATTTGCTTATGTGTTAAATTATGTGCTCGCTAGTACGGATTAGTAACTAAAACTTAAAATTTTGTTGTCAGGATGTCGAATGTTGGAGGAGCTAGTCGAGCTGGAGAGGAGGAGCCTCGAGACATTCATGTCGTCAGGAAACAGTTGGTACAGAGAGAGCCATCTCCTTTGATCACTGTTGTTTCTCAGGAGCATGAGCCTAAGACGGATCCAGAGGAGGATTCTAATGAAGAAGAGGAGGAAGAGGAGTTCCCACCGAACTCTATCGATGCTGAGATGTATGATGCACTTTATGATCATAACATAGAGTTGCAGGACACTGTTCAGGATCTGAAGTAGAGGGCTGTTATTCAGCAGATTACCATCGAGCAGAAGGATGGGGAAATTGTGACTCTTCACACACGTTTAGGAAACGTGGAGTGGGATTTGGTTCACAAGAAGGGTCAAATCGAGGAGAAGTCCAAGAAATAGAAAAGTTGAAGAAAGATCCGAAAGAGAGCTCGTAAAGGTTGGCGGCATATAGCAGAGGAGGGTGGGTAAAGAGAGTCACGTCGTCTTGATCTTGTAGAAGAGGATTGTCGTGTGAAGAAGGCTAAGCTTGGGGAGACGACTCTACACTTCAAAATGCAATGGATGCGGCCCAGATCGAAAGTTATGAGGTATCCAATCCAGTTTGAAGGTCTACCATCATATATGCTAGATCATAGGATGATGTCGCGATCATGGAAGAAGAACGTGGCAAGGTTATTCAAATACTTTAATAACAGCAAAATGATAGAATTAGTTTGATTATGTGAAAACTATCGGTAGTTAAAGATGTAAATTCGGACGTGTTTATAAACAAAGGAATATTTTAATGTTTTAAACTCGTAGATTCTTTATCTCGGGATAGTGGATGTAAATAGTAAAGTGATGCTATCTTATGATGTTAAAACTTTTGAATTAAATGAAAATGTCAGAGTTTATTTGAATTGATGTGTTCAGTGAATATGATTAAATGTTTTAGTTAAGCCTTAAATTTTTAAGGGATTGAATAAAGACCTAATAAGCGTATGTTCTTAACAGAAATATGTCGCCTAGAAGAAGACAAAACCATTAACAAGCACAAGAAGAACCAATGAATAACAATTATAACGCCAATGCTAACCCTGTTCAGCAATTGGTGAACCTTTTAGCCAGAGCAATTAACAATCAACCACAAGCTCCACCAAGCACCTTGTTTAAGGATTTCAAGGTGGTGGGACCGCCAGAGTTTAAGGGCTCCATAAACCAAATCGAAGCTCAGACCTGAGTTATGGAGATGGAGAAGGTGTTTGATGTCACTAGAGTAAGGGAAGACCAGAAGACCGCGTATGCAACATTCATGCTGAAGTCTGAAGCCAGTTATTGGTGGCAGGCAAACAAAGTACGGGGAGGTGAAGGTGTAATAACCTGGGAGAGATTCGAAGATATGTTCTTCGAGATGTACTTTCCGACCAGCTCATAAAATCAAATGGAAGTTCAGTTCCTGGAATTGAAATAGGGGAGTATTTCCATAGCAGATTATGCAGCAAGGTTCAACGAGTTTGCTAGGTTCGCCACATACCAAGTGCATACCGATGAGAGGAAGGAAAGGCGTTTCGAGCAGGGACTGAAGCCCTGGTTGTATAGCAAGGTGTCAATGTTCCAATTAAACACTTTTGCTGGAGTGTTAGAGAAATCCATACTCACTGAAGGTGGAAGCGATGCGGTAACTAAGTATAATCAGGATCAAAAGAAGAAGAAAAGTGAGACTGAAGGAAATAACAAATTTGGTGGGAGTAGCACGGGGGGTAGCCATAATCAGAAGATGAAGTGGTCTGATAACTCGTCAGCTGGAAGTCAACAAGGAGGGCAGAAGAAGAAGATTGAAGCATGCCCAACTTGCGGAAAAACTCATCTGGGAGTTTACATGAAGGGAAAATGAGTGTGCTACAATTGTGGTCAGGAAGGCCACATAGCACCTAACTGTCCTAACCCAAAGAAGGGTGCCTGCTTCACTTGTGGCTCAAAGGATCATCTTGCAAGGGATTGTCCTAAGAAGGGATCTGGAGGGACGGGTTTAGGAGGAAATAGAGGAAATACCGGTGGAAGCACTCGACTATCGCAGACCAATCGCAACCAACCAATCAACCGCGTAACATTCAACATGACAGTACAGGATGCAATGTAGTCTCGCGATGTGGTGTCAGGTATCATTCCGATCAATAAAGTTAATGCTTATGTATTATTTGATTCGGGTGCTACTTGTTCATTTATATCCGATGACTTTGCTAAGAACTTAGAATTGTTTAAGGACGAGTTAGAATACCCCACGAACATAGAAATTGGAAATAGAGAAATAATCCCTGTTAAGCACGTGCATAAGAACTGTAGAGTGGATATTAAGGGTAATAACATGAACGTAGATCTTATCCCTATTCGACTTGGAGAATTCGACATTATTTTGGGTATGGACTGGTTATCCAAATATGGGGTGGTAATTGACTGCCAGAAGAAGCGTATTAACCTTATGACTTTGTCAAAGGTTTTGTTTTATGGTAGCAAGTCGCCTAGACAAGCGAGTTATCTAACGATGATGCAGGCCAGGAGGTTGTTAAGGCAAGGCTATGTAGGATATCTAGCTTACATAGTCGATAGTCGTAAAGAGAATCTGAAATTAGATGAGATACCAATAGTGAGAGATTTCGCAGACGTATTTCTGGATGATTTGCTAGGACTTCCTCCAGATAGAGCAGTTGAATTCGTGATCGATTTGGCTCCAGGAACGGCTCCAATATCGAAGGCACCGTACCAAATGGCACCGGTAGAGATGAAAGAACTGATGGTCCAACTACAAGAATTACTGGACAAGAAGTATATCCAACCAAGCGTATCACCGTGGGGAGCGCCGATTTTATTTGTGAAGAAGAAGGATGGGACAATGCGGCTCTGCATCGACTATAGAGAACTGAATAAGGTCACGATTAAGAATAGATATCCATTATCGGGAATCGACGACCTGTTCGATCAGTTAAAGGGAGCAAGATACTTTTCAAAGATAAATTTGAGGAGTGGTTATCATCCATTGAAGGTGAGACCAGAGGATGTATCGAAGACAGCGTTCAGAACACGATATGGTTACCACGAATTTTTGGTAATGTCATTTGCTCTAACAAATGCTCCTGTAGCATTTATGGGCTTAATGAATGGAGTGTTCAAGCCGTTTTTGGACAAATTCGTAGTGGTATTTATAGATGATATTTTGGTATATTCGAAAACCAAGGAAGAACATGAAGAGCATTTGAGGGTGACATTAGAGACATTGAGAAGGGAGAAGTTGTATGCCAAGTTTTCAAAATGTGAATTTTGGATTGAAAGAGTACAATTTCTAGGACATGTGATCGATAGGGACGGAATTTTGATGGATCCCTCCAAAGTCGAAGCTGTGATTAACTGGGATCAGCCGAAGACGCCATCGGAAGTAAGAAGTTTTCTGGATTGGCGTGTTATTATAGAAGATTCATTCAGATTTTTCCAAGATCGCAACTCCGCTGATTTAATTTGACTAGAAAATTGGTGAAATTTGTTTGGACGGAGAAGTGTGAGGAAAGCTTTCAAGAATTAAAGAAGAGGTTGAGTTCAGCACCTGTGTTATCTCTTCCGGATGATACAGGAAATTTTGTGGTTTATAGTGATGCATCGCATAAAGGACTTGGATGTGTGCTTATGCAGAACGACAGAGTCATTGCGTATGCATCATGACAACTAAAAGATTATGAGGAGGGGTATCCGACCCATGACTTGGAGTTAGTTGCAGTGGTTTTTTCTTTGAAAATCTGGAGGCACTATCTCTATGGGGAGAAGTGTGAAATATATACAGCACACAAGAGTCCAAATATATTTTTTACACGGAAGACTTGAATATGCGCCAAAGAAGGTGGTTGGAGTTAATTAAAGACTATGATTGTGAGATTCTATACCATCCGGGTAAGGCAAATGTGGTTGCCGACGCCTTTAAGTAGAAAGGGCCTGGAGAAACCGATGATGTTGACCAAACAGAGGAGTTAATTTCAAAGAATGGAAAAGTTGGAATTGGAAGTTAAGTGTCCTATGGAGATCGATGAGAAGTCATTTTAGATGCAACTGGTACAACTCTACTAGACAAGGTTAAGGAGGCTCAACTTCAGGATGATGAATGTAAAATAGTGAAAAAGAAGATTTCCGAAGGAACCGAATCAAGATTCAAGATGGATAAGGATGGAATACTGAGGTTTGAGAGTAGAATTTGGGTACCGCCAGTACCAAAGATTAAGGAAGAAATTTTGAGCGAGGCTCATAACTCACGATATTCGATTCACCCGGGTAGCACTAAGATGTACCAAGATCTACGACAACATTTCTGGTGGCCAAATTTGAAACGAGAGGTTGCAGAATGTGTTGCCAAGTGCCTGACATGTCAGAAAGTTAAAGCAAAACATCAGAGGCCGAGTGGGTTACTATAACCTTTAGAGATTCCAAAATGGAAATGGGAACTTATTACAATGGATTTCGTGGTTGGCCTACCAACAACTCAGAAAGGCTACGACGCAGTATGGGTTATTGTTGACTGATTGAAGAAATCCGCACACTTCCTTCCGATCAAAATCAGATTCAACTTAAATTAGTTGGCAAGGTTATATGTGAAAGAGATTGTTTTGAGGCATGGAATCCCGGTGTCAATTGTCTCAGATAGAGATCCGCGCTTTACGTCGAACTTCTGGAAATGTCTACAGGAATGCATGGGTACACAGTTGCGAATGAGCACGGCATATCACCCTCAGACAGATGGACAAAGTGAAAGAACAATTCAGACATTAGAAGACATGTTAAGAGCTTGTATAATGGACTTTAAAGGAAATTGGGATGATCATCTACCACTCGTAGAGTTCGGATACAACAACAGTTACCACGCTAGTATTGGCATGCCGCCTTATGAAGCGTTATACGGCAGAAAGTGCAGAACTCCGCTATACTGGGATGAAGTTGGTGAAAGACAATTACTAGGCCCGAAATTGGTACAACAAACAGCAAAAATAGTCAAAGTGATCCGAACAAGATTGATAGTAGCTCAAAATAGACAGAAGAAATACGTCGATCCACACCGTAAGAATGTTGAATTTGAACCGGGAAGTTATGTGTTCTTAAAGGTCTCTCCCTGGAAGGGAAAGATCAGGTTTGGAAAGAAAGGGAAATTAAGCCCAAGATTCATTGGACCCTTTGAAGTTCTGCGAAGGGTCGGAGAAGTTGCTTATGAGGTAGCCTTACCTCCAGCTCTAGAGAATGTCCACAACATTTTCCATGTCTCAGTCCTACGACCCTACAAACCCGATTACAAGCACGTGATTGAATATGAACCCCTACATTTTGACAAAGACTTATCTTACGAAGAAATTCTTGTTCAAATTGTCGGCCGAAAAGAGCAAGTTCTAAGAAATAAAGTAATACCTTTTTATTAAGGTAATTTGGAGGAACCACAACGTCAAGAAGCAACGTGGGAACTCAAAGAGAATATGATGAAGAATTATCCTCATTTATTTACTTAGATTATTATAAGCGATTCTGGGGACAAAATCTTTGTAAGGGGGGGGGGAATGTAACGGGACAAATTGTTTAAGTTGTGATTTTGAGGACAGAATCCTTTTAAGGGGGGAAAGATGTGACCGAGATTTTGTAATATAATTTTTAATATTTATTGGATTGAATAAATATTTTTGATGAATTAATTATTAGATTAAATAATTAATTGATGAAGTTATGGTAGATTAATTTAATTATATGTGTTATATTTATTAAATTAATGTGAAGAATTTTATTATTCAAGTATGTATTTATGTGAGCTTATCAATTAAAAGAAATATTTAATAAGCCTAATGTTATTTTAATTAATTTAATAATTAATTAGAGATTTAATAATTTGACATTATTAATAAATGAGAAATTTAATTATGTGACTATGTGAATTAATGAGAAATTATTATATGTTATTTAAAATAAATTAAATAAGATAATTGAATTATTTTAATTGGGTGTGACATGATTTAAACTATATTATAAGGGATTATTAAATTAAATGGGTATAAGCTTTTGTAAAGATAGCCAAACATGGCCTTAGTGGGAGTTGAGGGCGTTAACCCACGATCGGGTAATCGACCACAACGCCGGGCCTTTCCTTTATTTATTATATGTTTTCCTTTTCTTTTCATTTTTCATTAAGTAAGTCGGAAAAGTAAAAAATCGGAGAGAGAGTTTGAGAAATTTTGAGGAGATTGTGAGTGTGTGATTGAAGAAGAGTTGAGAAGGAATTCATCTCCTACCAATCTACGCTCTGGGTAATTCTCTCCAACCCAATTCTCATATTTGTTTACGTTATTAAGCTTTCATGAAAATGGTTTCCAATCTCTTTGTTAAATCTCTGTAAATGGGAAATTGTGTTGTTATATGGATATATGTAATAATATGATTAGCATAACATGTTTTATTATATATTAAATAGATTTCCATATCATCAGTTTCATAATATTAACGTATGTTATGGCTTCAAAAGTTACAGAGTATAGAATATGGCCATATGGCCTTTATACGTAAAATTAATATGTCAAACATATATTATTTTTCAAAATTCACACTTGTATATGATCATGCATGCTAAAACGAAGAAAAAAAAACTTGAATGGATGGATTTGGTGTTATAACGAATCCATAGTGTTAAATTTTATGTTTTTGTTCAAAACCTTCAAGAACATCAAGAACAGTAAAATTTCATGTTTTAATTCGGTGATTATGTGTTTTAATTGGTTAAAATTGCTCTATAAAGGTTGGGTAATGATTATGTACGAATTCTAGTTTATGGGTATGTTTAATTTGATGAATTTAATGACCATGAAATGTTAAATTCGCATGTTTCTGTGTTCTTCGCGAACTGGAAATTCAGAAACTGGAGTTTCGCGTCGCGGCGCCAACTCCAGGCCTAAGACTCACGCCAGCATTAAAGTCAGAAGGCCAAGCCACAACAAAGTTAGCGCCAAGCCGCAGCCACAAAATCAAAGAACGCCAAGAATATAGTAAAGCGCCAAAATGCCACTTAGCGTAATGGTCCAGAAATGAGTTTTTAGAATGTTTAAGTCTAGCAATGTGTTGGTAACTTAATCTAATGAACATAAAAACTTTTTAAACATATAATGAGGTGTTAAAATAAATTCTTAGCATGTCAATAACACATGTACGTGTGAATTGAATTATTGAATGCATAGTTAGCTTATTATTCATGAAGTGTTAATTGTGACAATGAGTGTAATAATTTGACTAAGTATAGTCATGAATTTGAGTTAGACAAAAAGAATGAACATGTGATGACTAGTACGTTATAATTGACTAATATTGTGAACGTAAATGATATGTAGGATTTAAATCAAGGAACGAGTTTAATTAACGTGTAATCTACGCACGAGGCAAGTTTCCTAACCCTACTCATTATCTTTATATGAGCTTATAAGTTGTCTCTTTACATCGAGTAAACTCTCGTTATTATTGATCAAGTCCATTTTATTATTTTAAAATATATTAATCTTTCAAAGTATGATTCTATTATACAATAATTATTCTATCAGATACCTTTTGAGATCATTTATTCAATTTTAAATTATCGATTCATCGTTGAACTTGTTAGACTAGTGAACCCTTAATGATTCGACTAGTCCATAGTTGATGAGCGTTCTAAATTTCAGAACCCTTGATGAATTATCCAAACCAAACTTCCTTTGGTGCGAACTCTAATGTCAAACTGAGATGAACAACCCTATATAGGGGATTACTTATGCGTTAGCGTTAAGATATTGTGCACAGTATGGTACTAAGGGCTGATCCCCCTAAGTACGAGAAGAAGAGTCCATAGTCTTATGACTGTTAAAGGTTTCAAGTATAAACACTTGACAACCTAGGACATAGTTCAAGGTCTTATGACCCTCAGAAGTTCTTTTGTTTCTTTTTTATTCATTCTTGATTCAAAAGCTGAGTTTCCTATTTTAGAAGTCTTTGATTTGATTTATTATTCATTTGTTATTATTCATTTGTTATATTGTTATACTTAAGAACGAAAGATGGGCAATCGTGCAAGGTTCAAACTCTGGAAATGGAAGTTCGTAATAATAACAGAAGTTGAAAAGAATAAGTGTTGTAAGAACGAAAGATCAAACATTTAGAATCTGGCCTTCCACAATCAAATAGTAAAAGGCAATGTAAAAATCGAGTTTAAAATTTTACAAAAGCTTCCTCGTGTACAAGTTCACCTCCAAATCCTTTTCGCGTTCAACTTGAATTCACTTGGGTTTGGTTCCTTCTTTTGATCAACGTTAGCCACCTAAGTGTTTGGCCTCTAGAGGTGATCCACCAAGGAAGAAGAAGAATTCAAGAAGATGGGTGGTTGGCTAAACCCTAGTTTTTCTATCTCTATAGAAAAGGCGTACTCACCCAACTATTGAAATTATTACGTATATACATGATATCTGATATAAGACTCCTCTTATAAAGATATCAAGTAACCCTATTAAAATAAGGTATTATTTAATTAAACTCTTTTAATTAAATGGGCTCCCTAATCTTATTAGGGATAATTAATTAAACTCCTTTAATTAATTTTCCCTCCTAATCTTATTAGGAATAAATGAGAGTACTTATATTAAATTAATTCCTAAACTCTTTTAGAAATTAAAATAATAATAATAATTGTAATAATATTAATAAGACTCCTCTTATTAATTTATATTTAATATTTCTAAAATATTAAATAATAATATTAAGCTATTTAATTTATTCTATCACCATAGATTAAATTAAATATACATAACATATTATTACGATTATGCCATTAACTTCTTAAATAATTATTCTTCCTTTTTATGGTGTGACCCTTTAGGTTCTCCATATTAAACCGGGTTGTGAATAAATCAATTAGAACAATTCTAATCTTATTTAAATAAATAAATTAAACAATTAATTTATTTAAATAAATAATATTTATTCTACAATAGGGATAAGCCTCCCCTAGCGATCAATGACTTTCCGGATAATATAGATTTCAACATTAATCATAAAAGAAACTTTGAGTAAATAGTTATCAGTATAATTCAATCCTTCCACCATACAATGTCCCAATTAAATATAAGATATGGAATTATTGTCAAGTCTTATTTTATTTAATTATATGTATTTCGATCCTTAAATGCACAACACCAAATAATGCAAATTAGAAACTCCTTTCTAATTTCATTACGCTTTTGCCAAGGACTCACTGGGTTGTCATTTATCGAATCACATAGGACATTTCTCTTTTTTAATAGAAGTGGTAGATTGTTTATTGATCATACATTATCTCCATGTACAACTTATTATACCCAAGCATACCCTTTGATATACCCTAAGGGTCTTAAGGAATAAGTCAAAGTATAACTCATCATACACAAGATACTATGATGATCTCAAGTCCAAGGATCACTAGTACTACTATCACTACAGAATTCCTATCGACAGCAAGTAAAACTTCATTAGGTATTCCTTAGCGAGCCACGTTCGGTGAACTTATTCTCTAATAAGCACCTACATACTTGCTTTAGTGTCTCCACACAAATGATCATGAGATCAATCATCCTCATCCAATGAAAGCAAGCAACGTATGTACCAATCTATCCGGATTCACTAATCCCCAATTTAGTAATCCAATGATTGGGAACTATTTTAGTTTTAAGCTTTCTAAGAATTTAGATCTCATTAGAATGATCATCATCATTATTCTAAAAGCATTGCTTAAAACTATGGGTTTATCACATATTATAAAAACAAAGATCATGTAGATAATTAAAAGCCTTTAATAAATTAATACTTTTTATTAATAAATGAATAAGATTATTACAAAGTATATGTTTTATCATCAAACATGATTGGTTTGTGTGCATATTACTTTCAATCTCCCACTTGCACTAAAGTCAATCGCCATCAGATCTTATACTCTTCTTCTCTAAGTGACGATTATCCCAACATTGGATAAGCTTTAGTTAATGGATATGTAATGTTGTTCTTGAGAGTCCACCATCTCTATAGTGATTTCCCATCTTTCAATGATTCTTATAATCAAATGAAAGTGCCACAACACATGTTTAGATCCAAGATGAGACTTAGGAACTATTCTAGTTCAGTAATGAACTTTAATCCAAACAATCAACTTGCGGCTTCATTTATAGCTATATACTTTGTCTTTATCACTAAACCGGCAACTCTTTTTGCTGTTTGGAACCTTTCAATTCAACTGCACCTTATTTCAAGATAACGCTTTTACCTTAAAGTGGATTTTTACATCATCTTGATGCGTCTACGAAAAACTTGAGTCTGTTAAGCCCTCTAGTTTTAATTTAGACCCACCATGAATATGATCACATCCTTAGTCTTGCGGTTAAGCACTTTTAGATGTTTTTTCACTTCACTTCGTAGTGAACTTCTCCATAATATGGTGATCAACATCGGTCTCGTACATTTCATTGCATACATGATTGTTACTCATGCGACTCTCTTTTCAGGAGTCTGGTGGGGACTATTAGAGAGATACACTCCATAGCTCATCGACATGAGACATCTCTTGGAGTTTGCCATGCTAAGCGACTTTAGCATCAAATGAAATATCGTTCCTTGGGTTAAGTCGAGCATCCTCTTAAATCTATCTATATAGATTTATATCCCCAATTAAGATACTCTTCCAAATCATTCATGGAGGAATGTTTAGACAACTTTATCTTTACTAATTATAGCATTGGTATGTCATTCCTTATCCGTAGTATATCAACATATAATACTAGAAATTTCAATGCGCTCCCATCGACCCTTTTTGTATACACTAGAACTCTTACCTCATCGTATGTAACTCTCGGATCATCATCTTATATGATCGTGACCTCATCATCATCATCCATGATGAATCCATACCTCCTAGGTATCTTGGTACTATTCGGATTTATGATTAGGTTTGCCTGATACTGATAGATCTGTCTCTGATTCCTCTTATTTGACTTATAGTGTTTTGTGGATCATGAACTCTTCAAGATCTATAATCCTCCCACTAGCCCCTTCAATGACAAACATCTTTATCTTAGAGGCAAGCGTATTTTGCAACAAACACCTTTTGCTAACAACTAAGATTATAGAACATATACCTAAACTTACTTTAGGATGTCCCTGAAATCTGTGCATATCAAATCTTGTCCCAAGATTATCCTTGAAACCTTTTCACATAAGTTGGACAACCCTTATCTTAACATACTTAAGATTAGGAATCCTCCCCAATCCATAACTTTTATGGAGTCTTGGGACCGGATTTAGAGATTACCTTTTCGAGAATGTCGACCATTTCTAGGACATGATCTAGAATGATCTTTGGAATATCGGTAAAATCATTATGGATCGCACCATGTCCAACAAGGTGCGATTTTTTATTCGAGATACATCAATCAATTATTGCGTATCAGGAGGCGTCCATTATGAGAAAATCATTTGAGATGATCTAGAAACTTATTGCACAAGTATTTATTCCTTGATCTAATCAAAGAATCTTAATACTTTGTCAATTTGTTTCACTTCTGAATTCTATGAACCTTTCAAATAATTCATACTTGTATTTTAAAGAAATACACACATTCAACTCTTTGAATGATCATCTCCTTTTTCTTATACTAATTTGTTCGATATGCAAAATTATTTTCATGTAAGTCAAGTATACAAAATTTATTAAGTAATATTCATTCTATACAAAAACATTATTATTATAAATAGAACAACAATTGTTCTTAATTATAATACCAAAGATTTCATTGTCCAACAATAAAATAGAAATAATATTTTTAACAAGAATGGAATACAATAACAACTTATTGACTTAATAGATTTGCCGTAGGCATTAACTAAACTATAAGTTTCTATGGCTAATATGGCAACCTTTGCTACATTTCCGCACATAGGATTACTTATATTTGTTTAGCTTTACTACTACCTTGGTCCCTTCATAAATCTATATTTATGATAACCAAAGTCGATATCCAATACCCAAGTAGAACTTGACTTAAAGAAAAATTTATTTCAATCATGAACAAAAGCGTATTATTGTAACCAAACTTCACTAAGCTTCTTTGGTTATCCTCTACAAGATGCTTCTTACAGTTTCTTTCCAATTGTCGGGGCTTATTGCGATTGGAAGCAAACTCCTTTCTTTATCAAATGTCAGTTTTGTTCTTATTATCCTTTGTTTACGCCTTTACATTTACCTTCTTTGAATCGTTCTTCTTTTCGGAAGATCCTTTGGCCCCTACCGATAAGACATGGTCTTTCTTGGTTGGAAAGTGACTCAACATTTTTCAATATGTTAAGCAAATCAACGAAGGTGATATCTAGCTTGTTCATATGAAAAATTTACAACAATGTGAAAGGAGTAAAGGAGTGAGTGCAAGATCAAATCTTGGCTCAACTCTCCATCCATGACAAAAACCGGTTGTCCTAATTGATCAATCAAATTGATTATGTTAAGAACTTTTTATCTGTACTATAGTGCCATTGGCCATTCTAGATCGGAAGAGCTCCTTAGATATCGATATCTATCGGCCCTACTTTCCTCACCATCAACTACTTGATGTGCAAGAATATAGTAGAAGCATCCATAGTTTCATCGCCTTTAAAGCTCGTTACACGTAGATGCGAGCATGATGCATTGAGCTGACTATGCATCATCTTGCCAAATCTTTCCTCGAGGCATTATGCTGCTGACGATGCGAGGATAGGCGTATGATAAGGACATAAGATAACTTTTTGATATGAGAACTATTCTCAAATTCCTTAACCAATCAGTTTAATACGGTTTGGTTAAATAACATCTAATATGTTTTCGTGATGATAGTAATTTTAGACATTGTAAAATTCAGTAAATGAATTTGTAATTAACAACATTTTAACATACATTCTTTTATTAATTACCAAAATAAATTAGGTCTTGTTTTAAATTGGTATCTCCACTATTTTCTTCAAACTATATTACCCTCAATATATATAATTGGCCAAAATCTAATTAAAGACTGCTTAGTGAGAATAAGGATCCCATTTCAAATGTATATAGCCTTTGTGGTGACACAACAAACTATATATAAATAAATAGGTAGACAACTTTTGTCGATTACATCAACTATGCAACTCCTTTTATTTTGCCTCTTAGATTATTTTGATCAGTGGTGGCACATTGTCCAAGAATCAAAATTATCCAAGTTAAGTCAACCTAGCACTCCATATATTCAAAAGAAAAATATCATCCTTGTGGTGACACTGACAAAACAATATTGTTCAATTTTTCTTTATAAGCATCAAATGTGATAAATTAACATCTTAAATACTTAATACTTGCCTTGTGGTGACACAACAAACTCATATTAAATATTTAATACTCTATTAATTTTATCATGCTAGAAGGCGACGTTCGATATTCCAAATATCTTTGAACGCTTAGGACTTAATATAAAAATTTGAGGGGTTTGTTATTAAATCTTAGGGTTTGTTATTCCAATTCTTCAAAATTAATTCTAACTATTCTATTACAAAACTATTTAAAATAAATAGAAACCTTGATCAATGACGGTCGAGGGAAGTACATAGGAGGAGATAGAATTTACATTAAGAAAAAATTATTAGAGAAGGCGAGTACACGCAGACCCCATTTAATAAAACCCATACATTCATACATCAACTAAAATAAAATCCAATCACATTTGGTCGATAGTCCATAATCAATCCCATTTATTATCATACACATCATCATATGCATCAATAAATAACATTCATCTTATGAATAATAAATATTTAATATATATATTGATATCATTTAATGGGCAAATTTAGTTAGTATAAAATCTATTTTTGAATCAAAATAAACTCCTTTATTTTAATCCAAATTTAAATCAAAATAAAACTATTTTATTTTAATTTATCCAATTTTGAATAAAATAAACTATTTTATTTTAATCAAAATCTTTTAATCAAAATAAACTCCTTTATTTTAATTAATTATGGAATCAATTCCATAAAAAAAAACTTTTTATTAAAGGAAACACTAATTTTCTTTCCTATTCACAAATAAACTCTTTTATTTTGAATAATATGAAATCTTATTTCATATCTAAATAAACTCCTTTATTTAAGGAAACATATAATCCAATTTCAACTCCAATTAGTTATCATGGAATCCAATTCCAATTCTAATTAGTTAGCATGAAATTCAATTTTAAAATTAAAATAAACTTTATATTTTAATATTAAAATAAACCTTTTATTTTAAGATTAAAATAAACTTTATTTTAATAATAAAATAATTAAAATTATATATATATATATATATTAGGTTTGCATAATTATATATATATATATATATATATTTATATATATAGCGTTAATATTAATTATATATATAACTTTCAAAATCAAGATCCTGCTCACGATTTAAAATGTGGGACCACTTATCAATATATGGTTAAATGAAAAAAAACTTGAATTCAAGAGAACCAATCATGCCAATCATTGATTAAGATTCCTAGAAACACGTGAACCAATCATATGCCAATCATTAGCAAGATTCACAGAAACACGTGAACCGATCATGCGATAATCATGCAATTAGGAAGCGACTTACTCATGGATTCGAAAAAAAAAATCGAGAATAAATGGATTTTTTTTTTTTTTGTAAATAAATTTTATCTGATAAAATTATGCCCAATTAAATTGTTCTAAACACATATCAATATACATATCAAATTTAACAATTAATAATTCGCATAAAGGTTTGGCTTTCGATGCACTTTATTAGGTTTGTAATATTCGAAACCTTGATCAAATTGCATAAATTAAGCGGAAGCGTGTAAAAATCGAGTTTAAAATTTTACAAACCATATACCGGATCACCCTTTATGCATAATTATTAATTAAACGAAAAAGATAAAGAATAAAATCATACCCTTGAAGATCGAGCTTCCTCAGTGCAAAGTTCACCTCCAATCCTTTCGCGTTGACTTGAATTCACGGGTTTGGTTCCTTCTTTTGATCGGCGTTAGCCACCCAAGTGTTTGGCCTCAGGGGTGATCCACCGAGGAAGAAGAAGAATTCAAGAAAATGGGTGGTTGGCTAAACCTAGTTTTCTATCTACTATAGAAAAGGCGTACTCACCCATTATTGGAATTATTACGTATATACATGATATCCGATATAAGACTCCTCTTATAAAGATATCAAGTAACCTATTAAAATAAGGTATTATTTAATTAAACTCTTTTAATTAAATGGGCTCCTAATCTTATTAGGGATAATTAATTAAACTCCTTTAATTAATTTTCCTCCTAATCTTATTAGGAATAAATGAGAGTACTTATATTAAATTAATTCCTAAACTCTTTAGAAATTAAAATAATAATAATAATTGTAATAATATTAATAAGACTCCTCTTATTAATTTATATTTAATATTTCTAAAATATTAAATAATAAATATTAAGCTATTTAATTTATTCTATCTTGTAGATTAAATTAAATATACATAATTTATATTATTACGATTATGCCATTAACTTCTTAAATAATTATTCTTCCTTTTTATGGTGTGACCCTTTAGGTTCTCCGTATTAAGCAGGTTGTGAATAAATCAATTAGAAACAATTCTAATCTTATTTAAATAAATAAATTAAACAATTAATTTATTTAAATAAATAATATTTATTCTCTGATAGGGATAAGTCTCCTAGCGATCAGCGACTTTCAGGATAATATATATTTCAACATTAATCATAAAAAGAACCTTTGAGTAAATAATTCGCAAGTATAATTGATCCATCCACCGTCTGATGTCCCGATTAAATATAAGGCATGGAATTCTTGTCGAGTCTTATTTTATTTAATTATATGTATTTCGATCCTTAAATACCTGACACACCAAATAATGCAAATTAGAAACTCCTTTCTAATTTCATTACGCCTTAACCCGAGGACTCTTTGGGTTGTCATTTATCGAATCACATAGGACATTTCTCTTCTTTTAATAAGTGGTAGATTCTTTATTGATCATATATTATCTCCGTATACGACTTATTATACCCAAGCATACCCTTTGATATACCTAAGGGTCTTAAGGAATAAGTCAAAGTATAACTCATCATCACAAGATACTATGATGATCTCAAGTCAAGGATCACTTGTACTACTATCCTCTGAGGAATACTATTGGCGGTATTCCTTAGCGAGCCAGCGTTCGATGAACTTATTCTCTAATAAGCACCTCATACTTGCTTTAGTGTCTCCACCACAAATGATCATAAGATCAATCATCCTCATCCGATGAGCAAGCAGCGTATGTACCCGATCTATCAGGATTCACTAATCCCCAATTTAGTAATCGATGATTGGGAGGCTATTTTTAGTTTAAACTTTTAAAATTTAGATCTCATTAGAATGATCGTCATCATTATTCTAAAAGCATTGCTTTATGGGTTTATCACATATTATAAAACGACGTCATGTAGATAATTAAAAAGCCTTTAATAAATTAATACTTTTTATTAATAAATGAATATTAGATTATTCTACAAATATGTTTTATCATCGAACATGATTGGCTTGTGTGGAGGACTTTTATCCATATTATAAGCCTTGAATAAATATTATTTATTTAAATAAATTAATATTTTAATTTATTTATTTAAATAAGATTAGAAACTTTCAATTAATTTATTCACAACCTATTAATACGGCTGCATGGAATAATGGAGAACCTAAAGGGTCACACCATAAAAGGAAGAATAATTATTTAAGAAGTTAATGGCATAATCGTAATAATAAGTTAAGTATATTTAATTTAATCTATGGTGATAGAATAAATTAAATAGCTTAATATTAATTATTTAATATTTTGGAAATATTAAATATAAATTAATAAGAGGAGTCTTATTATTATTATTATTATATTATTATTATTATTATTATTATTATTATTATTATTATTATTATTATTATTATTTAATTCCTAAAGGAGTTTGGGAATTAATTAATAAAAGAACTCTCATATATTCCTAATAAGATTAGGAAGTTAAATTAATTAAAAAAGTTTAATTAATTAAATAATACTCTATTTTCTAATTAGATTAGAAGGGTTATCTGATATCTTTATAAGAGGAATCTTATATCAGATATCAATTTACGTGATTCCAATTATTGGAGAGTACGCTACTTTCTATGAGTGATAGAAAAACTAGGGTTTTGCCAAATACCCATCTTCTTGAATCTTTCTTCTTCCTTGGTGGATCACCTCTAGAGGCCAAACATTTGGGAGGCTAACGTTGATCAAAGAAAGGAATCAAACTCGGTGGATTCAAGTTAAACGCGAAAGGATTTGGAAGTGAACTTGTACCTGAGAAAGCTTGAATCTTCAAAAGTATGATTCTTGTTCTTTATCTTTTCGTTTAATTAATAATTGTGCATAAAGGATGATCCGGGTATATGGTTTGTAAAATTTTAAAATTCTGATTTTCCACGGTTCCGCTTATTTTGTGCAATTTGATTGCGTTCATGATTATTACAAACCTAACAGTGGCATCAGAGCCAAACCTTTATGCGAATTATTAATTGTTCAAATTTGATATGCATATTGATATATGTTTAGAACAATTTAATTGGGCATAATTTTGTTGTATAAAATAAATTAAAAATAACGAAAATCAAAGTCACGCGAATCAAGATCTCATTAATTATTGCAGGAGTTCAAGGGTGATTTGCCCATGATATGCCTATAATAGTTATATATATTTATATACTTAAAGGGTGATATCACGTGGCCTGATATCATGATTCACGAAAACTTTATATGATTCCTTTGGTTTCTACAGCTTGAAATATATATATATATATATATATATATATATATATATATATATATATACACACAGACACACACATATATGCTAACTAATTAGAGTTGAAATTGGATTCCATGATAACTAATTGGAGTTAAAATTGGATTCCACGTTTCCTTAAATAAATGAGTTTCTTTATATATGAAATAAGATTTCATATTATTCAAAATAATAGAGTTTATTTTTGAATAGAAAAGAGAATATGTGTTTTCTTTAATAAGGAGTTTTTTTTACTTGGAATTGGATTCAATATGTGACGCCCCCAAAATAGGTCCACCCGACCCAATCTGACTCGCCAGATATCACTCTATAAAAATCAAATACAAACTTCATTTATACAACTGTTGAACTGTCGTGCAAAGTACGACAACACATAAGCTGTGAGTTTTAATACAATATTATCTCGTAGACAGTATCCAAACTCAAATTGTTATAATGCCATATAAAATACAGCATCAAATATTTTAAGACCCCAAAGAAGAACGAGAAGATTACTATCATATTCATTCTAATGAGGTGCACTTTTGACGCTTTCAAAGTCGGGTTCTCATCACCCTATTGTTGTTCGCCAAAATTAATTATTAAGTGACGTATAAAATATGACACACACATCTTAGGTCCTCAATTCAATTATCTTTTGCATGTCATGCCATTTTATAATGTATTGAGAAACTTCGACAGTCTCGGACCATCACACTATTTTCCTGTTATCCCCGCTCGACCCATCTACACTCTTATTACCTGAAAGGAATTGTGAAGCAAAGGGTGAGCACAAATAGCCCAGTAAAGAATATCATGACTAAAGATAATTAAATTATTAATAGCCTTCGTCAATAATAAATCAGAGATTTAGAACATATGGTAGATGATAAAACTTTTCAACCATAGTTGCAACGGAACGAGCAATCCATTAGAAGAGTCAAGTAGAGCATGATATCTAGTATCTTCTATGATTTAAAATGTTTTCATCAATTTTTTATCGTTGAGACTCAGCTTAATAAATAAACCACATCATCGAATCATCCCTGCACTACGGGCCAAGGATATTCATTAAATCATCAATGGTCATGACTATACCGAATAATCCCTAGTCATAATCATACCAAAAACTATCCATTAATGCACTACCGACAAATGAGGACTTTTACCACATCATTCGTTACATTACGGTCATGATTATACCGAATAATCCCTGATCATAATCATACTAAGTCCATCTATGCACGTAAGCCACAGATGACTTTCAACAAAATTTAAGCATTAGGATCATGACAATGATATAAAGAATCAATCAAATGAGATAAAGGATAAATATTAAAAATTTATAATATAATTTATCCAGGGTTCAAGAATATCCCAATGTTATCAATCACTTAATAATCTCATAATCTAATATCATTAATATTATAACAATATTTTAATCATTTCTTAAACTTATAAACAATTTATTTTAATTGTTTACACTTTACCAAATAATGCATTTAATCTTTCAAAAATGCCATACTCATAAGATTTCATCACCAATGATCAAATTCCTCATAAAAAATCTGCATATACGTTATATTGGATTTTCAAGCCATAAAATCCTATTTACCATTTTTTCAACTTCACATAACATATTTAACTCATATGTTCGTAACTAAACCATTTTCATGAAAAACTACCAAATCAACTTATTATTTTTCTATCCTTTATCCAAACATATATACATATATTTCATACACAACAAGTATTTTTTTATAATTCTTTAACTCCCTTAAGTATTTTTCAAAAATCAATTTCTAATTAATTCCTTAAGAAATTAGCTACCTCAAGTTTAACTCCAGAAATTCCCAAATCTTGGCAGGATCTTACACATGTTAACGTGAGCTTCCAGTTTAAATTTCATGGTCATCCGAGTTATAGAACTCCGATTATAGCGTTTTTCATTGAAAAAACCTAAATATTAAAATAGTCATACCTTGCTCATTTTAAGTTGGAATGAGCTCATTTTTGGACAGGAGGTACTTTATACCATATATTTCCATGTCCCAAAAGGCCGGAATTTTTCTCACAAATTAAATGGCCAAAATAGCCCTTACAAAATTTTGGGTAGTAGCTTTTTCTCCTTTTTCACTTTTTCGTGCTTTGTTAAAAATAGTCCATACAAAAATCTACAACTCCTCTTTCAGTGATTCCACTTGGAGATGTTAGAAAACTTATCATAATATCCTCCCAAATTTTTCCAGAATTTTTGAATGTTCGAAAAATTATGAAACTGCAAATGGATTTTAACCCGCCATGCGGTAATCCACATAAACAAATCATTTCCACAATTTAATAAGGAATGAATACGAAGGATCATTCAACATTCATGCGGTAGTCCACACAGACAGGTTATTCCAACAAAATAATAAAGAATGGAACCAGGTCATGCGTAAACGTACAGACAGGATATTCCGACATAATAATAAAGAATGGAATAATAGAAGACTTCACCAGGCATGCGATAGACCGCACAGACAGGTTATTCTAACAGAACAATAAAGAATGGAACCAGGTCTAGCGTAATCCGCACAGATAGGATATTCCAACAGAATAATAAAGAATGGAATAACAAAAGAATTCACCATGCATGCGATAGACCGCACAGATAGGTTATTCCAACAGAATAATAAAGAATGGAACCAGTCAGCAACCGCATGCAGACGAGGATATTCCAAGCGAGAATAATAAAGAATGGAATAACAGAATAATTTCACCATGTATGCGGTACTTCGCATAGACAGATTATTCCAACATAATAATAAAGAATGGAATAACAGAAGCTCTCTTCATGAATACGAAAGAAATAATACCCCTTACCTTAGAAATAATCGGATATTGGAATAGTGAGGTAATGAGATTTCTCTTCTTTCTCTCTATAATTTCTCCCTATAATAATTGCTCTAAAGCTTTAGTGAATTGGTAAGAAATGATGGAAGAATGAGCTTCTATTTATAGGAAAATATAGTTTCGATAATTGCATGTTTTGGGGCTCAAAATATTATAGTACAATACCTTCTACTTTTCTTTCATTTTTAATTTAGTCCTGCAAGTATTATCAAACTTGCACCACCTCCCCTAATAGTAAATAATGTGAATCAATAGTTCAATCATGTGAATCAATAGTTATAATCATGTGAAAATACGAATTACAGTATAGTACCTCCATCTATACCTCCATTTTTAACTTAGTCATGCAAGTATTATTAATCTTGCACCAACTCCCCTAATAGTACAAGAATGTGAATCTATACCTCTATTGCTCATTTATTCGATTAATTACCCGATTGGTCAATATAACCTCCAAACATCAATTATTATCGAAATAAATGTCGATTTCCACTAACACTAACAATCCCAACACAATGGAAATATTTTTCTCAAAAATTTTATTTTTGAAATTTTGAAGTTTGACTTTTTTCAAAAAAGTCAACTGTTGACTTATTTGACCAAAAAGTCAATCCTGACAAATTTTGTGTTTGTAGTCTATTTCTACTAATTTCATCGTTCCAGACTCATATATCACGTCCGCGTCTCCAAATTCAACTCCGAACTCAAATTCGATTTTTAATAACATTCATTATTAATATTATAACTCACAATATTTAACAACCAGGTCATTCCCAAGAAAGAGGGGGCTTTCCGATAAGGATTTCTCCTTATTGGGGCGCAATTAGGTGACCAAACCTCTCCTTGACAGAACTTCTAGACATTGTCAATATTGCAAATAATATTATGAATAACTTTGTCGTCTCAATTATTGATTTAACAATATATAACATATTATGCAAATGATACTATGACAATAATTGAATCAATAATATGAGAGATATGATGCATCAATTATTTTTGCAATAATTGAGTATAACTGAGTGACTTCTTACATAAGCATTAATAATCAATACCGTGTGCTACTATGCAACCACGCCAGACATTACTTTACTTTACTACTAGGTTATTTTTTACATGACTTGCTTACTTTGAAAAAATTTCAAATATCACCCTTAACTTTAACCTTTTATCAATTTAACCATTTACTAAATAGAATAATTATAAGAAAATTGAATACTTTCATTTCATAAAATTCGGGGTCTCAAAATCTCCCCTCCTTATGAAATTTTGCCCTCGAAATTTACGTACCTGGTAGTTCGAAGAGATGAAAATACATTGCTTTCTTTTTGGATTGTACCATCCCGATTATTTCCTCTTTATCATGATTTTTCCATTGCTCATCTCCTGTATTTCAGATATCATTCTAGAATATATCTTCAAAACAAAGGTTAATTGACATATCACAATTTGTCAACTTATCAAGTAAACAATTTCAGCTTAGGTAAGTCACAAACTAGCGAAGTATATAACTCGTCTCTCCCCTCCTAGTTCTAGACTCTTATCCCCACCAGCAACCATATCCCTAAGCTCTGATACCATTTGTGACGCCACCCAAAATAGGTCCACCCGACCCATTTTGAGTCGTCAGATATCACTCTATAAAAATCAAATACAAACTTCATTTATACAACTGTTGAACTGTCGTGCAGAGTACAAAAACACATAAGCTGTGATTTTTAATACAATATTGTCTCGTAAACAGTATCCAAACTCAGATTTTTACAATGCCATATAAAATACAGCAGAAAATATTTTAAGACCCCAAAGAAGAACGAGAAGATTACTATTATATTCATTCTAATGAGGTGCACTTTTGACGCGTTAAAAGTCGGGTTCTCATCACCCTATTGTTGTTTGTCAAAATCAATTATTAAGTGACGTATAAAATACGACACACGCATCTTAGGTCCTCAATACAATTATTTATTGCGTACGTCATGTGCCGTTTATAATGTATTGAGAAACTCAATTATCTCGGACCATCACACTATTTCCTGTTATCCCCGCCGAAACCAAATTTACACTCTTATTACACGAAAGGAATTGTAAAGCAAAGGGTGAGCACAAATAGCCTAGTAAAGAATATCATGACTAAAGATAATTAAATTATCAATAGCCTTCGTCAATAATAAATCAGAGATTTAGAACATATGGTAGATGATAAAACTTTTCAACCATAGTGGCAGCGAAACGAGCAATCCATTAGAAGAGTTAAGTAGAGCATGATATCTAGTATCTTCTATGATTTAAAATGTTTTCATCAATTTTTTTATCGTTGAGACTCAGCTTAATAAATAAACCACATCATCGAATCATCCCTGCACTACGGGTCAAGGATATTCATTAAATCATCAATGGTCATGACTATACCGAATAATCCCTAGTCATAATCATACCAAAAACTATCCATCAATGCACTACTGGCCAATGGAAACTTTTACCACATCATTCGTTACATTACGGTCATGATTATACCGAATAATCCCTGGTCATAATCATACTAAGTCCATCTATGCACGTAAACCACAGATGACTTTCAACACAATATAAGCATGAGGATCATGACAATGATATAAAGAATCAATCAAATGAGATAAAGGATAAATATTAAACATTTATAATATAATTTATCCAGGGTCCCAATGTTTTCAATCACTTAATAATCTCATAATCTAATATCATTAATATTATAACAATATTTTAATCATTTCTTAAACTTGTAAACAATTTATTTTAATTGTTTACACTTTACCAAATAATGCATTTAATCATTCAAAAATGCCATACTCATAAGATTTTATCACCAATGATCAAATCCCTCATAAAAAATCTGCATATACGTTATATAGGATTTTCAAGCCATAAAATCCTATTTACCAATTTTTCAACTTCACATAACATATTTAACTTATATGTTCGTAACTAAACCATTTTCATGAAAAATTACCCAATCAACATATTATTTTTTTATCCTTTGTCCAAACATATATACATATATTTCATACACAACAAGTATTTTTTTATAATTTTTCAACTCCCTTAAGTATTTTTCAAAAATCAATTTCTAAATAATTCCTTAAGAAATTAGCTACATCAAATTTAACTCCAGAAATTCCCAAATCTTGGCAGGATCTTACACATGTTAACGTGAGATTCCATTTTAAATTTTATGGTCATCGGAGTTATAGAACTCCGGTTATAGCATTTTTTGTCGGAAAAACCTAAATATACAAATAGTCATAACTTGCTCATTTTAAGTCGGAATGAGTTCATTTTTAGACAGGAGGTATTTTATACCATATATTTCCATGTCCCAAAAAGCCAAAATTTTTCTCACAAATTAAGTGGCTGAAACAGCCCTTACAAAATTTTGGGCAGTAGTTTTTTCTCCTTTTTCATTTTTTCGTGCTTTGTTAAAAATAGTCCATACAAAAATCTACAACTCCTCTTTCAGTGATTCCACTTGCAGATGTTAGAAAACTTATCATAATATCCTCCCAAATTTTTCCAGAATTTTTGAATGTCCGAAAAATTACGAAACTGCAAATGAATTTTAACCCGCTTTGCGGTAATCCACGTAAACAGATCATTTCCACAATTTAATAAGGAATGAATAAGAATGATCATTCACCATGCATGCGGTAGTCCCACACAGACAGGTTATTCCAAACAAAATAATAGATAATGGAACTGGTCATGCGTAAGCGCACGAGCGTGGATATTACGGCAGAATAATAAAGAATGGAATAATAGAAGACTTCACCAGGCATGCGATAGACCGCACAGATAGGTTATTCCAATAGAACAATAAAGAATGGAACCAGG
The DNA here is from genome assembly GCA_020205615.1 of Panax quinquefolius. Classification (NCBI taxonomy): domain Eukaryota; kingdom Viridiplantae; phylum Streptophyta; class Magnoliopsida; order Apiales; family Araliaceae; genus Panax; species Panax quinquefolius. The sequence continues at coordinate 109,218,857 of CM035156.1, forward strand.
TTTAGCGTAATCTGCATAGACAGAATATTCCAACAGAATAATAAAGAATGGAATAACAAAAGAATTCACCATGCATGCGATAGGCGCATGCAGAAAAGTTATTCAGCGAATAATAAAAAATGGAACCAGAAGCGTAGAATTACGCATGCACGTGATATTCCAATGTAATAATAAAGAATGGAATAATGGAAGAATTTTACCATGTATTGATTGATTGCATGATGCAGATTATTCCAACATAATAATAAAGAATGGAATAACAGAAGCTCTCTTCATGAATACGAAAGAAATAATACCCTTTACCTTAGAAGAAACTGGATATTGGAATAGTGAGATAGAAAACTTCTCTTCTTCTTTCTCTCTATAATAATTGCTCTAAACTTTAGTGAATTGGTGAGAAATGAAAGAAGAATGAGCTTCTATTTATAGAAAAATATAGTTTTGATAATTGCACATTTTGGGGCTCGAATTATTACAGTACAATACCTTCAACTTTTCTTTCATTTTTAATTTAGTCCTACAAGTATTATCAAACTTGCACCACCTCTCATAATAGTAAATAATGTGAATGAATAGTTCAATCATGTGAATCAATAGTTATAATCATGTGAAAATACGAATTACAGTATAGTACCTCCATCTATACCTCTATTTTTAACTTAGTCATGCAAGTATTATCAGTCTTGAACCAACTCCCCTAATAGTACAAGAATGTGAATCAATATTACACACATATGAATAAATAGTTATAATCATGTTCATTAATAGCAATTAATTGCTCATTTATTCGATTAATTACCCGATTGGTCAATATAACCTCCAAACATCAATTATTATCGAAATAAATGTCGATTTCCACTAACACTAACAATCCCAACACAATGGAAATATTTTTCTCAAAAATTTTATTTTTTGAAATTTTGAAGTTTGACTTTTTTTGAAAAAAGTCAACTGTTGACTTTTTTGACCAAAAAGTTAACCCCAACAAATTTTGTGTTTATAGTCTATTTCTAATAATTTCATCGGTCCGGACTCAAATATCACGTCCGCGTCTCCAAATTCAACTCCGAACTCAAATTCGATTTTTAATAACATTAATCATTAATATTATAACTCAGAATATTTAACAACCAAGTCGTTCCCAGGAAAGAGGGGGCTTTCCGATAAGGATTTCTTCTTATTGGCGTGTAATTAGGTGAACAAACCTCTCCTTGACTGAACTTCTAGACATTGTCAATATTGCAAAAAATAATATGAATAACTTTGTCGTCTCAATTATTGATTTAATAATATATAACATATTATGCAGATGATACTATGACAATAATTGAATCAATAATATGATAGATATGATGCAGCAATTATTGTAGCAATAATTGAGTATAACTGAGTGACTTCTCACATAAGCATCAATAATCAATACGGGAAGTGTGCTATTATGCAACCACGCCGTACATTGTATTTCTTTACTACCGGTTATTTTATGACAACTTGCTTACTTTGAAAAATTTCAAATATCACCCTTAACTTTAACCTTTTATCAATTTAACCATTTACTAAATAGAATAATTATAAGAAAATTGAATACTTTCATTTCATAAAATTAGGGGTCTCACACCATAATTAATTAAAATAAATGAGTTTATTTTAATTAAATATTTTGATTAAAATAAAATAGTTTATTTTATTCAAAAGCAGGAAAAATTAAAATAAAAGAGGTTTATTTTGATTTAAATTTGGATTAAAATAAATGAGTTTATTTTGATTCAAAATTAGATTTTATGCTAACTAAATTTGCCCATTAAATGATATCAATATATATATTGAATGTTTATTATTCGTGAGATAAATGTTATTTATTGATGCATATGTAAAATGTGTATGATAATAAATGGGATTGATTATGGATTATTGACAAATGTGCATGAATGAATGAATTTTATTAAATGGGGTCTGCGTACCTCGTCTTCTCTATTTTTTTTTCTTAATGTAAATTCTATCACCTTCCTATGTACTTCCCCTTGACTGCTGATCAAGGTTTCTATTTATTTGAAATAGTTTTGTAATAGAAATAGTTAGAATAAATTTTGAAGAATTGGAGATCAAGGAACAAGGAGCGCTTGAAGACCCGTTTGTAATGGAGCCCAAGTTTAAATGTAATAGTTATATTTAAATATTAATTCTTGCACCCTTAGGGTTTGACCTTTTGGTTCACTTGGTGGCTCTAGTGAACCAAACTAGAATAAAAGTCCATAATCAATCCGGGTAGAATATAGTATTCTATATGTGCATGCTTATATATATATATATATATATATATATATATATATATATATATATATTATGCAAACATGCATCGCGTGTTCATTAATATGATGCGTATTTTATATATATATGTACATGAGCGCTAAACAAGATGAGCCAAATTAATAACAAACCCCTCAAATTTTTTATATTAAGTCCTAAGCGTTCAAAGATATTTGTAATATCAAACGTCGCCTTCTAGCATGATAAAAATAATAGAGTATCAAGTAATTATTATAAGTTTGTTGTGTCACCACAAGGCTTATCTTAATTCTTTGAGATGTTAATTTTATCACATTTGATGCTTATAAAGAAATTTGAACAATGTTGTTTTGTTGTGTCACTACAAGGACAATATTTTTCTTTTTTGAATATATAAAGTGCTAGGTTGGACTTAACTTGGATATTTTTGATTCTGATGTGGCACCACTTGATCAAAATAATCTAAGAGGAAAAATACAAGGACTTTCATAGTTGATGTAATTGACAAGAGTTGTCTTCCTATTTATTTATATATAGTTTGTTGTGTCACCACACGGCTATATACATTTGAAATAGGATCCTTATTCTCACTAGAAAATATTTAATTAGATTTTGCCGAACTATATAAGTGAGGGTAATATAGTTTGATGAAAATAGTGGGAGATACCAATTTAAAACAAGACCTTATTTATTTTGGTAATTAAAAAAAGATTGTATGCTAAAATATCGTTAATTATAAATTCATTTACTGAATTTTACAATGTCTAAATTACTATTAATGTGAAGCATATTAGATGTTATTTAACCAGACCGAATTAAATGGATTGGTTAAGGAATTTGAGAATAGTTCTCATGGCTGAAAAGCTATCTTATGTCCTTAATACGTCTATCCCTGTAATGGTTGCAGACAATGCCTCTGAGGAAGAGATTGCTACTTTTAGAAAGTTGCAAAATGATGCACAGTTGGCTCAATGCATCATTCTCGCATCCATGAGTAACGTGCTTCAGCGTCAGCATGAAACTATGGATGCTCCTACTATATTCCTGCACATCAAGTAGTTGATGATGAGGAAAATAGGACTGATAGATATCAAATATCTAAGGAGCTCTTCCGATCTAGAATGACCGATGACACTATAGTACATATAAATGTCCTTAATATTATCAATTTGATTGATCAATTAGGATAACAGGTTTTGTCATGGATGGAGAGTTGAGCCAAGATTTGATCTTGCACTCACTCCCGGACTCCTTTCACAATTGTTGTGAAATTTTCCATATGAACAAGCTAGATATCAGCCTCGCTGATTTACTTAACATGTTGAAAAATGTTGAGAGTCACTTTCCAACAAAGAAAGACCATGTCTTACTAGTAGGGGCCAAAGGATCTTCTAAAAAGAAGAACGATTCAAATAAGGTAAATAGAAAGTCTAAAACAAAGGATAATAAGAATAAAACTGATACGGATAGGAAAGGAGTTTGCTTCAACTGCAATAAGCCTGGACACTGGAAAGAAACTAGAAGAAGCATCTTGCAGAGGATAACAAGAAGAAGCTTAGTGAAGTTTCGGTTACAAATATTGTTTTTGTTCATGATTGAAATAAATTTTTCTTTAAGTCAAGGTTCTACTTGGGTATTGGATACCGGCTTTGGTTATCATAAATATAGTTTTATGAAGGGACCAAGCAGAAGTAGAAAGCTAAACAAAGATAAGTAATCCTATGTGTGGGAAATGAAGTAAAGGTTGCTACATTAGCCATAGAAACTTATAGTTTAGCATTGCCTACGGGCAAGCCTATTAAATCAATAAGTTGTTATTGTATTTCAGTTCTCATTAGAAATATTATTTCTATTTTGTTGTTGGACAATGAAATCTTTGGTATTATATTTAAGAACAATTGTTGTTCTATTTATAATAATAATAATGTTTTATATAGAACTGAAATATTACTTAACGGATTTCGTGTACTTGACTTACATAAAAATTATTTTGCAAATTGAATAACTAGTATAAGAAAAGGAGATGATTGTTCAAAAAGTTGAATGTCTGTATTTGCTGAAATATAATTGTGAATTATTTGAAAGGTTCAAAGAATTCAAAAAGGAAACAAATTGGCAAAGTATTATGATTCTTTGACCGGATCAAGGAAGGAATAATTGTGCAATGAGTTTCTAAATCATCTCAAATGGTTTTCTCACAATGGACGCCTCCTGATACGCAATAATTGATTGATGTATCTAAAAGAAAAAATAATACCTTGTTAGACATAGTGCAGTCCATAATGATTTTACCGACATTTCGGTATCCCTATGGGGTTATGTCCTAGAAATGGCTGCATATCTACGAAAAGGTAACCTCAAAATCCGACCCTAAGACTCCACAAAATTTATGGACAGGGAGGATTCCTAATCTTAGGTATGTGAAGATACGGGGTTGTCTAACTTATGAGAAAAGGTTTCAAAGGATAAGCTTGCAACAAGATTTGACAAGTATAGATTTGTGGGACATCCTAAAGTAAGTTTAGGGTATATGTTCTATAATCCTACTTAGCAAAAGGTGTTTGTTGCGAAGCATGCTACCTTCTAAGATAACGGTGTTTATCATTGAAGGATATAGTGGGAGGATAATAGATCTTGAAGAGTTCAAGAACCATAAATCACTATAAGTCAAATAAGAGGAACCTGTAAATAGACCTATTGTACCACAATCGAATCGTAAATCTGGAATAGTACCAAAGATACCTAGGAGGTATGGATTCATCATTGATGATGATGATGATGAGGCACACATCATAGAAGATGATGATCCAGAGTTACATACGATGAGGTAAGAGTTCTAGTGTGTACAAATGGGTCAGTGGGAGCGCCGTGACATTCCTAATATTATATGTTGATATACTATGGATAAGTAATGATATACTAATGCTACAATCAGTAAAGATAAAGTTTTCTAAACATTACTCCATGAATGATTTGGGAAGAGTATCTTAATTGGGCATAAAAATCTATATAGATAGATTCAAGAGGATGCTCAACTTAACCCAAGGAACATATATTCATTTGATGCTAAAGTTGTTTAGCATGGTAGCTAAAGTCGTTTAGCATGGCAAACTCCAAGAGTTGTATCATGTTGATGAGCCATGGAGTGTATCTCTCTTAATAGTCCCCATAGACTCATAAAAGAGAGATCGCATGAGTAACAATCATGTATATAATGAAATATACAAGACTTGATGTTGATCAGTCATATTCTGGAGAAGTTCACTATGAGTCAGTGAAAAACATCTTAAAGTACCTAACTGCTTAACAAACTCAAGTTTTTTAGACAGACCAAGACGACAGAAAATCCAGTTTAAGGTAAAGCGTTACCTTGAACAGTTATGCAGTGAATTGGAAAAGTTTCAAACAGCAAAGAGTTTCTAGTTTAGTGATAAAGACAAAGTATATAGCTATAAATGAAGCTACAAGTTGATTTTTCGGATAAAAAGTTCTTTATAGAACTAGGAATAGTTCCTAAGTCTCATCTTGGATCTAAACATGTGTTGTGGCACTTTCATTTGATTATAGGAATCATTGAAAGATGGGAAATCACTATAGAGATAGTGAACTCTTAAGAACAACATTACATATCCATTAACTAAAGCTTCTCCAACAGTAGGATAATCGTCACTTAGAGAAGAAGGGTATGAGATACCATGGCGATTGGCTTTAGTGCAAGTGGGAAATTGAAAGTAGTATGTACATAAGCCAATCATGTTTGATGATAAAATATATACTTTGTAACAATCTTTTTCATTTATTAATAAAAAGAATTAATTTATTAAAGGCTTTTAATTATCTACATGATGTTGTTTTATAATATGTGATAAACCCATAGTTTTAAGCAATGCTTTTAGAATAATGATGATGATCATTCTAATGAGATCTAAAATCTTAGAAAGCTTAAAACTAAAATAGTTCCCAATCGTTGGAATACTAAATTGGGGATTAGTGAATCCGGATAGATTGGTACATACGTTGCTTGCTCATTGGATAAGGATGATTGATCTCATGATCATTTGTGTGGAGACACTAAAGCAAGTATGTAGGTGCTTATTAGAGAATAAGTTCACTGAACATGGCTCGCTAAGGAATACCTAATGGAGTTTTACTTGTCTGTCAATAGGAAATCCTGTAGTGATAGTAGTACAAGTGATCCTTGGACTTGAGATCATCATAGTATCTTGTGTATGATGAGTTATACTTTGACTTGTTCCTTAAGACCCTTAGGGTATATCAAAGGGTATGTTTGTGTATAATAAGTTGTACATGGAGATAATGTATGATCAATAAAGAATCTATCGCTTCTAGTAAAAGAAGAGAAATGTCCTATGTGATTCAATAAATGACAACCCAGTAGTCCTTGGCCAAGGTAGAATGAAATTAGAAAGGAGTTTCTAATTTACATTATTTGGAGTTATGCATTTAAGGATCGAAATACATATAATTAAATAAATAAGACTTGACATTAATTCCATGTCTTATACTTAATTAGGACATTGTATGGTGGAAGGATTGAATTATACGGTAACTATTTACTCAAAGGTTCTTTTATGATTAATGTTGAAATCTATATTATCTGGAAAGTCGTTAATCGCTAGGGAGACTTATCCCTATTGTAGAATAAATATTAGTTATTTAAATTAATTAATATTTTTATTTATTTATTTAAATAAGATTAAAATTGTTCTAATTGATTTATTCACAACCGGTTTAATATGGAGAACCTAAAGGTTCACACCATAAAAGAAAGAATAATTATTTAAGAAGTTAATGGCATAATCATAATTATAAGTTAAGTATATTTAATTTAATCTATGGTCATAGAATAAATTAAATAGCTTAATATTAATTATTTAATATTTTGGAAATTTTAAATATAAATTTATAAGAGGAGTCTTATTATTATTATTATTATTACTATTATTATTATTTAATTCCAAAAGGAGTTTGGGAATTAATTAATTAAAGTACTCTCATATATTCGTAATAAGATTAGGAGGTTAAATTAATTAAAAGAGTTTAATTAATTAAATAATACCCTATTTTCTAATTAGATTAGAAGGGTTATCTGATATCTTTATAAGAGGAGTCTTATATCAGATATCAATATACGTAATTCCAATTGTTGGAGAGTACGCTATTTTCTATGAGAGATAGAAAAACTAGGGTTTTGCCAAATACACATCTTCTTAAATCTTTCTTCTTCCTTGGTGGATCACCTCTAGAGGCCAAACATTTGGATGGCTAATGTTGATCAAAGGAAGGAATCAAACCCGGTGGATTCAAGTTGAACGCGAAAGGATTTGGAGGTGAACTTGTACCTGAGAAAGCTTGAATCTTCAAAAGTATGATTCTTGTTCTTTATCTTTTTGTTTAATTAATAATTGTGCATAAAGGATGATCCGGGTATATAGTTTGTAAAATTTTAAAACTGATTTTCCACATTTCCGCTTATTTTGTGCAATTTGATTACGTTCATGAATATTACAAACCTAACAGATGTATAGAGTTTAGGTAGCGCGCCCCGCACCGTGTAGTGGCCTAAGATGGCGCGGCCCGTGCCAGTGGTGCAGTGTCTGAGTGATTTATTTTTTTCTTGATTCCTGCAATCATACCTCAACTAAGTCATTACTCTTTGAAAAATAATTATCTAAACTATACTATGAACTAAAATATACTGAATAAATGAAATAGGACATGTTTAGAGCTTGGGTTTCCTCCCAAGTAGCGCTAGTTTTAACGTCGTCAGCCCAACGGTGCCTCTTGTTTCATGGTGCGTCAACAAGTGTAATTGCAATGGCTTCGTTGTCGATGTCGTCACCCCAGTAGTGCTTTAACCTTTACCCATTGACTTTGAAGGTTTCCAGTGGATTTCTGTTGTACAACTCAATGGGGCCATGTGGGAACACCTTCTTGATTGTGAATGGCCCCGACCATTGTGATTTGAGCTTTTCGAGAAATAATCTTAGTCTTGAATTGAACAATAATACCGATTATCCGGGTTCAAACTTTCTTTGTAATATCTTCTGGTCGTGCCACTTCTTAACTTTTTCTTTATACAGCTTCGAGTTCTCATACGCTTGCAGTCCAAATTCATCAAGTTCGTTCAATTGAAGTAGCCTCTTTTCTCCTACAACTGTTTGATCAAAGTTGAGTTTATGAATTGCTTATTATGCCTTATGCTGCAATTCCACTGGGAGGTGACATGTTTTTTCGTAGACCAGCTGATACGGAGACATCCTAATTCACGTCTTATATGTTGTCCTATAAGCCCATAGTGCGTCATCAAATTTTAGAGACCAATCTTTTCTGCTCGGGTTTACTACCTTCTCTAAAATTTTCTTCACCTCTCAGTTGGAAACTTTAGCTTGACCTCTCTTCTGGGGGTGATATGATGTTGCAACCCTATGATTGACCTCGTACTTTACCAAGAGAGCTATAAATGCTTTATTGCAGAAGTGACTTCCCTCGTCACTTATGATTGCTCTTAGTGTGCCAAACCTTGTGAAGATGTTCTTTTGTAAAAACTTAAGAACAACCTTGGCATCGTTTGTAGGGAGTGCTACGGCTTCCACCCATTTTGATACATAGTCCGCAACAAGCAAAATGTACAAGTTGTTGAATGAGGGAGGAAAAGGTCCCATAAAGTCCATTCCCCACACATCAAAAACCTCTACTTCCAAGATTGTGTTGAGCGGTATTTCATTCCTTTTTGAGATGTTTCCCACCCATTGGCATCTGTCACAGCTTTTCACAAACTGGTGGGCATCCTTGAACACAGTAGGCCAATAGAATCCTACTTAAAGTACCTTAGCCCCTGTCCGTTCACTCCCATAATGTTCCCCATATGCAGATGAATGACACTCGTGCAAGATATTCTTTACTTCGTTGTATGGCACGCATGTACGAATTATTTTGTCTGCACACTGTTTGAATAAAAAAATGCTCGTCCCATATGTACCACATGACGTCATGTAGGAACTTCTTCTTTTGATGACATGTCAGATCAGGGGGAAGGATTTGACTCACCAAATAATTGGCAAAGTCCGCATACCATGAAGATTCTGAGTTTACTCCAAAAAGTTGCTCATCCGGAAATGACTCGTTGATTAAACACTTATCTGCCCCATCCTTGTCCAGATTTTCTAATCTTGAAAGATGATCTGCCACTTGATTTTTTGTCCCCTTCCTATCCTTTATTTCCAAATCAAATTCCTAAAGGAGAAGGATCCATCAAATTAGTCTAGGCTTAGCATCATTCTGTGAGATTATATAACGAATCGTCGAGTGATCCGTATATACCACCACCTTTATTCCAATCAAATACGCTCTGAATTTATCAAAGGCGTATACTACAACAAGTAACTCCTTCTCGATGGTTATGTAGTTTAATTAAGCATCTATAAGGGTTTTACTTACATAGTATATGGCGTGGAATATCTTCTCTCGTCGTTGACCCAAAATAGCCCCTACTGCGTAATCACTAGAATTGCACATTAACTCGAAAGGCATTGTCCAATCCGGTGCTACAATCACGAGAGCTGTAGTAAACTTCTTCTTCAATTATTGAAATGCTGACTTATATTCCTCATCAAACTTGAAAAATGCATCTTTCTCTAAGAGACTGTACAATGGTTTTGCAATCTTAGAGAAATCTTTAATAAACCTTTGGTGCAATCCAGCATATCCAAGAAAACTACGGATTCCCTTAACTGTAGTTGGAGGTAGAAGATTCTCAATTGTTTCCAGCTTTGTTCTATCGACCTCTATGCCCTTCGCAGAGACCTTGTGTGTGAGACCCCAAATTTTATGAAATGAAAGTATTCAATTTTCTTATAATTATTCTATTTAGTAAATGGTTAAATTGATAAAAGGTTAAAGTTAAGGGTGATATGTGAAATTTTTTCAAAGTAAACAAGTTGTTTTAAAATAATCGGTGATAAAAGTATAGTAATACGTGTGGTTGCATAGTAGACACCGGTATTTGTCTGAAGATCTTTGATTATTGATGCTTACGTGAGAAGTCACTCAGTTTTATTCAATTATTGTCACAATATTTTATATTATTAAATCAATAATTGAGACGACAAAGTTATTCATATTATTATTTGCAATATTGACAATGTTTAGAAGTTCTGTCAAGGAGAGGTTAGATAATCTAATTGCGAGCCAATAGGAAGAAATCCTGATCAGAAAGCCCCATCTTTCCTGAGAACGACCTGGTTGTTAAATATTGTGAATTATAATAATAATGAATAAATGTTATTAAAAATCGAATTTGAGTTCGGAGTTGAATTTGGAGACGCGAACGTAATATTTGAGTCCGCAATGATGAAATTAGTAAAAATAGACTATAAACACAAAATTTACCGGGGTTAACTTTTTGGTCAAAAAGTTAATAGTTGACTTTTTCAAAAGAAGTCAAACTTTGAAATTTCAAAAATAAAATTTTTGATAAAAATAGTTCCATTGTGTTGGAATTATTAGTGTTAGTGGAAATCGACATTTATTTTGATATTAATTGATGTCTGGAAGTTATATTGACCAACCGGGTAATTAACCGGATAAATGAGCAATTAATTATTATTTATTCACATGATTATAACTATTTGTTCACATGTGTGTACTATTGATTCACATTCATTTACTATTAGGGGAGTTGGTGCAAGATTGATAATACTTGCATGACTAAGTTAAAAATGGAGGTATAGATGGAGGTACTATATTGTAATTCGTATTTTCACATGATTATAACTATTGATTCACATGATTGAACTATTGATTCACATTATTTACTATTAGGGGAGGTGGTGCAAGTTTGATAATACTTGCAGGACTAAATTAAAAATGAAGAAAAAGAGGAAGGTATTATACTGTAATATTTTGAGCCCCAAAACGTGCAATTATTGAAACTATATTTTCCTATAAATAGAAGCTCATTCTTCCTTCATTTCTCACCAATTCACTAAAGCTATAGAGAAATTATTATAGAGAGAAATTATAGAGAGAGAAGCTATAGAGCGAAAGAAGAAGATAAGTCTGCTACCTCACTATTCCAGTATTCAGTCTTCTTCTAAGGTAAGGGATATCATTATTGTGTAAGGGATATTATTATTATAGTAAGGGGTATTATTTCTTTCGTATTCATGAAGAGAGCTATTGTTATTCTATTCCTTATTATTCTGTTGGAATAACCTATATACGCGGACTACCGTATACATGGTGAAATTCTTTTGTTATTCCATTCTTTATTATTATGTTAGAATATCATGTCTATGCGAAGTACTACATACATGGTGAAATTCTTCTATTATTCCATTCTTTATTATTATGTTGGAATAACCTGTCTATGCGAAGTACTGCATACATGGTGAAATTCTTCTATTATTCCATTCTTTATTATTATGTTGGAATAACACGTTCATGCTAAGTACCACATACGTGGTGAAATTCTTACATTATTCCATTCTTTATTATTACGTTGGAATATCCATGCATGCGTAGACACGCATTTGACCGGTTCCATTCTTTATTATTATGTTGGAATATCCTGTCTATGTGGATTACGCATGACCTGGTTCCATTCTTTATTATTCTGTTGGAATATCCGTGCATGCGGATTACGCATTTGACAGTTCCATTCATTATTATTACATTGGAATAACTCGTCTCACGCGGACTACCGCATGCATGGTGAATTCTTCTGTTATTCCATTCTTTATTATTATGTTGGAATAACATGTCTGTGTAGACTACCACATGCATGGTGAATGATCCTTCGTATTCATTCCTTATTAAATTGTGGAAATGATATGTCTACGTGGATTACCGCATTGCGGGTGAAAATCCATTTGAAGTTTCGTAATTTTTCTAACCCTCAAAAATTCTGGAAAAATTTGAAATGATGGTTTATTGAGTTTTCTAGATTGTGTCCAAAAATGGTGATTTTTGGATGTATAGATTAGTAGTTATGAATTTTATGGGAAAAGACTATTTTAAAAGTAAACCCTTATAACTTCTTGTGGTTAACTCCAAAATTGGTGAAAGTTTTATTGGGAGTACATGTATATAACAGGAGTATACCCTGTAAATTTCTGAATTTTTGGACAAAAGTACAATTTATGATAAATGTCTAAATATTCGGCAGTTTTGGCCATATGAAAAATAGTAAATAAATTTTAAAAATTCCTAGAAAAATATATGTTCAATATTGTGACGCCCCCAAATTCGGGTATCTTCCAACCCGACATATGGTGCTACACGGTACTCATAACTATACAATCATTCCATTGAAATACAACATAATGAATGTAATTACTATCTTCTTATTACAATCAAAGTATAATCCTTCCCAGGTTCATAAACAGATTATATAGTTCGTTGTTCATAATGTATAATACATACAAACATACTATTCTATTACACGATGGCTAGGTATCCATCTTAGCCTTGCCCTTATCTCTCTTAGCATTCTCAGTACGTTCATCCTTAACTGCAATCATATAATTAACGCAAGAAGTGAGCATAACAAGTTTAACAAAGGATAACAGTAATACCACATTCGTGAATTATATGACAATTCCTACATAACTGAACAAATAGTTATGAAGTATTAAGAAACAATAATACTTTAACAATTCATATCATCAATTCCCAAAGTATAGAATAGATTAGGAATTCTGAACCGGTCGATAGACCATGAACAATAGCTTTCTGTTTTCATACTTGAAAAGGATATCACAGCACTAAGACTATACATCCGCATTACTTACGAGCACTTCTAGGTGATCAGCCTATAGTACTCAAAGTTCTTTACCCGATTACATGCTATGCTAGGTATATCTCTATCCTAATATAAATCAAGATTCCATGTAAACACAAAATTCAAGAACACGTGATATTATGAATAAGTCTAGATTCATACATCATCTCTCGATTCCATACAAATCCACATAAAATTAGTGATCAAGCAATTCATAAATTAAGTACAAATCATAATAGATAAACTAAATTGGTAGCTTATTAAACTCAAATCAAGGCATGATAATTATCATTCAACATTAAAGATCCATTGTAAGCCTAAAAAGTAATTTAGTTCATAATTAATGAATTAAATACTGAATAAATGAAAGAAATCATCATCCCAATTACAAAAACTAAAATCAAAGAAGAATAGTAATACACCACCCTTCTTGCCCTTCAATTATGCAATTTTGTGAAATCACCTCATTCCTTCATTCCTCCAAGATCTCTCTTCTCAATTATGGCTCTTTAAGTGTCAATCAATTGTTCGATATGTTCAACACTCCCCTCATTGATATAAATTAATTCATTTTAGCTGAACCAAATCCAATTCTAGTCTATGTCAAAGTTATCCCATTAGAGTTCTAATAAAAATCAAACTCCTAATTGTACCCAACAAGTTTTTAACTCAAAACACCCCAATTACAATGAAATAACTATCTTGTCACACTCCTAACATGACCCTATTACATAAAGAAGTCATAGCTCCCAACACAACTTAATAGCATGCAAAAGAAATAACTCAGCAGCTGTCACGACCGACCAGCGCGCCCCACGCCGTGTCCTTCGTTAAAGTGGCTCAACCCGCGCTAGTGTAATAGTAACTTTTATCTATGCAGCGTGCCCCGCGCCATCTCCTTTGTACTCACGGTGCGCCCCGCGCCGATATGCAGTATATCCAGAATCGCTTAAGATTTCTTCCAGTGCCAGTATTTTGACGTATTAACCTTAATATCCTGTAACAAGAGCAAAAACCCATCAAAAGCAACATGAAATACTAAAAAACTGACAATATATTAAGCTAAATAAGGATAAATCGTAGGTTAAAAATTTAGTCATCAACATGTTCCAATTCTAGAGGTAGAGCTACCTCGTAAGCCACTTCACCTACTCTTCGCAGCACTTCAAAGGGTCCAATAAACCTCGGGCTTAGCTTTCCTTTCTTGCCAAATCGGATATTCCCCTTCCAAGGAGAAACTTTTAGGAAAATGAATTTTCCAACGTCAAATTCGTGATTTTGTTTGTGTTGATCAGCATACTTCTTTTGTCTGTCTTGAGCAGCTACCAATCTTGTCCTGATGAGTTTGACAACCTCAGCGGTCTTTTGTACTAGTTCCAGTTCTAAAAGTTGACATTCACCAACTTTATCCCCGCACAGTGGAGTTCTGAACTTTTTGCCATATAATGCTTCGTAAGGCGGCATGCCAATGCTCGGGTGGTAATTATTGTTGTAGGTGAATTTAGCCAATGGTAAGTGATCATACCAGTTTCCTTTTAAATCCATAATGCATGCTCTTAGCATATCTTCTAATGTTTAGATTATTCGTTCGCTTTGGCCATCTATTTGAGGATGGTACGCCGTACTCATTCTCAACTGTGTTCCCATGCATTCTGGTAGTCTCTTCTAGAAGTTTGACATGAATCACAGATCTCTGTCTGACACAATTGACAATGGAACTCCATATCTCGAAACGATCTCCTTGACGTACAACTTTGCTAACTGATCAAGATTGAATCTAATCTTTATTGGCAAAAAGTGTGTTGATTTCGTCAGTCTTTCCACTATCACCCAAATTATATTGTACCCTTTTTGAGTAGTCAAAAGACCTACCACAAAATCCATTGTGATATGCTCCCACTTCCATTCTAGTATTTCCAACGGCTGAAGTAATCTGTTTGGTCTCTGATGCTCGGCCTTGACTCTTTTACATGTTAAGCATTTCATGACACATTTTGTAACATTTCTTTTCATATTTGACCACCAAAAATGCCGTCAAAAATCTTGATACATCTTCTTACTTCCCAGATGAATTGAATATCTTGAGTTATAAGCTTCAGTCAAGATTTCGTCTTTAATATATGGTACTCCTGGGACCTAAATTCTTCCCTCGTTCCTTAGTAGTCCTTCAGCATCGACCTTGTACTTCACCTCACTACCCTCGACCACTCTTTCTTTGATTTTTCCACATTCTTTATCTTGTAGTTGAGCTTTCTTTACCTTGTCCACCAAAGTTGGACTAGCTTCCATCTGGAACAAACTTTCATCAGATTCTTTTGAAAGTTTTATTTCCAACTCTAGCCTTGTCATTGCTGAGATAAGTTCCTACTGGGCAGTTAATAACATCAACTTCTCCCGACCCTTTCTATTCAAGGCATCGGCAACCACATTTGCTTTACCTGAATGATAAAAGATCTCACAATCATAACTTTTTATCAGCTCAAGCCATCGCCTCTGACGCATGTTCAGATCCTTCTGTGTGAAAATATACTTCAGAATTTTATGGTCTGTATATATCTCACATTTATCTCCATAGAGATAGTGTCTCCATATCTTTAGAGCAAATACCACCGCAACCAACTCTAAATCATGATTCGAGTATCCTTTTTCATAGTCCTTCAGTTGCCTTGATGCATACGGAATGACTTTTCCGTTTTGCATAAGCACATAGCCTAGTCCTTTATGTGATGCATCACTATACACCACAAAGTTTCCTGTATTATCTGGTAATAACAACACAGGGGCCACGCTAAGCTTCTTTTTCAAGTCCTAAAAACTCTCTTTGCACTTTTCCGTCCAAACAAATTTTACAAATTCCTTATCAAATTTGTCAACGGAGTGGCAATCTTAGAAAAGTCATGAATAAATTGTCTGTAGTTGCCTACCAATCCCAAGAAACTCCCCACCTCTGATGGTGTCCTTGGTTTTTCCCAATTTATTATAGCTTCGACCTTTGATGGATCCACCGAAATCCCATCTTTCTCAATCACATGCCCAAGAAATTGCACGCGTTCTAGCCATAATTCACAATTAGAGAATTTCGCGTACAAATTTTCCTTTCTTAGTGTCTCCAATGTCAAACGTAAATGTTCCTAGTGTTCCTCTTGAGTTTTGGAGTACACCAGGATATCATCAATTAATACCACCACAAACTTATATAGGAATGGTTTAAACACCCTGATCATCAAATCCATAAATGCTGCAGGGGCATTGGTTAAACCAAAAGACATTACCAAAAACTCGTAGTGTCCATACCGAGTTCTGAATGTCGTCTTCGGTATATCCTTCTTCCTTACTTTTAATTGATGATACCCACTAGCTCCTTTTAGTTGATCAAACAAGTCATCTATTCTTGGTAACGGATACTTATTCTTAATAGTGACTTTGTTTAACTCCCTATAGTTAATGTAAAGACGTATTGGCCCATCCTTCTTCTTCACGAATAACACCGGCACTTCCCACGGTAATACAATCGGCTGAATGCATTTCTTTTTTAGCAGTTCTTGCAATTGTACCATCAGTTCCTTCATCTCTACCGAAGCCATCCTGTACTGGGCCTTCGATATCGGAGCAGTCCCCAGTGCTCAATCGATAACGAACTCGATCTGTCTGTCAAGCGGAAGTCCTGGCAAATCCTTCGGAAATACGTTTACAAAATCTCTAAGAACTGGTATCTCTTCAAGTTTCACACCGTTCTTATGACTATCGTTTATGTAAGCTAAATATCCTACACAGCTTTGATTTAACAACTTTTTGGCCTGCATAATCTCAGACATCTCGCTTGTCTAGGCGACTTGCTACCATAGAAGACTACCTTTGATGGAGTCATAAGGTTTACACATTTCTTTTGGAAATCAATTATCGCTCCATAATTGAATAACCAATCCATCCCCAATATAACAACAAACTCCCCAAGTTTAATGGGGATCAAATCTACTGTCATAACATTTCCCTTAATATTCACCTTAAAATTCCTATATACGAATCTAACAG
This sequence comes from Panax quinquefolius, assembly GCA_020205615.1. Taxonomy (NCBI): domain Eukaryota; kingdom Viridiplantae; phylum Streptophyta; class Magnoliopsida; order Apiales; family Araliaceae; genus Panax; species Panax quinquefolius. The sequence continues at coordinate 109,235,979 of CM035156.1, forward strand.
GAATCACCTCCCTATTCCTAATTTCTATGTTTAAAGGGAAATTCAACTCTTCATTAGGAAATCCTATCCTCTTAGCAAATTCATCAGATATAAACGAGTAAGTAGCACCCGAATCAAATAATACATATGCATTTATATCATTGATTGGGGTAATACCTGACACAACATCTTTTGATTGCACCATATCTTGCACAGTCATGTTGAAGGTTTTGGTTGTGGGTCTGCTCGATGACGTTGGTCCAGCAATAGCCAACGTACCTCTACTGCCACCTCCCTTGCTTCTAGTTACCTCTCCAGCTTTCTTCTTAGGGCAATTCGGAGCAATGTGACCTTCCTGGCCACAGTTGAAGCACACTCACTTACCCCTTAAGCACACGTCAGTGTGATTTTTCCCACATGTAGCACACGCTTCAAATTTCCTTTTCTGCTGGATATTCTGTTGACTTCCATCACCCACACTCGCATTCCACTTCCTCTTCGAGTTATTATTATTCCCACCACTGCTACCACCATTCTTGCCTTCACTCTTATTCTTCTTATTTCTCTGTTCCTTATTGTACTTCGTTACGACATCACTTCCACCTTCCACAATAATCTCCTTCTCTAGTACCGCTGCAAACATCTTGTAGACACTAGAAATTTTCTGCACACCTATTACTAACATTGCAGGATGACAAATTTGTCTTTCATAGATAACCTTGGAAGACAGCTCATATCCATTCCGGATACTACCGGAAGTTCAGTCTCAACCCTGGAGCACACACCGGGAGTATCGGTTCCAACCTTGGAGATAACCCCAAGGAATACCGTTGCAGTTCCGACGATAACCCCGAAAATGCTTGTTTCAAATGCATCCAATCAGCTTCAACCTCGGAACTCCCGTCGAGGCACTCATTCCAAAAACCCGAAGATAACACCAGGAAGAAAAACACACTTAAAGATGACCTTAAGGAATTCAAACACTTATAACATTCCAATCTCAGAGATAACCCTGAGAAACGTCTGCTTTATCAGCCCAAACCGGAGATAACCCCAGTGAGCGGAAAAATCGTCATCTTGCCACCTCAACCCCACATCGCGTCATCTTAATATCTCATACATACATTTCTACACAACAATGTCCCACAAGAGCCAAGGAGCTCCAATCCCGAGTGACTATTACGCAGGGCATCACACCGGATAGAATTTGAAGCTTACATACCATGGGCATGGTCCTCTCTTCCTGACTTTGTACAACCTTTAATCCCATGTCATTGCATAACTCTGGACAACAGTGGTCCGAAAAAGGTCTTGTACACCTCAATCGGATGCTCGGATTGAAGTTCTGCAAGTTTAAGCGGACATCACTGTAACGACCCCAAAATAGGTCCATTCCATCCAACCCATTCTGAGTCGCCAAATATATGGTACGAAAAACAACTACAACTTTATTACAACAATTATCGTACAAAATACAACAACACATATGTTGTGAGTTTGGAAACAAATATATACCAACTATAGCACGTCACAATGACACCTTACATAAAGGTATAGTCAAAAATTGTTTTAGAAATTAGAATCTTTGGGAAGTGCTCAAGGAAACCTTCATACATGGGAGGCCATGCTTTTAGGTTATGGTAGATATCATATGGCCACGTAATTATCCTTGGTGACCCTAATAGACCCTAAAGAAAAATGAGAAGATTACTATCATATTCTTCTCAATGGTGAGTCTTCTCTTGACATATCATTATCTCCACTGTCTCTAATTGGGTATTATACTCCAAACAAACACCAAGATTATATAGGTAGTGCTTGTAAATATACTCAAAGAAGTGGATGAGCACAACCATGTCTTATGATAACACGAAGTTTGTATGTCATTAGACATCTTGTATGATAGTGACAAAACACCCTTCCAAAGTTGGTTTCGCCACCCTATTTAATTCACCAAAATAACTATTAAATGATGTATAAAATACAACACACTAAAGTCCTCAATAAAATTATTTCCATACTCTTTTTAGGGAGAACCTCAACAACTATAGACCACCGATTCTATTCCTTGTTATCCCCGCTTCAACCCAAATTTACTACACTTTTATTACCCGAAAAGGAATTGTGAAACAAAAGGGTGAGCTCAACTAGCCCAAAGAAGAATATTATGACTAAAGATAAATAAATTATCAATAGTCTTCATCAAGAATAAATCGTAGATTTAGAACATATGGTAGATGATAAAACTTTTCAACCATAGTTGCAATGAACGAAAGCAATCCATTAAAAGAGTCAAATAGACCATAAAATCTATTATCTTTCCATGTTAAAAGTCCACCAACAATGTTTTATCCTCGTAACATCAATCAACAATTTATGTCCACAATCACGTGTATAACTCATAATCGTAATTGTTGTTCTAAATTCCTTTTCTCATCCAGACAAAGATAATTTTATCACCGAAACATCAAAGATCATGGTTATACCAAATCACAATTCATGTTCATAATCATACTAATAAATTCATCTTCAGACTACTACCAAAGATATTCATCATCAGATTCATCTTTGCACTACATGCCAAAGATATTCAACAACAAGTCATCTTTGCACTCACGAGCCAAAGATATTCAACAACAGTCATCTTTGCACTACGGGCCAAAGATATTCATCAATAATTCATCTTTGCACTACAAAGCTAAAGATATTCATATATTAAAGAAACACATAATCATTTCGAAGTTATATAATAATAATTATAACCATGTTGATCAATTCACCTTTGCACTTAAGCTAAAAATATTCAATTGTAAATTCAATGGTCATGATCATACCTACCAACAATTCAACTTTTTGCACCATTGGCCAAAGAGAACCTATGGTCACGATCATACCAATAATCTACCCATCTTTACACTCAAGTCAAAGAGAAATATCATCATTAGGGTTATAAGAATGTTATATAAAAACAATATAATCAAACATGGTTTTAATTTCAAGAGTAAGATTCATAAATCAACGATAATTTGGTCGAGAAGAAACCAATTTGTCGTGAATAAGACTTCAGATTCGCACATAGTAATCGTGATAATGCATAAGTAACCTCGATACTAAAAGATAAAGTTTCATAATAAAATTCATATCCATATTTATAACACCTTAATCCAAATGTTATAAATCACTTAGAAATCTCATAATCTAATATTATCAATATTATAATAATATTTTAATCATTTCTTAAACTTATAAACAATTTAATTAAATTGTTTACACTTTACTAATTAATGCATTTAATCATCATAAAATGCCAAACTCATAAAATTTCATCACCAATAACCAAAACCCTCATCAAAAATCTGCATATACCTCATATATGATTCTCAAGACATAAAATCATATTTTCCAATTTTCTTAGTTCACATAACATATTTAATTCATTTACTCATAACTAGAATATTTTTATGAAAATACCAAATCAGTTCAAAAATATTTATTTTCTGGGATTTAGAAGAATATAGTCCCATATTGAATATATATTTTCTCAGAATTTTAAAATTTATTTACTATTTTTCACATGGCCAAAACCACCGAATATTTAAACATTTATCATAAATTGTACTTTTGTCCCAAAATTCTGAAATTTACACGGTATACTAATATTATATATATGTACTCCCAATAAAAATTTTATCAATTTTGGAGTTAATTACAAGGAGTTATAAGTTTGTTACTTTTAAAATAGTCTTTTCTCATAAAGTTCATAACTCTCATCTATACATCCAAAAATTGCCATTTTTGGACACAAGCTACAAAAACTCATCAAAATATCATTTCAAATTTTTCCAGAAATTTTGAAGGTTCAGAAAATTTGAAACTAAAAACATAATAACCCTTAAAATCCCTTTACTATCCCCTTACCTCAAAAGAGCAAAGATTTAACCGGAATAATTTGAATCTAACTCAGACCAGATATAGCAATACTCAAAGTATACTCAAAATACTCATAAAAATACGCTCAATAATCTAGAGAGAAAGAAAACTTGTTTCGGTGTGATTTTCAATTCTAACCTAAGCGCTTTATTTATAGAAAATCTTTAGAACGCCAAAGGAGACTAAATAATAAAATATTATTATTCTTTATTCTTCTTCCACGCCACCTCAATTGTCAAGCCAACCATTTTGAAAATCAAACCCCGCCATCTTGGAAAAAATAGCAGCCCACATGTGTTAAAACACAAGTGGGTCCCACCTTTATTAATAAAAATCATTTTATTTTCGAAACTTCAACAATTCATAAAAAAATAGAGGTTATCAAGGAAAAATACTAATTTTATATCCATTCTCACTCAAATCGAATTCTCTACAACTTTACTGTAAGAAATTGTTTCCAAATTCCAAACGAAAAATGACCAAAATCAAAGATACTGGATAAGTTTTCTAATTTCCTTCTCTTCCTTTTCTTTCTTCCTTTCCCATAATTCTCCACTAACTCTCTCTTCTTCCCCACTTTATTCTCTACCCCCTCCACTTCTTCCACACACACACACAATATATATATATATATATATATATATATATATATATATATATATATATATATATAAAATATTTATAATTATTAAATGATTCCAATTCTATCTTCTCTCTTCCACCTCATCTATTTATAACCCATGAATTTATTGTAAAAATATCACCATCAATATATTATTAAAATAATATATTTAAATGAATTATTTTATCGAGAAAAAGATAAAATATTAATTTTCAACAATTGTCATTTTAAAATTTTTCTCCATCTATATCCATATAAAATCAATATTTTCCTCATCATATGAATCAATAATTAATTATTCACAAATAATATTACGTAATCACAATATTGACAACTGTGCAGCTCCTCAGAAGAGAGGGCTTCCAATAAGAATTTCTTCTTCTTGGCGCCGCAATTAGGTGACCAAACCTCTCCTTAGACAGAACTTTCTAGGCATCGCTAATAATGTTATCCAATAATATTATTCAGGATAATATGAATTATTGTCCGATAATGGAAAATATCGCGTGCCGTGACAATTATTGAAACAACAATAATATAAAATATCAACGTAGCAATTATTGAATCAATAAAATAAAATATTGAGCAAGAATTATCGTAATAATTATCGAGTAATGCCTTCATTTAAAAAAAAAATTATCACGCTTTTCATTAATAGTACTCGTGAATAGTAAACTCGTGAATAAGAACTCATGAATAGTAACTCATGAATAGTAACTCGTGAATAGTAACTCGTGAATAGTAACTCATGAATAAGTAACTCGTGAATAGTAACTCATGAATAGTAATTAAAAAATTGAATACTTTTATTTCATAAAATTCGGTCTTACAATCACAAAGGCACGAGAGCACGATTGAGACTACTGGGACTGCAGAGTCGGGGCACCCCTTGGCACGTAGTAAAAAGATTCAGGGTCAGTAGTACACTCATACCACTAGCTCTATAAATATAGAGCTTGGGGTGGCCATAATTCAAGAGGAAAAGACGAGGAAGCCCTGTCAAATTTTCTCTATACACACCCCATATCGAGTGCTTTCTCATTTCAAACACTTGTTAGCTCACATATAGCCATATTTTGACCGGCGGGAGCCGAGTGTTCATCCACTTAGTGCCATAGAAGTCTTCTTTGGCAGCCCACTGTAAGCCTTCTTACACTCTATAAAGCCTTTCTCTTCATCTTTGCACACATTATTCTTCACATTGAGAGTCGTGTTGTGTGTGTATGCCCATACTTCGGTCCGTTGTTTTCATTTGTCTTTATATATATATACTTATATATGTATATATTTATATATATGGACTAACATTACCGAGTTATGCCTCGATTAAGCCTAGACTTATGTCTGGAGCGTTTACTTGCTTTATATATATATATATATATATATATATACTTATATATATGAAATGTTGTCAGATTATGTTCGATTAACCTGTATTTTACATCCGGAGCGTTTACTATTTATATATATATATATATGAACTGTTATCGGACTCTGTTCGATGAGCCTAGGTTTTATATCTGGTGCGTTTACTGCTTTCACACACACACACACACACACACACACACACACACACACATATATATATATAACGACAAATCGCTGAAATGATAAATCGAGCCGGGATTGAGAAACATCCTGTGCGTTTACCGATACCGCTATATATATATATATATATATATATATATATATATACACACACACATTTCTATCAGGCCTGGAGTTTACTTCGTGGCCTTTTACTGCTTTATTTACCTTCTGTTCCGCCTGGAGTTTACTTCGTGGCAGTTTATCGTTTTTACTGCTTTATTTACATTTAGTCCTGCCTGGAGTTTACTTCATGGCGGTTGATCACATTTATTGCTTTATTTACATTTTTGATCCCCCGTGGAGGTGCTTCGTGGTGGTTGATCATGTCTCTCTATATATATTTCCCGCTTTTATATATTTACATTTTTGATCCCCTATAGAGGTGCTTCGTGGTGGTTGATCATGTCTGTATAAATATATATACACAAAGTACAAGTAGTGCATCTATTTACCGCCAGCAGTACACTGCTACCACTAACTCTATAAATATAGAGCTTGGGGTGGCCATAATTCAAGAGGAAATGGTGAGGAAGCCCTGTCAAATTTTCTCTGTACACACCCCATATTGAGTGCTTTCTCATTTCAAGCACTTGTCATCTCACATATAGCTATATTTTTACCGGCGAGAGCTGAGTTTTCATCCACTAAGAGTCATAGAAGTCTTCTTTGCCAGCTAACTGTAAGCCTTCTTACACTCTATAAAGCCTTTCTCTTCATCTTTCCACACATTATTCTTCACATTGAGAGTCGTGTTGTGTGTGTATGCCTGGACTTTGGTCCGTGGTTTTCATTTCTGTCTGTATATATATACATAATATGTATATATTTATATATGTAGACTAACATTATCGATTCATGCCTTGATTGAGCCTAGACTTATGTCTGGAGCGTTTACTTAATTTATATATATATATATATGAACCGTCATTTTTGGATTTCATTCGATGAGCCCGGATTTTATATCTCAGTGCGTTCTTTGCTTTATATATATATATATATATATATATATATATATATATATATATATATATATTTACATTGTATGATCCAAATTGTTAGTTAGTTCAATAAATAATTTTTTAAAATAAAATTTTATAAAAACAATAAAATAAAGGCAAATGTGAATGATATTGCTAATAATTGTATGAGCTATCATATAAAATTGATATTATTTTATGTAATTTAATTAAAACACTTCCTCGACCTTTTATGTTATATATAAAATGATATTTTATAATTTTTAAAACACTATTATTATAAGAGACACTTCTCGTGTCCTCTAAAATAAATTACAAAACTAAATAATACTGTTAAAATTTTATTTATAATAACATTTTTCAAGATTTCATTGTTTGAAACTATCATGATGATAGTCTCATTTCAACATTCATTCATTCATTCAATTGAATAGTCTCAAAAGGACTAATATAACTTATATATCCAAAATAATATTACATTTCCTGTGTTCTTTGTAACCCATTCATATTTGTTCTTGTCATAATATCAAATATATTACAATCGCTCACTAATATACTATTACATAATATAAAGGGGTTCATAATATCAAATAAATTTTTCGCTATTTCTCTCGTCTTCTCGAGCCTTCGAGCCTTCATTCGCTTCGATCTTAGTCAGTGTTCATATGGTTCAAGCAAGAGTGAGCATGACTAGCTCAAGCAAGTACTACAATTCTAATAAACAACATGCTTGAAACATAGAACTCATATATCTTCAAGAATCGAACAATAGTTACGTAAGTACTATCGATAATTCAAAATAGCACTTCTTTTCATTCAAAACGTTTTCCAACAACAATATTCAAGAGAATATCAACTAAGGCTCAAGACTATGAGCGCTTCATAATTTCTTTTGAAAAGGACAACCCAACACTAAGTCCGTAAGTCCAAGATAGCTTACGAAAGCACTTCGGGTGATCAATTTATAGTACTCTATGTCGATCAACACTACATTCATTAAACGTGTATACTTTTAAGTTGTGGCAACTCACGTGCTCGCCGTTAAACGACAAAAAACATTTTAGCATACTTGGTCTTCGATTGAAAACCATACCAATATAACTCGGTAAACATAAATCATGCTTCGACAGTAATCATAATATAAGTCTAGCCGAAAAAGAATTGGCTTTAGACTTCATCATTAAAAAACTTCATGTGAAAGAATACATGAATTATAAAACTTGTCCAGATCGAATCGAACAAGGGTTAGAATACTTGCCTTTCAAGTTGTTTGCTTATCGATTATCACACGCATACACTTTAAGTCTCTACGCACTTCTACAATACATGATCATATAACGTACCACATTAGGTCTTATATAATCAAGTAGGTATATTATTATATCTTACCCTTCATCTCAATCTAAATACTGACTTAGATCTGTTATTATGGTTTTCCGGCTTTTCATTACGTCATTCACATTACGTTCACATTCAATTGATTATTAATCTCTAATCATCATACATTAAGTGTCTAACAATGCCTTAACCATGTTATATTAACACCTTAGTTCATTACCAAAGAGTTCTCTTTCATTCTATACTTGTAAACATTCTCATTCATCAAAACTCTAGATCAGCCATGCCATGGCACACCACACTTATCTCTCAGATCTCTCGTACAGCCACAAGTAAGAGATGATGACTTGTTCAAATTTCATGTCATGGCAGGCTGCTGGTTTTAAGGTCGTGAGTCAGCTCGCATGCAAGCGGACTCGCGTTCTTTATAATTTTTTGCAAAATTTTAAAAATTTCATTTTAAAACTCCTGACGCATAACTTCTTCGTTATAAGTCCGAATTGGTCCGCTCAAAAAAGCCTACGGTTCACAAATTACATACTCTATGCGCTCATGCAAGAATTTTATCTATTTGACTTTGTTTGCTAAAATTTCACCTATGAGTTCATTTTTAATCTAAAACGATAAACGCTCGTGAACGCTCAACGCTCGCTTTCTTCGCTCTAAGTCGTAATTTGGCCATTTTTGAGTCCGCAACTCTATAATGCCAAATATGACTTGTCTCCATCGAAAACCAACGCTTTCGACTTCAAACACAAAATACGACTTCCATTCCGAGAATTTCATTAATTCGACGATAATCGCCCAATCGTGTGAATTCTAAAAACTACATTCTTAATGATTCTAAATGGATTTCAACCAACATATGATCATCACAAGTTACTTATTACACCAACTTATAATCAAAGTAGGTTTTGACTTATTCTCATAAGTCAATGACTTATTTAACTTATGAACTACAAATCCTCATGCTTATGACTTTCTATGAACTTAAGTCCATCAATCAATGTTCTCATACTATATTCAACATACTAATATCATATGCCAAACATATGCTAAGTTCTTCATGATTCTAACAACTTATTAGAGTTCAAGTTGCTTATTCAACTTATTCAGCTTAATTTCATTCATTAATAACTTATTACATGTTCTTAACAAACAATCCCCCTTCTCTATCAATCCTATCATAGAAGAGATGAAGATAATGGATATAAGTCTTACCCTTGAAGACTATGACTTCAATTCACTTTGGAAAATCTAACAAAGGTTGAAGTGGCTTATAAGTGCTTAAGTGGCTTATTCTCTCTACCAAATAAGTAGCTTAACTTGAGAGGAGTTGGATGAAATTTGAACAACCAACAAATGAAATGAGGCTTCTCTATTTATAGCAACTTAAAGTTAGGGCAAATGGTCAATAATACCATCCCACCTCCTTATTCCACCTCCTCATTCCACCTCCTTACTATTCATTACCTTACAACTAAGTTAACTTGCTAGCCACTTCCCTTTCTTGCTCATCACAACACTTGGGCACCAAACAAAATGTTTGCCCATCAAGTCTACCCATTTCACCCTTGGTTTGCCCCATGGATCATGGCTTCTCATTGGGCTTTGTTAATTAATCTAACTACTTTTCTTATTGGGCTCATGCTACCATAGTTTGGACTTATGACTTATCAAACACTGGGCTTGATTGTCACATTCTATCGACTTCTACTATTAGGTTAATAATCCTACAAGTCCATTACCTTTAATTAAACAACTTAACATATATACACCACGATAATCTTCAGATGCTAGCTCTCAGATATTAATTTAATAATATATGTTATCTCATTCTTCATACATAATAGTATAATACGTCAGATTATACTTACATTCATTACCTTCATATAATGAATACACATTATATGCATCACAACTTTCTTTCTTTAACGCTTAATAAACCTAACGCTCCCAAATTAAGTCCGCATGCAAAATATTACGCTTTTCCATACTTAGATTATTATTACATAATCCATATCACCTCGATATTATAACGTTATATATTTCTAAGTTCAAAAAATAATTTTGAAAGCGTAAATCGATGAATAGTGTTTTTCAAAAAATTTCTAAAAGCTTTTATTTTCATCTTAGAAATTCAAACACTTTAATTCTCTCACGTAGTTAAAATACTACGACATTCCAACGTTTCTAGGTTATAAACCACATTCATCTTATCCATACGTAATAATAATAATAAATAATATTATTTTATTCATTATTAAAAGTATTTACAAAGGTTCGATTTTTCATGTTACATTCTCTCCCCTTATAAGGATTCTCGTCCCGTAATCTCGCTATATAAAAAAAATTACACAAATAATTGAGGGTAATTTTTTTCATCATTTCTTCTAACTCCCACGCTGCTTTCTTCTCGCATCGTGGTTCTTCCATATCACCTTCACGGAAGGTATATGACTTTATTTCGCAGAACTTGTTCTTTTCTATCGACAATTTGAATCGGTGCTTTCTCAGACGTTAAGTCCTTCTCGATATGAATAGGCTCATATTCTATCACGTGCTTATAATCCGCTTATAAGGACGTAATACTGACACGTGAAATACATTATGTATTCGTTTCTAGGTCCGGAGGTAATGCTATCATATAAGCTACCTCCTCACCACCCGCTTTTAATACCTCAAAAGGTCCTATAAACCTTGACTTGACTTAACTTTCCTTCTTCCCAAACGTATCTTTCCTTTCCGTGGAGATACTTTTAGGAATACGCACGAACCTACTTCAAACTCCCGATTCTCTCTACGCGGATCCCAGAACTTCTTCTCGTCTCTGCTCTTGAAATGCTAGAAGACGCATTTGTATCTTCGACAATATCCGCCGCTCTGTTGCACCAATTCTGGTCCCAACATTTGGCGTTCTCCTACCTCATCCCAATATAGTGGTGTTTCGCATTTTCTCCCATACAAAGCTTCGTAAGCTAGAGATACCTATGCTTGCATGATAACTATTGTTATACGCAAACTCCACTAATGGTAGATGATCATCCCAACTACCCTTGAAATCCATGACGCAAGATCTTAGCATATCTTCTAACGCCCTCAATTGTCCTCTCGCCTCATCCATCCGTTTGTGGATGATACGTGTTGTACTCAAATTCAATCTGCATTCCTAATCGCTTCTTGTAGACTCCTCCAAAAGTTCGACGTGAATCGTGGGTCACGATCCGACACAATCGACATCGGTGCTCCATGTCTAGAGATTATTTCTTAATATAAAGTCTAGCTAATTGGTCTAAGTTATACTTGACCCTAATTGGCAAAAAAGTGAGCCGACTTTTGTCAACCGGTCCACTATTACCCAAATCGCATCATACCCCTTCTCGAGTAGTCTAAGTCCCACCACAAAATCCATCGTGATATTCTCCCATTTCCACTCTGAATTTCTAATGATCAGTAGCAAAGCCACTAGGTCGTTGATGTTCGCCTTAACTCTCTCGACAAGTCAAGCACCTACTCACATATTTCGCGATCTCTCTCTTCATGTTCGGCCACTAAAAACTCGTCAAGATCTTGATACATCTTAGTGCTACCAGATGAATCAAAACCTCGAACTATGAAGCCTCTTGCAACAACCCGCTCCTTTAATTCCATCTCATTCTAACCCAAATTCTTCCTTCAAATCTCAATAATCCCTCATTATCAAGATCGTATTTTAGTATCTTTTTTTCATTGGCTAGCCGCCTCCTTTATCCTGGCCACACTCATCCGCTTTTGAGTCAGACCTCTTTAACTCTCTCTACGATGGTAGATCAGATCTCCGTCGCAAACAACATTTGTCCTCCTTCACTTGGCGTAGCTTCACTTCCAACTCCATCCTAGCCATCTCTCGTTATCAACTCATTGAGCCGTTAACAAAGACAACTTTTCCCCGACCCTTCCTACTTAAGGCGCTCAAGAACTACATTGCTTTTTTTTCCAGGGTGATACAGATTTCACAGTCATAATCCTTTATCAACTCCAACCATCTCCTCTCGCCTCATATTCAACTCCTTCGTGTGAAGATATATTTTAGACTTTTGTGGTCCGTGTATATCTCACATTTTTCTCCATAAAGATAATGTCTCCATATCTTTAGAGCAAAAACTATCATCGCGCCAGCCTGCATCATCATGAGTAGGGTAAACTTTCTCATAATCCTTCAATCGCTTAGATGCATACGCGCAATGACCTTGCCATGCCGCATGAGCACGCAACCAAGTCCTCTATATGAAGCATCGCTATAAACTACAAAATTTTTCGTGTGTCATCTGGGCAATGACAAAACAAAAGCGCTTCACTCAATCTCTTCTTTAGTTCTTGAAAATCGCCCCCTCACACTTGTCGTACCCAAGCGTATTTCACCGCTCTTCCTCGTCAAGTTAGTCAACGGAGTAGCTATCTTCGAAAAATCCTCGATGAATCTTCGATAGTAACCCGCTAACCCTAGGAAACTCCGCACCTCGCCGGCATTTTTTGGTTGTTCCCAATTCATCACGGCTTCCACCTTCACCGGATCTATCGAATCCCCTCACGGTCAATGACATGACCTAAAAACTGCACTTTCTCCAACCAAAATTCACACTTAGTGAATTTCAGATACAACTTCTCCTTTCTTAAGTGTCTCCAACACTAATCTTAGGTGTTCAAGATGATCTTCCGCATCTTAGAATAGACTAGAATATCATCTATAAACACCACGATTAACTTGTCCAAATATTGTTTGAACACTGCTCATCATATCCATAAATGCAAATGGTGCATTTGTCAACCCAAACGACATCACCAGAACTCAGAATGACCATAACGAGTCCCTAATGTCGTCTTTCGCACATCCTCCTTCCTAACCTTCAACCGATGATACCCCGCGTTTAAATCTATTTTTGAAAAACTTAGCCCCTTTCAATCGATCAAAGAGATCATCGATCCCGGCAATGGGTATTTATTCTTTATCGTTAACTTGTTCAACTCTCGATAGTCGATACACGCCTTAACGATCCATCCTTCTTCTTCGACAAATAAAGACGGTGTGTTCCCCACGGTAAAACACTCTATTGAATGTACTTCCCGCTCAACAGCTTCTTGCAATCGCACCATCAACTCCTTCATCTCCATCGGCGCCATACGATACGTGCCCTCGAACCGGTGCCGCTCCCGCACAATGTCTATCACAAACTCGCCTCCCTATCCGCTGAAGACCCGATAATTCACTCAAAAATACATCGGCTAATTTCTCTCACTATGTGTATTTGTTCCATGGTTGCTACCACTGGGTATCAACAACATGACACGATAACCCACACATCCCTTTCTCAAGAATTTCCTAGTTTGTGTCATGGTTAGACAACACTTAACGTCCCTACGATCTATTACCGTAAAATACTACCCGAGGTTGTTCTAACGCCTTAATGTTCACACATTTATTTTGACAATCTATAATTGCCCCATGGTTTACTAACTAATCCATTCCGAGAATTACATCGAATTCTCCTAACTTTATTTCAGAATAAATCTACCGATAATTTACAACCCCAGATATCTACACAACAACTCTTATGAACATCTTCAACAGAATTATTTCTTCATTTGCTACCTTAATATTTAAAGGTATATAGCAACTTTTGGGAAGTAATCCTAATCGCTCTAGCAAAATCGCATGCTATAAACGAACAAGTAGCACCTTAATCAAAAACAAAGACGACGCATTGATATCGTTGATCGAATATACTCGCGACGACGTCCCCCCGATGCGATCGCAGATCTTGGATCGTCATGTTAAAGGTACGACCCATCGGCCTACCCTACTGCTACGGGTCCACTAATAGCTAACTTACCGCTATTAGTGCCCTGCCTGCCCCATCCATCCCCTTCTTCTAAGTTCTTTGCCATGTGGTCACTGATCCACACACAAAGCATCCATGGTGGTTCTTCTTCTGACTTGGACAATTAGGTGCAATATGCCCCTCCCATCCATTAATTGTAACAGACGGCTTTCCCTTGAGAGATGACTCCTAAGTGAGTCTTCCCACAGTGTCTTGCAGCCTCCATTCTCTTCTCTTCGGGTCTCCTTGCTTCACTCCGTATTCCCAGAGCTAAATACCTTCCTCTCTTTTCCGAACCTCGCCACTACCACCGGCTCCCTCGATCTTTACTCCCCATCTACTTTTCCCTTACTTCTTCTTATCTTTGTGGTATCGCTCAACGCTTCCTCACTACCACCTTCATGATTATCGCTTTCTAAAATGGTCCCAAAAGAAGTACTTTGAACACCGATATATGGTTATAGAGCCAGTGGTTTCAAGCCCCGCTCGAACTGTCATGCTTTCCTCACCTCAAGATCCACTGATGTGGAGTAAACCTGCCAGCTTCATTAAACTCATGGGCGATTGGGGAACCCGCATGTCCCCTTGTTTCAACTCCAAAACCGTGATTCCATCCTCCTCAGCATGCTCGTGGGAAAGTAGTTCTCAAGAATATCTCCTCGAACCTATCCCACGCCGATTTGCTATCCCAACCCTAGCCTCGATTGGCTTCCCACCAAAAGTTGGCCTCTCCTTCATCATATAGGTCGCAAAGGCAACCTTTTGGGCCTCATCGACATTTGCTATTACAAATGCCTTCTATCTCCTTAACCCACGTTTGGGCTTTCAATAGGTCCGTAGTTCCTTTGAACTCCCATGACCCACGCTCTTGAAATCCTTAAAGGTAGTAGCTCGTGCTACTCCTCGGATTTACGGGATATTAGCCCTCGTTTCTATTAAAGGCGCATATTATAAATTAACAAACTCTCAGATCGGATTAACCGGACCTCCTCCGGTTGATTTTACGTCAGACCTTGATTACGCTGCACTCTTCTTGGCGGCATTTTGTCGATATAATAAACACATTTCGTTATTATTCCTTTTTCTTTATTAGTTATCATTAATATTAACAATAACTCCAACATCCATAACTCATTGCTTTCCATAAAAAGGACTTATATTCATTCTTCGTAGTATAATACTACATCGGTTACATACACAATTTAAGTCGATTACATTACTTTCCCGCTATCGCTTTCCAAAAATTGGGATTTACAAAAGACTACCCTCTACTATAAAAAAAGGGCTTTACGTCACTACTACTTACAAAATATTTACATACTACTCTAACTACTACTAGTCTACATCCGCCTCAAGGCATTCTCAAAATTCCTTGGCAAGACCCGATAATGATATCACGGCTAATAAGATGTCGTGGTTTGCCCCACCTCACACAGGATATCCACCACCGTCATTGAAATCAGATGAGAACTCCTATAGATATAGGACATCCTCCCTATCTTCTCGCACCTTGGTCTTTAGCTCCTCCTCGAGCTCAAAGACCTCGTGCTTTTAAATCGTGGACTTTGTCCTTAGCCAAAATCCTCTCATCATGTTCTTGCTGCTCCCACATGGACTCGACATCGCCTTGTCCTCTATAACCATTTGGAGCTCGCTTTCACTCCTCGACCTCCTCGACAAGAATGGATATTTCTATCCAACACCGACATATAAACAGAGACATCATCGACCTCCAGAGCTATCTCCGCCGCTATAGCCACCGGATTAAAGGACACCGCCTCTACTTCCTCCTCTATCATCCCATCAAACATCGACATGTAGTCAAGATCATCCGAGTCTCCGCACTCAATAATCACAACTTCGCGCTCGCCGCTATGGGGTTCTCAAAGATAACCTCTACTTGGTTCACCGATTCTTCACTAATGGCTTCGACCATCTACAAACATTCCATTTACTCCCGACATCTACACAAAACAATTAAGTTGATTAGTACACGCCAAGAGAATAATAAAAAACACATAACATAATCATAATGCATTTTTTATAAGGTTATTTTTTTCTTTTTCTTTTCGACTTCTTAAGGTTATGACTTAAGGTTTTTAATCCCCCCCTTAAGTTTTATAACCTAATGCTTTGATACCAACCTCGTGACGCCCCCAAACCGGGTCTCTTCCAAACCCGATGATGGTGTGCTACACTAAGACTACCATTCATTCATTCATTCAATTGAATAGTCTCAAAAGGACTAATATAACTTCTATATATCCAAAATAATATTACATTTCCTGTGTTCTTTGTAACCCATTCATTTGTTTGTTTGTCATAATATCAAATATATTACAAATCGCTCAACTATTCTATTACATAAGTAATCTAAGGGTTCGTCTTCGCTTCGCCTCTTCTCCTCGCCTCGAGCCTTCTTCATTCCGCCGATCTTAGTCGTGTTCATATGGTTCAAGCAAGAGTGAGCATGACTAGCTCAAACAAGTACTACAATTCTAATAAACAACATGCTTGAAACATAGAACTCATATATCTTCAAGAATCGAACAATAGTTACGTAAGTACTATCGATAATTCAAAATAGCACTTCTTTTCATTCAAAACGCTTTTCCAACAACAATATATTCAAGAGAATATCAACTAAGGCTCAAGACTATGAGCAGCTCATAATTTCTTTTGAAAAGGACAACCCACACTAAGTCCGTAAGTCCCAGATAGCTTATTTAGCAGCACTTCGGGTGATCAACCCATAAGATACTATATGTCGATCAACACTACATTCATTAAAACGGTATACGCTTTAAGTTGTGGCAACCTCACGCTACTCGCCGTTAAACGACAAAAACATTTTTAGCATACTTGGTCTTCGATTGAAAACCATACCAATATAACTCGGTAAACATAAATCATGCTCGACAGAATCATAATATAAGTCTAGCCGAAAGAGTTGGCTTTTAGACTTCATCATTCAAAACTTTCATGTGAAAGAATACATGAATTATAAAACTTGTCCAGATCGAATCGAACAAGGGTTAGAATACTTGCCTTCAACATTTTGCCATCGATTATCACACGCATACACTTTAAGTCTCTAAGTTTCTACAATACATGATCATATAAGTATACCACATTAGGTCTTATATAATCAAGTAGGTATATTATTATATCTTACCCTTCATCTCAATCTAAATCCCGACTTAGATCTATTATTATGGTTTTCGCTTTTCATTACGCATCATTCACATTACGCTCACATTCAATTGATTATTAATCTTAATCATCATACATTAAGTGTCTAACAATGCCTTAACAATGTTATATTAACACCTTAGTTCATTACTAAAGAGTTCTCTTTCATTCTATACTTGTAAACATTCTTGTCCATCAAAATTCTAGGATGGGCAGCCACGCCACATTACACTTTCTCTCTCATCTCATGCCACTAGTTGAAGTTGAAGTTAGCAGCATGATGCATTGCTGCCAAAGTCTACACAAGCAGTTTGGGCTTTTTAAGGTCAGTCATCGCATGCGCGTGACTCAGGTTCTTTAAATAGCTTTGCAAAATTTTGAAAATTTCATTTTAAACTCCCTGACACATAACTTCTTCGTTATAAGTCCGAATTGGTCCGCTCAAAAGCCTACGGTTCACAAATTACATACTCTATGCTGCTCATGCAAGAATTTTATCTATTTGACTTCGTTTGCTAAAATTTCACCTATATTAGTTCATTTTTAACGAAAACGATAAACGTTCGTGAACGCTCAACGCCGCTTTTCTTCGTTCTAAGTCGAATTTGGCCATTTTTGAGTCCGCAACTCTATAATGCCAAATATGACTTGTCTCCATCGAAAACCAACATTTTCGACTTCAAACACAAAATACGACTTCCATTCCGAGAATTTCATTTAATTCGACGATAATCGTCCAATCGTGTGAATTCAAAAAACTACATTCTTAATGATTCTAAATGGATTTCAACCAACATATGATCATTACAAGTTACTTATTACACCAACTTATAATCAAAGTAGGTTTTGACTTATTCTCATAAGTCAATGACTTATTTAACTTATGAACTACAATTCCTCACGCTTATGACTTTACTATGAACTTAAGTCCATCAATCAATGTTCTCATACTATATTCAACATACTAACATCATATGACAAACATATGCTAAGTTCTTCATGATTCTAACAACTTATTAGAGTTCAAGTTGCTTATTCAACTTATTCGCTTTTAAGTTCATTCATTAATAACTTATTACATGTTATTATCAAACAATCCCACTTCTCTATCAATCCTATCATAGAAGAGATAAAGATAATAGATATGAGTCTTACCTTGAAGACTATGACTTCAATTCACTTTTGGAAAATCTAACAAAGGTGAAGTGGCTTATAAGTGCTTAAGTGGCTTATTCTCTCTACCAAATAAGTAGCTTATCTTGAGAGGAGTTGGATGAAATTTGAACAACCAACAAAAAATGAAATGAGGCTTTCTATTTATAGCAACTTAAAGTTAGGGCAAAATGGTCAATAATACCATCCCACCTCCTTATTCCACCTCCCTCATTCCACCTCCTTACTATTCATTACCTTACAACTAAGTTAACTTGCTAGCCACTTCCCTTTCTTGCTCATCACAACACTTGGGCACCAAACAAAAAATGTTTGCCCATCAAGTCTACCCATTTCACACTTGGTTTGCCCCATGGATCACGGCTTCTCATCGGGCTTTGTTAATTAATCTAACTACTTTCTTATTGGGCTTGTGCTACCATAGTTTGACTTATGACTTATCAAACACTTGGGCTTGATCATCACATTCTATTGGACTTCTACCATTTAGTTAATAATCCTACAAGTCCATTACCTTTAATTAAACAACTTAACATTTATACCCCACGATAATCTTTCAGATGCTAGCTCATATATTAATTCTTAATATACGCTATCTCATTCTTCATACATAATAGTACAATACGTCAGATTATACTTACATTCATTACCTTCATATAATGAATACACATTATATGATCACAACTTTCTTTCTTTAACGCTTAATAAACCTAACGCTCCCAAATTAAGTCCGCATGCTAAATATTATATTTTCCATACTTAGATTATTATTACATAATCCATATCACCTCGATATTATAACGTTACGTATTTCTGAAGTTCAAAAATAATTCCCAAAGCGTAAATCGATGAATAAGTTTTTTTAAAAATTTCTGAAAAGCTTTTATTTTCGCTTTAGAAATTCAAACACTTTAATTCTCTCACGTAGTTAAAATACTACGACATTCCAACGCTTTCTAGGTTATGTAACCACATTCATCTTATCCATACATAATAATAATAAATAATATTATTTTATTCATTATTAAAAGTATTTACAAAGGTTCGATTTTTTGCATTAGTGCAACCAATTAAAAATACCAATTGGCGACTCTTTACATAATAAATCATTTACATATACACGTTTCGGACCTTTTTCACTTGTTTTTTCAAACAAATCTCACATAAAATGAAAACACTAAAGAACATGAACAGAAAAGGGACAAATAAAAATCCTGACATCGACACATCTTTAACTGAAATATGGAGACTCTGTTGTACAACCAGGGCTCCAGTCCCTGTTTAAATCTTCTCGCCTTGCGCTCATCTGTGTTAACTAAATATGGCGTAAACCTTGCCAACTCATTGAACTTTGATGCATATTCCGACACCGTCATCGCACCCTGCTTTAGTTCTAAAAACTGGACCTCCATCTAATTCTACAAACTCTCTGGGAAATAGGTCTCAAAAAATATTTCCTTAAACCTATCCCAAGTCATCACTCCCTGACCTCCTTGGGTTTTATTTGCCTACCACCAATAGTTTGCTTCTACTTTCAACATGAATGTTACAAAAGTAGTCTTCTGGTCCTCACCGACTCTAGCAACATCGAATACCTTTTCTATTTCAATGATCCAGATCTGTGCCTCAACCAAATTCATGGACCCACAGAATTCTGATGGTCCAACCGCCTTGAAATCCTTAAAGTCACAGCTTGGTTCTGCGGTTGATTCTGCAGCGCTCGTGTCAGTAATGTCACCAACTGCTGAACTGGGTTAGCATTGTCGTCGCTGTTATTGGTAGACACCTTAGGGGTTTTTTGTCGTGGTTGATGTCTTGGAGGCATTTTCTTGTAAAAATACACTTATTAGATTATTACTCAATTTTGTAAGTATTTCTACTTAATTTGCACATCATAAAAGGCCATCATATAACACATAACATCTTGAATAAATATTAACATTTTATTTATTCATAATCTTTTAAAAACATAAGAACAATAGCATCATTGCTAGTTACATCATTTTTCCTGAGCTAATTGTAAGGTTTTGTGAAAATCAAAGTAGCAATTAAATTGCAAAATTAGCGGAAGAAAAATAAAATTAGATTTTAAAATTTTTCACAAACCAATTACTCGAATCATCCTTTATGCATATTTTTAATTAAAACCACCAGTACAAAATACCTAATAGACAACACTTAAACCACAACGTTTTTTATAAAAAAATATTGTGGTATTTTTCTTTACAACATTTTTAAAAAAAATATTATAGATATATATGCAAAAACGTTATCTATTTAAAAGGGCGTTTTTTGGTTTTAATCAGATAAAGTTTGTTTTAAAAACGTTATCTATAGAGAAAAACATGGAGCATAAACTGAACACTTAAAATTAAAACATTCCGTCTTTTTCTCTGCAAGGCTCGTTAGTGCAGAGCTTCAGTTTTCTTCATGTAGATCTACTCTCTCTCTCTCTCTGCTCTCTTTCGCTCACAAAACCAAAACCCTAGTTATTCCTCCCCTTTGAAGTTCCTTTCTCTGATCTCTTTCGGTCCGTTTTCCAGTTCAAGTTCGGTCCTTACGCAATTAGGTCTTTCTAAGCAAGGAAAGTAGTTTATTGAGTGCTTTTTGTATGCCTTTCACCATCTAGCTCACAAGGTAAGGAAATTATTCTCTCTATCGCTCCTCCTTCAATTATATTACGCTACTCTGCTTGATTTTTACGCTACGCAAACAATTCTCCTTCTTCCAGTACTCATCCGTACTGCACAAAATCCCCAAATCGAACAGGAGAAGAAGGTATTCCTATTTTAGTTATTGTATAAATACCCAAATTTGTGAGTTGAAGTTAACAGCAACTACTGTGCAGGTGCGTAGGCTTTCAACTTGTGAAACTATGGGTTCTGCAACGACAATCTGCAGCGATAAAACTGGAACTTTTACTCTGAATCAGGTTAGGTCTTCTGCACTTTTAGGTTTTATTCTCTTATATGAATTGATAATATTGTCTTGTTTTCCATTCCAGATTTCCTTACTGTTTGGATTGTGTTAATCAATTGTTTGAAATCCTGAAACTTAGTATTTTGAATTTTTAGTTTTTATATATCTGATAGTTTTTGGGATTTCTATAATTTCGTACCACAGATGACCGTAGTTGAGGCTTATGTTGGGAAAAAGAAGATTAATCCACCTGAGGACCGATCACAATTACAAATTCTGCAAATTTCTTCTCTCTTTTATCTTATCATTAAGGAATATATTTTACCCTTTTACATTTTCTAGTAAAATGCAATCTGATAAACACATAGAGATATGGGATATTTTATTTATATATTTATTGGTTTTATTCGATTTTATTTAAATGTTCTTTAGGTGTAGAGGTGATTTTTAGTGGTGGACTATGTAGCCTTAACAATTGAATTTATTGGGGTTTGTTTTTGCTTGTAATTTTCTGAATTTGGAACAGTAAATTTAGAGATAGGAGAGCAGATGCCTACTAGATTCCTTGGCCACTAAACTTTGTTTACTTTTCTTTCAAATTAGATTCCATGTTTACTGTATACCTGTATCAATTTAGCTGCATATTCTCTTGCATAACGAAGAATACATAACTTTCTATCATCTCTTTGTTTTGTAGGAAGCAAGCGATTTAGCGTGGTTAAAAAACACATCCAAAACTTAGTTGCTTCTCTGTTCAACATTATTCTACATTTGCAGGGGACGAATATGTTCCTTGCCAACGCTATTCCTAATAGAGGTGATGCTGATCCTGATCTAGGATCTGTGATTCTCATGAGTATTGAGGTGCTGACCAGAGTATTTGGAAAGCATGCTCTATACCAAATGGATACCTGCTATGTGTCACAGTCGCTGCGTATACCTGCACGACTTTTTCAGAATATTCTCCACCTTAGAATTTCTGAAGCTCCTACTAGATCTAATTCTTTAAGGATCTTTGATATTGAAGGCACTACTGAGATCGTAGAAAGCATGGACACTTGTATTGTAGATCGACAGTTTACGATTGAACTTTATGCTGCATGTTGCAGACTCCTGTGTACTGTTCTTAAGCATCACAAGAGGTATAATAGGATTGTTCTATCTTTGCTTTTCATCTATAAAGAAACCTGGGGCTTACACCTTCCCATTACACGACCTAAAAAAGGCTTCATTCTTTTGTTAAGCAAAGGATTCTGGTGCCTTTTCTGTTTTTCCTCTTCCCTCACTTAAAATAACATTTTTCCTCTTTTACACAATAAGTTTACTGTCATAACTTTCATAATTATAGTGAGAGCCAGCAGTGCATTACTCTACTTAAAGGTGTAGTTTATGTGTTACTTAGTTGTTTGGAGATGGTAGATATTGATCCAGCTAAAAGGGTAAAATATATTCCAAATTTTCTATATATCTTACTTTTTTGTCCTTTCTTTCGTAGGGGCTACCACAACTTCTGTTATGCAGAGTAGGATTTTTAAAACAAGTACTTCTTCTTCCAGCTCTTAATAATGGTGATGAGGAAGTAATTGGTGGTATTGCATGTTTGATGTCAGAGATTGGTCAGGCCGTAAGTATTTCAATTCAACTTAAAAGAAACTTTACATTCTTTCATAATTTCACATCCTTCTTTTGTCGAAGGTTATTATATTACATTCCAGACGAGCGATATTTCTTGTCATAAACAAGTCTGTTATCTTTCGTACACTAGGCGCCATCTCTAATTGTAGAAGCAAGTCCTGAAGCACTTGCACTGGCAGATTCACTCTTGAGGTTAGATTTAAATCTTAATACTTTTTTATCGCTAAAACTTCACTTGAAAAGATATTGTTAGATATAAGAAATGGTTATTCAACATGCTTCATCAAATGTCCACAAAAGTTTGGCGACTGGAATGCTCCTTTTAGTTTTGTTCTTTCCTCGACTATAATGTTTCCCCCTCATGATTCACACTTTGATGATGTGATTATTTGCTCTACAGATTTGTGACATGGTTGCTATTGCAAGATATCTGAATGTCATTCTTATTGTGCCGGAATAGGAGAAAACATCATTTTGGGCAGATCAAATGTGGGTTCAGTAGTTTTGTTCTATTAAGTGAACATAGTTATAATCGTATATCATCTTGAGTGCCATAGATTCTGTGTGGCTACTCTCTTCATATTTCCTAAGATTGTCTATCAATGTGGCATTGAGTTTAAGGACATATTTGATGTTGATCATTTCATAACATCCTTGAGGAATGAGGTTCAAATTTTGAAAGAGCTTCCACCACGACTTAAGCTGGTTTTGTTTGGAAGAGGCTCAGATCAATGCTTCCTGCTAGCAGTGAAACTCAGGCCAGCGGCAATGAGGGGACAACCACTTGTAGTGGACTAAAAAAATGGGTACCTCATTTATATGTGAACAACAGTGACTATATTTGCTGCTATTATACTGATCCAGCTAGAGCAGAAGGGAGCCATGATGACAAGGAGAATGTTGGTCCGACAAGTGGGCAAGCTGCTGCGAAGCTTTTTGTTTTATCAAAGGGAAAGCAAAAGTTTCTTGAGGCACATGGGTTGGAGCAATGGTGGGGTGATGATTTGGAACTCCAAATGGCTCTCAGTAACAGTAAACACATAAGTAAGCAACTGAAATCCTTGTATACACTACCAGCTTCACAAAAAACACAAGGCAAGCCTCGATAAAAGAAAGTGGCAGGCTGGGAGCTTTTGTCCAGGTTTACTAAATAACTCATTTTTCAAGATTTTGTTCTAATACATATATACATTCTTCTTGAGTTCTTGTTTCTCCTGGTGTTTTGGGTATGAATTGCTTAATATATTTGGGATATATAGCATAATACATTTTACTGACATTATAACTGGTAGATGTCATAAAAGGGTCTTCAAAGAATTCATTTGGTTCTGGAATTTCACAATTAAAACCTTAATTCATTATCATGTCAATTGGGCATTAGTCAATACTTCTTTATCATAACTTGCAAACAATAGTGTATTTCTAGATTGCTCAATGTGACTTCGTGCAGGGCTTATATTACAGATGATGGCAGTCCTAGCATTGCCTCTGACTTTATTAAGGGAATTTAGTCAATTTGGAGATGTTGATTCTGTGAGAATCCGGTCTGTTCCCATAGTAAATGTGAGTGACATTCATGTTAACAATTTTATATTTGTTTTACATGATTGAAGCTTTATTTACCAAAATTTGATTTACCAATGCAGAGTAAGACACCAAGGAAGGGTGCCATAATCAAGAAGCAAGTAAATGATTCTGTTGATAGGTATGATATCAAACTGCATACCTGATTCATTTTTATTTAACTTTGCCCATAAACTGATGTTTGTTGCACATCCTACTTTCACCCCTATAGGTTTCAACTCTTGTATATCAATTTCCAGAACTGAGTTTGTACAGGAGCTATGATCTATTGCCGTAAGTTGGATTTCTATAGCTTGGTATGCTTTTGTCATGCAAATCTGCAACAAACGCTTATTCTGGTTAAGCGTTACATTACGCTTCTTCGCATAATCGATTTCATACTGTTAGTTAAATGAATTTTGTTGCAGGTACCAGATGCACAGAACGGAGCTGCAGATGCACAGAATGAGTCCAGAGATATTAGTATACAAGTCTTTAAATATTTTTATGCCTAATGCTGCTAATCTATGTGCAGGGATGTAAGGACTTCCATGCATGCAACTGGCCAAGAGAACTTTCTAATGAAGACACTTCTCTTGCTCAGTACTTTGATCTGATGAACAACAAGAATCAAAATGCAATCTGTAAAATCCAGAGGACATGCAGCCAAGTGATTTCTTTCTCTCACTTTGTTCTGAGGTTGGTTAAACTTTGTGTTTGAACTAGAACCTTCCTCTTTAGTTTGCTTTGCTTTTCATTAGATATCTTTATACTGCTTATAGCCCATTTTACACTGTGCAGGTGGTGTACAGGTTTACAGTTCATTGATATGGATCTTTTTCTGTTATTTTCTGTTACAGGTTTTCTATGGATAGTTTAATTAGGTAGTAGTTTAATTTTATGGATAGTTTTGTATATTTTGTGGATGTAGTCAAATTCACAATTCAATATAGTAGTAATTATATTGAAAAGTGAATATGAGATGTATGGATAGTTTGGCATTATTAAGATGTAAATATTAATATTCTTTGTAATTGGCATTACAAAGAATTATTGGGATGTAAACGTATTGTATGGCTTTAATATTCTTTATAATTTTAGCTATATACCATTATATACCATGACATTAGCATTAGCATAATGCAGGTGCATTGGTAATATAGGTGAACCACAACTTTTTTTTTTCTTTTTTTTAATCTACAACATTTTAAAAACGTTGTGTGAAAGTGCCTAAACATTTTATGATATATTAAAGTACAACGTTTTTATCCAGAAAACGTTGTGGAATCATACATTCTACAACGTTTTTAAGCAACTGCTAATTTATGAAAAATAAATCTACAACGTTTTTTTTCTTAAAAAACGTTGTGGAATGTGCTTAACTACAACGTTTTAAAAACGTTGTGTAAGGGTGTCAAATAGATAACACTCTTAACTACGACGTTTAACCACAACGTTTTTTGCGTTATGCTATTTAGTTTTTGTTTAGTAGTGAGCGAAAGAACAAGTTATGGAATCATACAGCTCTGTAGACACGAAGCCTTCCACGTATACGAGTTCAACTCTATTTCTTTGCGATCTCCTTGAATCTCTGGGTAGATTCTTTCATTTGGTCAATGTTAGCCAACTAAGTGTATGGCCTCTATAGGTGATCCACCAAGGAAGAAGAATTTTCAAGAAGAAGGGTGTATTGGCTCAAACCCTAGTTTTTCCCATCTCTATTGAAAAAGCGGACGTACTCTCCAACTATTGGAATTACGTATATATGATATTTAATATAAGACTCCTCTTATAAAGATATCAAGTAATCCTATTTAATTAAAATAAGGTATTATTTATTTAATTAAACTCCTTTAACTAATTGGGCTCCCTAATCTTATTAGGGATGATGAATTAAACTTCTTTAACTAATTTTGTCTCCTAATCCTATTAGGAATAAATAAGAGTACTTATATTAAATTAATTCCTAAACTCTTTAGAAATTAAAAAAAAATTGTAATAATATTAATAAGACTCTCTTATTAATTTATATTTAATATTTCCTAAATATTAAATAATAAATATTAAGCTATTTAATTTATTCTATCACCATAAATTAAATTAAATATATTTAACATATTATTACGATTATGCCATTAACTTCTTAAATAATTATTCTTCCTTTTTATGGTGTGACCTTTAGGTTCTCCATATTAAAGAGTTGTGAATAAATCAATTAAAATAATTCTAATCTTATTTAAATAAATAAATTAAACTATTAATTAATTTAAATAAATAATATTTATTCTACAATAGGGATAAGTCTCCCTAGCGATCAACGACTTTCTAGATAATATAGATTTTAACATTAATCATAAAAGAACCTTTGACTAAATAATTATCGTACAATTCAATCCTTCCACTATATAATGTCCCAATTAAATATAAGATGTTGAATTAATGTCAAGTCTTATTTTATTTAATTATATGTATTTCGATTCCTAAATGCACAACTTCTAATGAATGCAAAGTAGAAACTACTTTCTAATTTCATTCCACCTTGGCCAAAGATTACTAGGTTGTCATTTATCGAATAACATAGGACATTTCTCTTCTTTTACTAGAAGTGGTAAATTCTTTATTGATCAATCATTATCTCCATATATAACTTATTACACCCAAGCATGCCCTTTGATATACCCTAAGGGTCTTAAGGAATAAGTCAAAGTGCAATTCATTATATATAAGATACTATAATGATCTCAAGTCTAAGAATCATTTGTACTACTATCAATACAAGAATTCCTATTGACAAGTAAGTAAAAATTCATTAGGTATTCCTTAGCGAGTCACGTTCTGTGAACTTATTCTCCAATAAGCACCTACATACTTGCTTTAGTGTCTCCACACAAATGATCATGAGATCAATCATCCTCGTCCAATGAGCAAGCAACGTGTGTATCAATCTATCTGGATTCACTAATCCCCTTTTTAGTAAACCATTGATTGAGAACATTTTAGTTTTAATTAGCATGATCTCATCATAATTCTTAAAGCATTGCTTAAAACTATATATTTATCACATATTATTAAAACAACACCACATAGATAATTAAATGCCTTTAATAAATAATTCTTTTATTAATAAATAAATAAGATTGATTACAAAGTATATGCTTTATCATCATACATGATTGGCTTGTATGCATACTACTTTTAATCTCCCACTTGCACTAAAGCAAATCGTCATGGTATCTCATACTCATCTTCTTTAAGTGATGATCGAACTACTATTTTGTTAACGCTTTAGTAAATGGATCTGCAATATTGTCTTGAGAGTCCACACGCTCCAGGGTGACATCTCCTCTTTCAATGATCTCTCTGATAAAATAAAATCGCCGCAACACGTGTTTGGATTTCTGATGTGACCTGGGTTCCTTAGCCTCCGCAACAGCTCCGGTGTTGTCACAGAATAAAGGTATTGATCCTCTAATACTAGGAACCACATCAAGTTTGGTTATGAACTTCTTCATCCAAATGCCTCCTTTTGCAGACTTCACTTGCAGCTTACTACTGCCTCTCATCCTTTGAATCAACAATCTGCCATCGTTTGGAACTCTTCCAACTCATTGCGCCACCGTTTAAGGTAAACACATACCCCAAAATGGATTTACTGTCATCTTGGTTCGTTTGAAAACTTGAGTCTGTAAAGCCATCTATTTTCAATTTAGACCCACCGTAGACAATAAACACATCCTTAGTTCTTCTTAAGTACTTTAGGATATTTTTCACTACTTTCCAGTGTACTTCTCCTGAATTCGACTGATATCTGCTTGATACACTAACTGCATAAGCAACAACCAGTCTAGTACATATCATACCGTACATGATAGATCATATTGCTAAAGCATAAGGAATCTTACTCATATGGTCTCTCACCTCAGGTGTTTTTGGGGCCTATTTCTTGGAGAGATGTATTCCATCGCTCATCGGCATGAGACCTCTTTTAGAATCTTCCATGCTAAACCTCTTTAGCATCGAGCCAATGTACGTTCCTTGGGATAAGCCAAACATCCTTTTAGATCTATCTCTATAAATCTTTATCCCCAAAATATAGGATGCTTTACCGAAGTCCTTCATGGAGAAGTGTTTAGATAACCATATTTTAATCGATTGTAGCATAGGAATATCATTCCCTATCAGTAATATATCATCAACATATAAAACAGGGAATGAAATAATGTTCCCACTAACCTTCTTGTACACACATGGTTCATCCTCATTTTTGATAAAATCAAACTCTTTGATTGTCTCATCAAAATGGATGTTCCACCTACGAGAAGCTTGCTTCAATCCATAAATGGATTATTATAGCTTATAGACTTGATTTGTTCCAACCGTTGAAACAAATCCCTCTGGTCGTGTTATATACACATTCTCCTAAAGTTTCCCATTGAGGAAGGCCATTTTCACGTCCATTTGCCAGATTTCATAGTCATGGTAAGCTACAATCGCAAGCAAAATTTGAATGGACTTGAGCATCGCTACTGGTGAGAAGATTTCATCATAGTCAACTCATTGTCTTTGTTTGAAACCTTTTGCGACCAGTCGGGCCTTATAGGTCTCTACCTTGCCATATGCTCCAGTCTTTCTTTTAAAGACCCATTTACACCCAATAGGCTTAATGCCTTCAGGTGGTGAAACCAAAGTCCATACTTGGTTTTCATATATGGAGTCCATCTCGGATTTCATGGCTTCTTGCCACTTCTCTGAGTCTTTACTACTCATAGCCTGTTCTTAATTCAATGGATCATCATCATATATGATGCGTACCTCATTGTCATCCTTTATGACGAATCCATACCTATCAGGTATCTTTGTAATCTTCTAGATTTACGAATAGGGTGTGTTACAATAGGTTCTTCCACTTGGTTAGGTACCTGACTTTGATCCGTAGTATTTTGTGGTTCTTGAACTTCTTTAAGATATATCTTAGTCCCACTGACCCCTTCAAGGATAAACTCATTTTCCAATAAGGCAACATGTTTCTCAACAAACACCTTTTGATCAGTTAGATGATAGAAATAATACCCCTATGTTTCTTTAGGGTATCCCACAAATCTACACTTGTCAGATCTAGTCTGTAGCTTATCATTTTCAAATTTTTTGACATAAGCCGGATAACCCCAAGTCTTAACATGCTTAAGATTTGGTTTCCTCCTTGTCCATAACTCATATGGGGTCTTAGGGACAGATTTGGTAGGTACCTTGTTAAGTAGGTATGCAGCCGATTCTAGGGCATATCCTCAGAAGGAAACTGGAAGATCGGTAAAGCTCATCATGGAACGAACCATGTCCAATAGTGTTTAATTTCTCCTTTCAGATATACCATTCAACTATTGTGTTCTTAGTGGAGTCCATTGTGAGATTATATTATTTTCTATGAGATAATTGAGAAACTCACCGCTTAAGTATTCACCACCTTGATCTGATTAAAGAATCTTAATACTTTTGCCATTTTGTTTCTCTAATTCACTTCTAAACTCTTTGAACTTTTCAAATGATTTAGATTTGTATTTCATTAAATACACATATCCAAATCTTGAGTGATCATTAGTGAATGTAATATAATAAGAATACCCTCATCGTGGATTAGTTGTCATAGGTCCACATACATTTGTGTGAACCAACGCTAACAACTCTTTAACTCTTTCTCCTTTTCAACTAAAAGGAGATTTAGTCATTTGGCCCATGAGACAAGATTCACAAGTTGGATATGATTCATAATAAGATAGCTATAAAAGCCCATCTTTATACAACTTGGATAATCTTATTTCATTAATATGACCGAGTCTACAGTGCCATATGAAGGTATAATTTATATCATCTCTTTTCCTTTTCTTAGTTTGTTCAATTTGAAGTATATTTTCACGCAAGTCAAGAATGTAAAGTCCATTTCATAAATTACCAACACCATATAAAACATTATTATTATAAATTGAAAAAATATTGTTCTTTATTATAATTTTAAAACAATCCATATCCAATGTAGATATTGAAATAATATTTCTAATAAGTGACAGAACAAAATAACAATTATTTAAATGGACTTGCCCGTAGGCAGTGCTAAACAATAAGTCCCTACAGCTAATACAGCAACCTTTGCTCCATTTCCCACTCCTAGGACAACCTCATACTTTCTTAGCTTTCTACTTCTGACCAGTCCCTCCATATTATTACATATATGAGAACCACAGCCGATGTCCAATACCCAAGTAGAAGATTGACTTTCAGAAAAAATAATTTCAATCATAAACAAACCTTGATTAGGATTCAAAACTTCTCTAAGCTTCTTCTGCTTTTGCTCCGTAAGATAATCCTTGTAGTTACTCTTCCAGTGACCCGACTTTTTGTAATGGAAGCAAAATCCTTTGCTAGCTGGATCAGGTTTCTTTTGATCCTTCACTTTTGCCTTACCCGTAGCCTTCTTGGATTTCTTCTTTTCAGAAGATACCTTCGGCCTCTTCCTTTTCTTGGAAGAATCATCCACCAGTAAGACATGGTTCTTCTTGGATGGGAAGTGACCTTCAGCCATTTTCAACTTGTTAAGTAACTCAGGTAAGCTGACGTCCAACTTATTCATGTGAAAATTCATAACAAAATGTGAGAAGGTGTTAGGGAGTGACTGCAAGATCAAATCTTGATTCAACTCCCCATCCATGATGAACTCAAGTTGTCCAAGACGTTCAATCAAATTAAACATCTTTAGGACATGAGTCTCAAAAGTAGTACCCTCGGTCATCCAAGATCGGAAGATCTCCTTAGATATTTCATATCTAGTAGTCCTACTTTGCTCACCATATAGCTCTTATAGATGCAGTAACATAGTATGAGCATCCATGGTTTCATGTTGACGCTGAAGCTCATTACTCATGGATGCGAGCATGATGCATTGAGCCAAAAAGGCATCATATTATCACTTTTTAACAGTAGCAATCTCTTCCTTAGAGGTTGTCTCTGCTACATTTGCAGGTATGGGCAAATTTAGGATATAAGAAATCTTTTCAGCAGCGAGAACAATTCTCAGATTCCTTAACCAGTTCGTGTAATTCGGTTCGGTCAGTTTGTTAGCATCAAGTATGCTACGCAGTGAAATTAGTGAGTGTGACATTTTTAAATTTCCGCATGTGAAAAGATAATATTTTAGCAAACATTCATTTAATTAATTACCAAAATAAATTAGGTCTTATTTTAAATCGGTATCTCCCACTATTTTCTTCAAAGTATATTACCCTCATCTATATAGTTCAACAAAATCTAATTAAAGTTTTTGATAGTGAGAATAAGGATCCCATTTCAAATATATATAGCCTTGTGGTGACACAACAAACTCTATATAAATAAATAGGTAGACAACTCCTTGTCAATTACATCATCATGTAACTCCTTATCTTTTGCCTCTTGGAGCACATCCGAATTAAAATTATCTAAGTTAAGGCCAACCTAGCACTTCCATATATTCAAAAAAGAAAAATATTGTCCTTGTGGTGACACAACAAAATAATATTGTTAAATTTTCTTTATAAACATCAAATGTGATAAATTAAAATCTTAAATACTTAATACTTGTCTTGTGGTGACACAAAAAACTCATATTAAATATTTAATAATCTATTAATTTTATCGTGCTAAAAGGCGACGTTTGATATTCCAAATATCTTTGAACGCTTAGGACTTAATATATAAAAACTTTGAGGGATTTGTTATTATTTGTCTCATCTTGTTTATCGCGCATGCACATATATATATATAAAATATGCGTCATATTATTAAACATGCGAAGCATGTTTGCATAATATATATATATATATATATATATATATATATATATAATACTAGCATGCATATTATAGAATACTATATTCTACACGGATTGATTATGGACTTTTATTCTAGTTTGGTTCACTAGAGCCACCAAGGTAACCAAAAGGTCAAATCCTATTATGCAAGAATTAACATTTAAATATAACTATTACATTTAAACCCGAGCTCCATTACAAATGGGTCTTTAAACGCTCCTTGCTCCTTGATCTCTGGTTCTTCGAAAAAATTCTAACTAATCCTATTACAATTAAATAATTTAATTTAAATAGAAACCTTGATATGGGAAGTGTAGACACTCAGAATTTTGCATTCCTGTTACTAACCTTGTAGGAGGGCAAAATCGTCTTGTAGAGATAACCCTGGAAGTTAAATCAGATCAATCCCGGAGACAACCCCGGGATACTCAGTTTTCATCCTTAGAGATAGCCCCGAGATACTCAGTTTCAATCCCGGAGACAACCTTAGGAGATTCAGTTCCAACCTCGGAGATAACCCCGAGGGATGCAGTTCCAGTTCTGGAGATAACCCTAGAGAAGTCGATTCCAACCTCGGAGATAACCTCGAGGCACTCAGTTCCAACCCCAGAGATAACCCCGGGAGGTCAGATATACCTCAGAGACAACCCTGAGGACATTCAATACCCACAGCAGCCCAATCTCAAAGATAACCCTGAGCAACGACTGCTACATTTTCACAAAGCCAGAGATAACCGTGGTGAGGGGCAAAATCATCATTTTGCCACCTCGATACTACATTCACGCCAGCTCAACATCATTTCAACCCATATTTCATACGAAGTGTCCCACAAGAACCATAGCTCAAAATCCCGAGTGACTACTACGCAAGATAGTACACCGGATAGAATTTAAAGACTTGAAGATTTGGTTATGGACCCATCTTCCCGGCTTCGTACAACCTCTTATCCCATGTCATTCTATATCTCTAGACAACAACATTCCAGAAAGGTATAACACGCCTCAATCGAATGCCCGGATTGAAAGTTATGAAGGTTCGAGCGGATACTATGTTGCACAAGTGCACCTTCTTCGAGACGGCGGGACCCGCAGAGCCCGAGCAACCGCAGGTGGACCCGCGGCTCCTCCCTATATAAATAGAGGGCTTGGGGTGGCCATTTGAAGAAAGAAAAAGCGAGGAAACCCTGTCCATTTCACTCTGTACACACCTCTATAGTGCTCCAAATTGAGTGCTTCCTTTTTCTAAACACTTGTGAGCTCGTGTTTTACAACATACTGAAATTTAACCGGTGGCAACCGAGTATTCATTCATCAAAATCTATCTAAAGTCTTCTTTAGCAGCCAATTGTAAGATATTTCAGATTTTTAAGCTTTTTCTCACTTCTATACCTACATATATATTCACATTGAGAGTCGCGTTGTGTGGGTTCTCCCCAGATCGTCGATCCGTGGCTTTTTATTGCTTATATATATATAAATATATATATATATATATATATATATATATATATATATATTATCGAACTATGCTTCGATTGAGCCAAAAAATAATATTCAGAGCATTTATCGCTTATATATATTTAAATATTTATATATATCTCTCTCTTCATCAAACTCCGTTTGATTGAGCCTGGATTCACATCTGGAGCTTTTACTACTTTTGTATATATAAATATACTTGTATATATGCTTATTTTCATCAAACTTCGTTTGATTGAGCCTTGATTCACATCCAGAGCATTTACTATTTTTGTATATATATATATATATATATATAAAGATATTTACATTTTTGTCTGGACTGGAGTTCACTTCGTGGCCTTTTATTGCTTTATATATATATATATATATATATATATATATATATAGGGTTCCATCCACAATGATCGGTTCTTTGTGGGAGCAATCCCCACGGCTGTGCAATTTTATTTTTTTTTTTTTGCTCTCCAAATTAATTTTTCACAAGTCGAAAAAGAGTTGCTCCACAAAGAATCGGTGGTTTGTGGATGGAACCCCTATATATATTTAGCTTTTATATATATATATATATATATATATATATATATATATATATATTTATATAAATGTTTGTCAGCCTATGGGTTAGATTTGCCTAAATCTGGCTATTTCTCACTTTAACTGGTTCATGGTGACTAAACTGAAACCGTTGAAGCTGGAATGCTTAGATTTACTCAAATCTAATTCAATTTCTAGGTTTTGCTACGGGCTAGATTTGTCTCAATTTGGCTATTTCACACTTTAACTGGTTCATGGTGACTAAACTGGAACCGATGAAGCTGAAATAGTTTAGATTTATTCAAATATAGTTCTTGATTTAGCTTTTGTACATATTGTTTTATCATGTGAGCCTACGAATCATGTGATCACATATTCAGTTTTTGAATCTAGATTCGGTTCCCGTGATGGACATTTTCAGCTGCAACCAGCATGTAAATTATTCATGGTGTTTGAATTTCCTTAGATGGATCTCATGCCCACAAGGAGTTCGACATTGCTATGTATCTTATTTTCTCGAAGATGTTTTGCATCTCAAAAATAATAAAAGCAATCAAACCGAACACATAATAAAATGGAAGTATCAAAGGCCTCAATTACTATTGAGCATAAGGGTTTGACAAATCTTATTTTACAAAACATCACTGCCATATCTCGTTGAAATTAAAATTTTATACAAAATTCAAACCCTTTGTATATAGGTGCGAACGAGGCATAACACTACTTCCAAACAAACTGCACATAGACCTACACACACACACACATTTAGATAAAAGTTTAAATTGAAAAGTGGCGGTAACCGTGTCATCACAGAAGTCAGGGGGTGCCTAACACCTTCCCTCCGCTTAATTAAGCCCCCGGACCCTAACGAATTTTTATTTGTCAGACCAGTTAAACAGTGTCACATCACTAGGTCTTTATGCAAACCTTTTCTCGGTTGAGTTTATGCAACCATTTAAAAATACCAACTGGCGACTCTTACAGTCAAATTGTTGACACATATACATGTCGGACCTTTTCAAACAAATCTCACCTAACATGAGAAAACCAAAAGATAAGAATATAAAGGGACAAAAAAATACAGACATCGATAGGTCGCGACTCTGCTGGGGACATCTAGTCAGAGGGCTTAAGTCGCTATTTAAAAACTTTATAAAACTTTTTTCTGCTTGTGTGTGGATATTGCATTTACATTTGAATGAATGTGTATTATTCTTTACTTAATGAACTTAGTGATTCGCACCATATCTGCCTGTGATATTAGTGCTTCACACATGTCATCATTTTCATACGATGAGACACGATGTATGTGAATGTATATTTTATGGTCCCTCCATCAGGAGGTTATCTTGTTGATGTTTGATTACTGGACTCGTCAGGAGGCTAATTCCATGAGGCTCAGGAAAGGCACCACCCAGATTCGCTCCAGTTGAAAGATCGGATTAACTTCCCATCGAGTAAAGTGTGATGATCTGGGAACCTTCATGCCAAAAAGCCGCGAGAGTAGCCTAAGATAGGTCAGCCTCTGATAAACCAAACGCGGAGGGAAGTCTCTTCATATCTTCCCATTTCAATTACTTGTAATTTTAATTACTTATAATTTCATTTCCATGTCAATCTCAATGTAATGGAAAATATAAAGGAATATGTGAACATGCATTCCCTTTTTATATCAAAACCTGTCATGCTATCCTATCATTAAAATAATCTGACATCTATTTTGTAGGATAATACTCCTAAAAAATGGACACATTACATAGTTTGTAACATTTCCACGTTTCCCTAAGACTAAACTACATAAGTCTTTTTGTAGGGAGATGATTGGTCATGTTACCCGTTCAAAGTCCAAGAAGGCATTAAGCCTACAACCAAACATGGCTACATCTGGCCAGCCTAATCCTACTCTTGTCTCTCGCAAGGAGTTCAATGGATTAAGCAATCAAATAACAGAGTTTTACTCAAAGAATTAAACAAGTCAACTCAGGGTCCACAAATACCCATATATACAGAATCCTCTGCATATAGAGGAATCCAGGTTCTGAATAAAGAAGTTCCAGCACCTGAGTCTCAGTCTGATAAGACCAAAAAAACCCCTGAAATCACCCATCTTAAAGAAGATCAAGACACCGGTGATATTCAGAACAAGGTTCTACAAATAGAAGAGACCATTCAGTCCATCAAAGGGATTGGAACACACGGAAGTGTTTCATATTCAAACCTTTGTGTCTTCCCTGGGGTTCATTATCCGAAAAAATTCAAGACTCCCGATTTTGAGAAATATGATGGATTGGGAGATCCTTAATTGACAGCGATGTCTTGCAAATGGCAGATAACGACACTTTGTTACTTGAGAGTGGGAACACATGTCTTACAAAATAGAAGGAAGGCGTAGCAGTTATATCCGCTGAGGATGACTTGGCTGCCAGACCACTCATAATACAAATAATTCAACTCAAAGGTGCTGATAATCCTTTGAAAGTGGCGGCACCAGAGCCAATTCTCTTGCCATCTAGGCCACAATATCCTGTTGTCAGCTTGAAAAAAGTCCCATAGAATTATGGGCAGGCTGAAGGATCTACATCACAAACAACTGTTACAGTGTTAAAGGAGAATCCACTGTATCTTTCTTATCGGGTGATGAAGCTTACCATCAAATCAAAAGGGAAAGTTTCCATGAAGAAAATTGAAGAGTATGATGCCCCCAAAATAGGTATACATCACCCATCTTGGGTCGCCAAAAAATACACTACTTACAACTCCATTTATTCAATTGTCGTGCAAAATACGATGACTCATATACTGTGAGTTTCAATACAAATATTGTTACGTATATAATACGACAATATTCATATTTAAATTATTACAATGTCATATAAAGTACAGCAGCAAATATATCAAGTCCCCGAAGGGACACGAGAAGATTTCTGTTCTCCTCATTCTAATGGAGTGCACCTTTGACGTTTCCAAATTCTGATTCGCCTCACCCTATTATAGTTCACCAAAATTAAATATCAAATGATGTATAAAACATGTCACACACATTTTAAGTTCTCAGTACAATTATTATGTCACACCGTTTCATAATTTGATTAGGCTTGACACTAATTTGTATCACCACTTTATACCCATGTTCTCTCTGCTAGTCCCAGCTACACTATTATTACCTGAAAGGGGTGGTGAAGTAAAAGGTGAGCACAAATAGCCCAGTAAAGAATATCCTGACTTAAGATAATTAAATTATCGATAGCCTTCATCAATAATAATTTAGATATTTAGAATATATGGTAGAAGATAAATGTTTTCAGCCATAATAGCAGCAGAACGAACAATCCATTAGAAGAGTAAAGTAGAACATAATGTCTACTATCTCTTCTAGATTAAAAGTCCATCATTAATATTTCATTCCTGTAATACTCATCAATAGTTCTTTGTTATACCCAAGACAAAGAGAACTCTCATCACCTGTCTTCACCTGAACCACCATAGATTATAATTAAATTCACAATTCATATTTATAATTAGGTAAATCAACAGTTCATACAAGTGCAAACCCAATAACCAACAGTCCATCTTTGCACTACAGGCCAAAGATATATAACTGTAAAACCAATAATGCTGAGACTCAAATTAATAGTATCACAACCACGAATTATCCATGCACTACGGGCCAAGGATATTCATGATTTCAATTACGGTCATGATTATACCGAATAATCCCTGCTCATAATCATACCAAGTCCATCTATGCACTACGGGCCAAAGATGACTTTTACCACATTATTTGTAACATTACGGTCATGATTATACCGAACAATCCCTGGTCATAATCATACCAAGTCCATCTATGCACTACGGGCCATAGATGTCTTTCAACACAATATAAACATGAGAATGATGACAATGATATATATATATATATATAATGAATAAACATAAATCATCAGAATAATAAGATAACATAGATCTTAGTGATTTTCAACTTAATTATATAGATTCCAAATTGATAACATAATAATAGATGAATCACAAACTATTAAGGATATTCTAATCCTTTCAGGACTTTTCACCATTTAATGATAAACTGAATAAACAAATAATAATATCTTACCATAACATGGAGTATGAAATAAAATGATGTTTATTTTACCACAAAAATGATACCCTCTTACCACAATAATGATATCCCTTACCTTAGCATGTGACTTGATTATGCTTTCTGTGAAATTGATCAATTTAAACAATGCTTGCATTCCTTATCTACACTTGGAGTAACATTACACTCAATAGAAATACTCACAATATTATACTCACAATATTGTAGTAAAAGAATTCTATATTTTTAGTGTAGTGAAGTTGTGTGTTTAGTTGCTCAATCGGGCAACCTATTTATACTGAAAATTTAGTAAACAACTAGCACACCTGCTTTGACAAAATAATCAAATGAGGTATATAATAATGGTAGTGGAATTTATGGTCCCACAGAGAAAATTAAACTAACTTGTACACATTTTAACAACATTTGTTCAATAATAGAGTTGTGGTCCATACTACTTTAGAAAAAGTAGAGTGTCGGCAAGTCCTGTCAATTTACTTCTATAAAAAGAAAATAATTGAACAAACGTCTGTATATCATACTTATCTTTAATCAACACCTTTTATTTATCAATTAATTACACATTTTCAATCTTTTAATAATTATTCACAATTATTAACATAGACTCACAATACTTTCAACGGGTATAATTATATCATATCAAATAATATGAGTCACTATGAAATAACTACTGTGACAATTATTGAATAAAAGACTAAGTGACTTCTTATGTAATTAAGAATCAATAATATGAATCACTATGCAATAATTATTTGTGACAATTATTAAATGAAATACACGTTGACTTCTTACGTAAGAATCAAATCAATACCTTACTATCAACAATTTAAATTTTATTAAAATTAGGGATCAACACCAAATTATATTTATCTCTAAACATATAAACCAACTAACAATTCATTATTTATTCAAGTTGTGTTTTTATTTATCTCATAGAATTATTATTCATATTCCAAAACTTTAGAAGTAAATAATAAATCTAAAATCTCATATATGACAATACACTATATCGATATTATCACCATTTTTACTTTAACAAAAATATTATTTTGTTTTTATCATAACTCATTCATTACTAGTGCGTTTACATCCCCACACCTCATGAGCTTACTAACACTTCTAAAATATTTAAAATATGATTCGAACTTTCCAAATAATTTTCATATTTTCAGATTATCCAACAATTTTCTATAATTATTTCTATTTATAAAACTATCATTTAATAGCTTCAAAATAGAAATACAAACTTCACATACTTATATATCTTAAAAAACATCGTCAATAATAATCTTACATTATTATAATATTTTTCAAACAAAATTTATAATTTCCCACCATTCATAGAATTTTCTATGATTTTCTCTATTTTAAACTAACCACAAATAGCTTAAAAATACAATAAATATTTTTGTTATTCAAAAATTTTCCAAAAGCTGTATAGAAATTTTAAAACAATATTTTACCATTTTGCACCAAGTTTCATAATTTTTCACCATTCATAGAATTTTCTATGAATTTATTCTATTTTCAAACTAACTATAAATAGTTTAAAAATACAATAATTACTTACGCTTTTCAATAATTCATAAAAATTTACAAAAATTCTAAGATGATATTATAAGCATTCAGCAAAAAATATTTCAACCCAAATAATTTTTCCGATAAAGAAGAAATGAAAAAAGACATCAAGAAAGGTATTTTCAAAATCTTTATAAATTTAGTTTATAGATTTTATGTAAAGAGTACATACTTAGGTATGTATTTGATGATTTAAACTTGTATAAACATGAATCAAGTGAGAGAAATCAAGAAATCAAATGAAAAAAAAATCTGGAAATTTTCATAAAAATTAGTTTACTACAAGATTTTGTAAAATCCATAACTGTTTGTGTATAATGAGTTAGGAGATGAGCTATATATCAAAAGAAAGCCCTGGAAGTAAGCTAAATGCAGAAAGTTGAATCACCAAAATTAAATATCAAATGATGTATAAAACATGTCACACACATTTTAAGTTCTCAGTAAAATTATTATGCCACACCGTTTCATAATTTGGTTAGGCTTGTGACTAATTTGTATCACCACTTTATACCCATGTTCTCTCTGCTAGTCCCAGCTACACTTTTTTTTACCCGAAAGGGGTGGTGAAGTAAAAGGGTGAGCACAAATAGCCCATTAAAGAATATCCTGACTTAAGATAATTAAATTATCAATAGCCTTCATCAATAATAATTCAGATATTTAGAACATATGGTAGAAGATAAAAGTTTTCAGCCATAATAGCAGCAGAATCAACAATCCATTAGAAGAGTCAAGTAGAACATAATGTCTACTATCTCTTTTAGATTAAAAGTCCATCATTAATATTTCATTCTTGTAATACTCATCAATGAAAGTAGTATGCACACAAGCCAATCATGTTTGATGATAAAGCATATACTTTGTAACAATCTTATTCATTTATTAATAAAAAGTATTAATTTATTAAAGGCTTTTAATTATCTACATGATGCTGTTTTATAATATGTGATAAACCCATAGTTTTAAGCAATGCTTTTAGAATAATGATGATGATCATTCTAATGAGATCTAAATTCTTAGAAAGCTTAAAACTAAAATAGTTCCCAATCATTGGATTACTAAATTGGGGATTAGTGAATCCAGATAGATTGGTACATACATTGCTTGCTCATTGGATGAGGATGATTGATCTCATGATCATTTGTGTGGAGACACTAAAGCAAGTATGTAGGTGCTTATTAGAGAATAAGTTCATCGAGCATTGGCTCGCTAAGGAATACCTAATGGAGTTTTATTTGCCTGTCAATAGGAATTCCTGTAGTGATAGTAGTACAAGTGATCCTTGGACTTGAGATCATCATAGTATCTTGTGTATGATGAGTTATACTTTGACTTATTCCTTAAGACCCTTAGGGTATATCAAAGGGTATGCTTGGGTATAATAAGTTGTACATGGAGATAATGTATGATGATCAATAAAGAATCTACCACTTCTAATAAAAGAAGAGAAATGTCTTATGTGATTCGATAAATGACAACCCAAAGAGTCCTTGGTTAAGGCGAATGAAATTAGAAAGGAGTTTCTAATTTGCATTATTTGAGTTGTGCATTTAAGAGTCGAAATACATATAATTAAATAAAATAAGACTTGACAGTAATTCCATGTCTTATATTTAATTGGGACATTGTATGGTGGAAGGATTGAATTGTACGGTAACTATTTACTCAAAGGTTCTTTTATGATTAATGTTGAAATCAATATTATCCGGAAAGTCGTTGATCGCTAGGGGAGGCTTATCCCTATTGTAGAATAAATATTATTTATTTATTTAAATAAATTAATTGTTTAATTTATTTATTTAAATAAGATTAGAATTGTTCTAATTGATTTATTCAATAGGTTTAATATGGAGAACCTAAATGGTCACACCATAAAAGGAAGAATAATTATTTAAGAAGTTAATGGCATAATCGTAATAATATGTTATGTATATTTAATTTAATCTATAGTGATAGAATAAATTAAATAGCTTAATATTTATTATTTAATATTTTAGAAATATTAAATATAAATTAATAAGAGGAGTCTTATTAATATTATTACAATTATTATTATTATTTTAATTTCTAAAAGAGTTTAGGAATTAATTTAATATAAGTACTCTCATTTATTCCTAATTGGATTAGGAAGGAAAATTAGTTAAAGGAGTTTAATTAATTATCCCTAATAAGATTAGGGAGCTCCTTTAATTAAAAGGTTTTAATTAAATAATACCTTATTTTAATAGGGTTACTTGATATCTTTATAAGAGGAGTCTTATATCAGATATTACGACTACGTGATATTTCCAATGGTTGGAGAGTACGCTCCTTTTCTATAGAGATAGAAAAACTAGGGTTTAGCCAACCACCCATCTTCTTGAATCCTTCTTCTTCCTTGGTGGATCACCTCTAGAGGCCAAACACTTGGGTGGCTAACGTTGATCAAAGGAAGGAACCAAACCTGGTGATTTCAAGTTGAACGCGAAAGGATTTGGAGGTGAACTTGTACCTGAGGAAGCTCGAT
The DNA here is from genome assembly GCA_020205615.1 of Panax quinquefolius. Taxonomy (NCBI): domain Eukaryota; kingdom Viridiplantae; phylum Streptophyta; class Magnoliopsida; order Apiales; family Araliaceae; genus Panax; species Panax quinquefolius. The sequence continues at coordinate 109,278,810 of CM035156.1, forward strand.
ATTCAAGGGTATGATTTTATTCTTTATCTTTTCGTTTAATTAATAATTATGCATAAAGGGTGATCCGGGTATATGGTTTGTAAAATTTTTAAAACTCTGATTTTTACACGTTTCCGCTTATTTTTGCAATTTGATTGCGTTCATGAATATTACAAACCTAACAATCAATAGTTCTTTGTTATACCCAAGACAAAGAGAACTCTCATCACCTGTCTTCACCTGAACCACCACAGATTATAATTAAATTCACAATTTTATTTATAATCAGGTAAATTAACAGTTCATACAACTGTAAAACCAATAACCAATAGTCCATCTTTGCACTACAGGCTAAAGATATACAATTGTAAAACCAATAATGCTGAGACTCAGCTTAATAGTATCACAACCACGAATTATCCATGCACTACGAGCCAAGGATATTCATGTTTTCGATTACGGTCATGATTATACCGAATAATCCCTGGTCATAATCATACCAAGTCCATCTATGCACTACGGTCCAAACATGACTTTTACCACATCATTTGTAACATTACGGTCATGATTATATCGAACAATCCCTGATCATAATCATACCAAGTCCATCTATGCACTACGGGCCATAGATGACTTTCAACACAATATAAGCATGGGAATGATGACAATGATATATATAATGAATAAACATAAATCATCAGAATAATAAGATAACATAGATCTTAGTGATTTTCAACTTAATTATCAAGAGTCCAAATTGATAACATAATAATAGATGAATCACAAACTATTAAGGATATTTTAATCCTTTCAGGACTTTTCACCATTTAATGATAAACTGAATAAACGAATAATAATATCTTACCATAACATGGAGTATGAAAGAAAATGATGTTTATTTTACCACAAAAATGATACCCTCTTACCACAAGAATGATATCCCTTACCTTAACATGTGACTTGATTCTGCTTTCTGTGAAATTGATCAATTTAAACAATTTTTGCATTCCTTATCTACACTTGGAGTAACATTACACTCAATAGAAATACTCACAATATTATACTCACAATATTGTAGTAAAAGAATTCTATATTTTTAGTGTAGTGATGGTGTGTGTTTAGTTGCTGAACCGGGCAACCTATTTATACTGAAAATTTAGTAAACAACTAGCACACCTGCTTTGACAAAATAATTAAATGAGGTATATAATAATGGTAGTGAATTTATGGTCCCATAGAGAAAATTAAACCAACTTGTACACATTTTAACAATATTTGTTCAATAATAGAGTTGTGGTCCATACTACTTTAGAAAAAGTAGAGTGTCGGCAAGTCCTGCCAATTTACTTTTATAAAAAGAAAATAATTGAACGAACGTCTATGTATCATACTTATCTTTAATCAACACCTTTTATTCATCAATTAATTACACATTTTCAATCTTTTAATAATTATTCACAATTATTAACATAGACTCACAATACTTTCAACGGGTATAATAATATCATATCAAATAATATGAGTCACTATGCAATAACTACTATGACAATTATTGAATAAAAGACTGAGTGACTTCTTATGTAATTAAGAATCAATAATATGAATCACTGTGCAATAATTACTGTGACAATTATTGAATGAAATAAATGGTGACTTCTTACGTAAGAATCAAATCAATACTTTACTATCAACAATTTAAATTCTATTAAAAGTAGGGATCAACACCAAATTATATTTATCTCGAATAACATATAAACCAACTAACAATTCATTATTCATTCAAGTTGTTTTTATTTATCGCATAAATTCATTATTCATATTCCAAAACTTTAGAAGTAAATAATAAAATTTGAGAAATCTAAAACCTCATATATGACAATACACTATTCTGATATTATCACCATTTTTACTTTAACAAAAATATTATTTTTGTTTTTATCATAACTCTTTCGTTACTAGTGCGTTTACATCCCCACACCTCATGAGCTTACTAACACTTCTAAAATATTTAAAACTATGATTCTGAACTTTTCAAATAATTTTCATATTTTTCAGATTATCCAACAATTTTCTATAATTATTTCTATTTATAAAAACTATCATTTAATAGCTTCAAAATAGAAATACTAACTTCACATACTTATATATCTTTAAAAAACATCATCAATAATAATCTTACATTATTATAATTTTTTCAAATAAAATTTATAATTTCCCACCATTCATAGAATTTTTATGAATTTCCTCTATTTTTAAACTAACCACAAATAGCTTAAAAATACAATAAATATTTCTGTTATTAAAATTTTTCCAAAACTGCCCGAGAAATTTTAAAACAATATTATACCATTTTTCACCAAGTTTCATAATTTTTCATCATTCATAGAATTTTCTATGAATTTATTCTATTTTCAAACTAACTATAAATAGTTTAAAAATGCAATAATTACTTACGCTTTTCAATAATTGATCAAAAATTTACAGAAATTCTAAGATGATATTATAAGCATTCTGTAAAAATATTTAAACCCAGATAATTTTTTTGATAAATTAATTATAAATTCTAATATTTAGAAATTTCAATAATTCACAATAATTAGCAATTTTATCAGAAAAATACAGAGCTTATGTCTTTCCATGTAAAATTTAATTCTCTACAACTTTGTAGAAGAAAGTTTTGCCAAATTCTGAATCAAACATAGAGAGAAAGGCTTCCCGAAATTTCTGCTACAACAATTTCTGGATCAGTCACCTCCTTAAATTCATAACAAATCATTCGTTAATCTTTAATGGTTCAAAATTTATGGACAAATACTCAACTTATATATGTATAACATATCCGGAAATCACAACGATCCAACGGTCGGATTAAAAATTATAACTCACGCAATAAAGCTTAATAAAATTGATTTTTCGGACTAGGACCAACTTCACTCAAACTGTCACCACGAAAAATCTACAAAATTTTTTTGGGTGATTCAACTTTCTGCATTTAGTTTACTTCCAGGGCTTTCTTTTGATATATAGCTCATCTCCTAACTCATTATACACAAACAGTTATGGATTTTACAAAATTTTGTAGTAAACTAATTTTTATGAAAATTTCCAGATTTTTTTTTCATTTGATTTCTTGATTTCTCTCACTTGATTCATGTTTATACAAGTTTAAATCATCAAATACATACCTAAGTATGTACTCTTTACATAAAATCTATAAACTAAATTTATAAAGATTTTGAAAATACCTTTCTTGATGTCTTTTTTCATTTCTTCTTTATTTTTTCATTTCATTCTTCTTCTTCATCTCTTCCTCTATCTTCTCTTTTGCTAAAAATTGGGCTACGGGAAGGAATATGGGAATGGAGGAAATCATCATTTCCTTCTCTCTCCCCTCTTTCTTTTCTTTCCCTCTTTCTTCCTTTCTTTTTCTTTTTCTCTCTTCTCATCATTTTGGCTACGGGAAATAGTGAGATAATGGAAGGTGTTGAAAATTTTGCCTTAGTAGGCTAACAAATTAGCCTAGCTTTTTGCCCCACTCTTGCCTTTACATGTGACAACCAATCATGAAAGAGTATGGTGCATTATTTATGAAGAATTTGGAAGCATACAGAAAATTAAAATCAATATTTCTCCCACCTCGTGATTTCCAAATTCCTTTAATCAATTTCTTAGCCGCCCCCAATAATTTTCCCACATACTTTCTTTATTTGCTCAATCATTCGATTAATGTTCGTTTCACAATTTATCAATTTAACATTTTAAAATTTTAAAAATAATAATCATAAATTAAATTAGACTTTTATATTTCATAAAATTCGAGGTTTTACAAAGAGTTCCTCCGTACCATGGGCCATAATGAAGCCAAGGTGGTTTTAAGCTTGAGAGAAGCTCCACAACAAATTTCCATACTGGACTTGGTTTTCTCTTCCAAATATCATCGGAAGATCTTGCTAAGGGTCTTGGAAGAAGCCCATTTACCGAAATCAGTGGATGTGGAAAAATTCCAACATTTGATTGATCACATTTTCAACAATAATGTGATATCTTTCACTAATGACGACATACCCACTGAAGGAACGGGTCATTGCAAGCTGTTGCACATAGTGGTTTTGTCCTTCGAATACATGGTAGGAGGAGTCTTGATAGATGGAGGTTCAACTCTGAATATTTGTCCTTATGCTACCTTGGAAAAGATGAATTTCAACCCCAAGAGGATCAAAAGCAGCCATACGGTTATCAAAGCTTTTAATGGGTCCCGACAAAATGCGGTTGGAGAGATTGAACTACCAGTGGAGATTGGTCCACATACATTTAATGTATCCTTTCACCTGCTCAGAATAGCTACAGGATACAATCTGCTGTTGGGAAGACCGTGGATTCATATGGCTGGAGCCGTTCCTTCCACCCTTCATCAGCAACTCAAGTACATTATCAACAAGAGCCTAGTTACTATTAATGCTTAGCCGGGGTGTCCTGAACAAGGTGACATACAACTTATCAGCTTCAATTTAGAAGTTGAACCGGTCAGTTTACATGCCCTGGAGGTGAGGAACACTCATTACCATCCTATTGGGGCTCCACCTCTCACACCCAAGATTTCTACCGAGGTAATGTCGGCCACTCAAGAGATGATGTCATTGGGTCATCAATCTCGACGTCTCAATGTCTTCATATCAAGGATGAGTTCAGAATACATCAAGATCACAAGCCCTGAAGAAGCAGACAAATATCAAGCAAGTATCAAGGCACAACTAAAAGGGAACTTAATCAAAATATATTTCCCTGCCATATATAATGTTGTTTGATATATAAAATATGTGATGTACATGACAAGATGGCTAAGTTAGTCTGTGCAGGAAAATACAAGTCTATTTACAGATCGGTATATATGCAGACTATCAGATCTAACATAGCATCTCTCTCCGAAGAAGGGGGTAACGTTGCAAGCTCCTACCCAAGGGTATCTACACGAACTAGCAGATCTGAGGCCAACTGCATGGTGGCATGATACTCATCAATATATGCACTCATATCAGCAAGGATGTCAGTCGTAAGGGATCTCACTGAAGTACTATCTATAATGGCCACATCCCGAGCAAATAGGGTAGTATCCCGCTCAATAATCAATGCATCTCCAACTGATCTGGCCTCATCTCTCTCCAATAGAACGGTGTCTCTCCCATCAAGATCTGTCAACATCAAGGCCCTAGCCTGATCTCTCTCAAAGGTCATCATATGAAGACTTCGCTACAGATATTGTGCCGAATGCTGAATCATAGTGGCAGTCATACTGGGAGAATCTACAAGAGCTACTGGTAACCAAGTGAATAGTTCCTCCTCCGTGGGAATATCAATGTCCTCTATTGGCTCCCCATCATCAGAATCAATCCCTGGTAATGTGGATACTGCTGCAGAACAACCCGGATGGCTAACAGAAAATGCAGCTAGCTCACGCTGATCCCAACAGGCATATACCCTGGATCTATCCTCTACTGACAAGTGGCGAGAAGCCAAATGCTGACTCAATACCCCCTCAAAAGAATGGAAGTCCTGGAACTGGTCAAACTGACACATCACAGCTCGTGGGTGGTATGTAGTCATGCCCCTCAAACCAGCTAGAGGGAGATAATCCATGCCCAGAGCATGAGTGATGAAGCTGTAGGGTGAACAAAGCCCTATACATGGCAATATATCAAATGGATCCCCAATCCCTTCCAGGAAAACATACCAAGATATAGGATCTGTACACTCCACAGGCTGAAAGGAGTATGCCATGGCTATCTCACGGGTAAAACATTAACCGTGCCGTCAGAAAGTGTCAATCGGTCTCAAGTGTGACATAAACCACACGTACAACATGACCGAACTACCTGTGAATACCCCTGCAGGGTAAGTACTGCAATATGTGGCAGACCTTAGCGTCTCTGCTACAATCATCAGCACAATGGTGTGACCATCCCTGAGAGCTCTCATTGCCATAATGACGCCAATGTCCAGCTCATCCATCTACCGTGGCATGTATACATATGACAATACACACAGTAGCAGTACATCTACTCTGGCCAGATGCCAATGATCCTCCGGCATGGTAAAATCCCCGGAGTGCTATGTATAACTATCCTCTGAGCCAAATCTGTCCATCAGAAAACGCTGGGATGCCACATGGCCGGATGTGATCTCATCCTGCACAACTCTACACCTCAGCCCGGAGAGGGTCATAAACTATCGACTCATATCATCGATAGCCATCCCCGCGCAAGGTCTGTTCAGTGGCAGCGCCATCAACCGTGCGTACTCCTCCTAGGTAGGAGTTAACTCATGGATACCAAATCGAAAAACCTGCCTCTCTTGTATCTAATGCTCCAGCATACCCTCTATAAAGCCTGTGGGAACCTTAAACATCAGGAGAGTCATAGTATGCTGCAATAATTGATCTACAGTCACCCTGTCTGAAGGTGACATACTATCATACCACGATCTCAATCGGGATACCAACAATACTGGTGGAGTATGATCAATACGACTAACTGTTGAAGAAGACATCTGTACAGGCCATGTCATAAGACCATCCAGGGGTCAATGCTGAATATCTTTAGACATACATACATATGCATAATATAATATATGTATGATGAATAATAGATGGCAATATGATATAGGGAATAACATTATATATATATATATATTCCTAAATACATCATCATCTAATACATCTTTGTACAGCTAAAAATACAGGGAAATGGGGCACAGATGCCCAACTAATAACAGAGGCCTATCAAAAGATATAACGAGAATATATATCAGAAGAAAACAATGGTGTCAATGTCTATATAATCAATCATTTTCACCTGATGTACCTCCTCCTGGGTCACTGGATCTCCATCAACGGGGATGTTAGGCCTATACAATGGAGGATTTGCACCGGAAAAGCCATATGGGTCATCTGAGGGGCCAACTTCAAAGATAGAAAGATCAAATATATACGCCTCTGCCAGATTTCTGCCCAAGTGCTGGATAAAGAAATGTGCCTGGTCTAACTATTGGGTCAAACTGTCAATATGTGTCAAGTGAGTAGGATCTCTGACATAGGCCATCTAATCCGTCATCATCACAGATCCAGGAACCATATCCACCATAAACTGCATGGCGAGGGTCTGGGCACTGATGGTATGAGGGGACCACTAATGTTGGAACGTAGCCTTGGTATGTGGACCCTCTGACAGTGTAAAACCGTCAACATCCATCAGGGGGATATCAATGACGGGTGACTGTGAAACAGGCTAATAATGCTTGGCAAAAGGCAAGATCAGTATACGAATCTCTCCCGTGGTGCTCCTAATAGCATGCTGTCCTAAATAGAGCTCTTATCCTCCATCTGTAAAGATAGTAATCCTACGGGTGGAAATCACATACTCGACACCAGTCGGGTATCCATCCTCAAAACTGATGGCTAAATGCTACCCAGAATAGGGAATCCAAGTAATGGCATCAGTTGTCAATAACTCAAGCTGTAGGTGACAATAAGTGACACCCTCAGCTACAGGAACATCCGCTAGTATGGAATGATGCCATCGCCATCCTCGTGGATAGGTTTCCAAGCCTAACACACTCACAGAATTTAAACATGGGAGCCTCTCGTAGGCCCAAAACTTCCAACACAAAGGCAAACATCTGCTGTTAGTCAACAATCTTAACCTGTACATGGGAAATTATAAGAGAAATACTCACCAGCAGAAATGGGTAAAATACTAGCCACGCCTCCGTCAAGCCCTACGAACGCATGCGCATACCCCTGAGGAAATAAGCGAAGGTGTAGGAACCCCAGTCATACTCTCTGATATGGTCCACATGTTGTGTGGCGCTCACCAAAGTGAATGATGCCATAGAAGAGTAATCAGCTATGAAGCAGCCCCTAATGATCATCTAGAACAATCGTCAAAGAATGCGATCCCTGACTCTCACATCATCGGGTATGGGCTCACTCAATAGCTCGCTTATAGCATCCATGCTCAATGCATTGGTACAAACGGTCCTGCCCTTGAGCGCCTCAGCCGGAACTCCTAGCAAGGATTGAACGGTAGTCGGGGTAATATATGCTGTACATGGCATGGGATCCCCTTCAAACTCTATACCAGTGATAAATTGCCAATCCATCGGTGTCATCATCACCTCACAGTCCAACAAATAGGGAAACTGAGTCTGATGAAACCAGCGCTCAGACAATGCCCTAAGGTAACCCCAGGGACAACGACAGGGAAGGATGGAAAAGAAAGCTCCAAAGCCCCAACCATGCACAATCGCTCTATAATTAGGATGTAGAGCCTGGTATGTGGAGTGAATGCTGAACTAGTTCCCTCAAGGCTGTGTAAAGCTAGGAACCTACATCACAAAGCAGATCAACATCAGAACCCTTTACTCATCATTAATAGGAAAAAAGGGGAAGATCAAAATCTAGCTTTTACCTCATTTGTGTGCAAGTAAATCGAGGGATGTCTACACAGATCGCCCAGCAACTCTGGGATCATCACCTAGATACTTGGGAAATCCCTACGGGGAACATGTGCAGTAGGAGCAAGATCCACACCCAAAACGTCATCCTTCTCATCCTCAACATCTAGCATTTCAACCCGGACATGACGTATCACCGCCTCCACCAAACGATGAGGTTGTCTAACAGAACGGGGTCGAGGCACTTTGGAAGCCCTCCTCCGCACACTTGAAGTGGTCCTACAGGAACTACTCGGCTGATCCGGATCCATATATCTGGACAAAAAGTCTCCAAATCACCTCAGAAAGGGTGTGGTAAATTCTAACATAGAGCTTTTCAAAATGAAGTTTTATGACTACATGCATGCATGCATTATTTTAACATACGTCTATAGTAGAGTTAAAAATGCATGATTACCCAATGCCTACGTTTTGGAAAATTTTTCCATAGTCCCTTTTGTAAATAGGACTATCAACATGCACACATGCATGACTAGGTGGCAATTCAGTAGCACACCTACCAAAAGTCATAAACATCCTACATGTATCACAACAAAAAATCCGTATGGTTAGCCTAATTACCAGGATTATTTTACTTTTTCACCTTAGCTCATTTGTCCTAAAATAGAATAAGAAATAATAGAAAAAGGTGATAATTTGACTATTTCAAAAGTCAAATTTTTTAACATCATTATGTTCAGCATAGTTTAATACTAACATTTGCTATGTTAAATATTTTTTATCACATCATATGAGCATGCATATTCACTACTATTTATTTAGACACATTTCATATCACAAGTCATTTTCCAATGGATAAAAATTGGAAAAGAAGACATGCATACGTTACCAGGATAGTGTAGAATACTTGTACGGTGATAGAATTTGTAGAAAGACGCCTGAACTCATCAAATCTGAAGAAGAGCTAGCTCTTAGATTTCCTTCGTGGCGCAATATGAAAATGACTTGTGAATCCACGAGCAGCTTAAATCTACCCATGGCTGGTCGTAGGTGTACCTGCGACTCCCTTGGGTGGGGCCCACCCCTCTGGTTCGGTCCATTTCGAGTTGTAAAGGAGTTCTTACAAGCTGAAAAGGCCAAATCAAGAATAAAAATGCTACGATTGAGCAAAATAGCCTAAAATCCTTGTTTTCACGGGTCAAGTTGTGGCTTTACATATCATTCATTCGTATTCACCCAAACACATGGTACACTATACCGATGATCTCAGCTGTTGCAAACTACATTCGGCAATACCTCACGAAGGTTCGATGCCATCAATTCAGGGTCGTAGCCCTAAAACCTTTTCCCTAGTGGGTTTTCATACAATCTATCTATTGATGCACATGTCAATGAAGGTCCAGATTGATTTACTTTTAAACGGACGGTCCAGATTTGTTTACTATAAAATATTCAAATAAAACAAAATCTTTTAAATAAAATATAATATATTATATTTTCATAAAAAAACAAAACTTATATATATATATATATATATATATATATAATTATCATAATAATACTCCCTGGATACATTATTCCCCCCCCCCCCCCCTTTAATCATTCATGCCACCTGTCAACCATATATATATATTACAACAAATACTTCATAAAATCACCTCAATATTTTTAACAACATTTATCATCATTATTATAATTCACAATATTAATCGACCGTGTCGTTCCTGTGAAAAAGGGGCTTTCAATAAGGATTTCTCCTATTGGCGCGCAATTAGGTGACCAAACCTCTCTGGCGTAACTTCTAGACATCGTTAATATTGCAAATAATAATATTAATAACTTCATTGTCTCAATTATTCATTTAATAATATATAAAATATCAAAAATAATTGAATCAATTAACGTGAGATACTATGCAACAATTACTGAAGCAATAATTGAACAAAACTGAGTGACTTCTCATGTAAGCATCAATAATCAATACAGTGTGCTACTATGCAACCACGCATATTCCTGTACTTTTAACACCGGGTGTATCAACAGTTAACGATAAATAAAATATTTTTGTCATTTTCTCAATCTGACAATAATTCCATTGTGGGGTCCACCAATGATTGTGTCGTTGTACGAATATTCCCTGTTAAAATGAATATTACCCGACTAATTGAATATTATATAACAACTTGCGTACTTTGCAGAATTTATAACTATTACCCACAACTATAACATTATATCAAATTCATTCCATAATAATCAAAAATGATAATTATAGAAAATTCATCTTTATTCATTAAAGTTGGGGTCTTACAATCTCCCCTTCTTATGAAATTTTGCCCTCGAAATTAAGGTACGTACCTGGTATGTCGAAGAGGTATGGATACCTTGATTTCATTTCAGATTCTAACTCCCAGGTCATTTCCTCAACATCGTGGTTCCTCCACAAAACTTTGACTTGAGGTATAACCTTAGAGCGTAGAATATGTTCCTTCTTATCCAAGATTTGAACAGAAACCTCTTCATACATTAAATCTTCTGCTATTTTTTTTGTTTCTAACTCAATAATGTGGTTCGGGTCTTTCACATATTTACGTAACATGGATATATGAAAAATGTTATGAACACAAAACATACTTGGCGGTAGAGCAAGTCTATAGGCTACAGTCCCTACTCGATCGAGGATTAAAAATGGGCCAATGAATCGAGGATTGAGTTTTCCTCTCTTTCCAAATCTCGTAACTCCTTTCCATGGAGCAACACATAACAACACATGATCTCCAATATCGAATTCCACGTCCTTTCGATGAAGATTATCATAACTCTTTTGTCGGTCTTATGAGGTTTTTATACGTTATCGGATCGTTTGAATCTTTTCCGTAGTCATATGTTCCAACTCCGGTCCCAATAACGTTGCTCCACCCACCTCATCCCAGCATACTGGAGAACGACAATTTCTTCCATACAACGCCTCGAATGGAGCCATGCCAATACTTGTTTGATAACTATTGTTGTAAGAAAACTCCACCAATGGTAAGAACTTGTCCCAACTTCCCTTGAAGTCAAGGACACAGAGTCTTAATAAATCTTCAAGAGTTTGAATAGTCCTCTCTGATTGTCCGTCCGTCTGAGGATGATATGCCGAACTAAATCATAATCCGTGCCCATAGCTTTTTGTAAACTAAACCAAAATCGTGAAGTGAATCTTGGGTCTCGATCAGAAACTATGGATACTGGTATACTATGCAGTCTTATAGTCTCATTTATATACATACGAGCAAGACGTTCAAGTGTATAAGTTTCTCGTATTGGTAAGAAATGAGCAGACTTGGTCAATCTATAAATAATGACCCAAATTGCATCTATGCCTTGAGAAACTTAGGAAGACCTGTAACGAAATCCATGGTAATGTGCTCCCACTTTCATTCTGGAATTTCAAGTGGTTGCAATGGACCTTTTGGTACTTGATGCTCTGCCTTGACTCGTTGACAAGTTAAACACCTTGAGATAAACAGCGCTATCTCTCTCTTCATATTGCCCCACCAAAATGTATGTCGAAGATCATGATACATTTTGGTACTCCCAGGATGGATTACAAACGGTGTGTTGTGCGCCTCCATCATGATTTTATACTTTAAATCGTGGTCGTTAGAACACAAATTCGGAGTTGACTCAAAGTATTCCTTCTTCATCGATTCTTGCTTCCTAAAGATAGCACCTTCTTGTACTTTCTTCCTCATATGCATCAGCTCCAGGTCTGTAGCTTGAGCAACTTTAACTTTATCGATTAAAGTCGGTTCTACTCATATATTTGCCATCATCACGTGGGTCCCTGAAGTCTTTATCTCTATCTCCATCCTTTGCAAGTCATACAAAATGGGCCTCTACGTTGACAATATCGCACTCGTACCCGCATATGATCTTCTACTCAATGCGTCAGCTACCACGTTTGCTTTTCCAGGATGGTATTGGATGGTATGATCATAATCTTTCAACAGTTCAACCCAACGTCGCTGTCGCATGTTGAGTTCCTTTTGAGTGAAGAAATATTTGAGGCTTTTATGATCCGTAAAGATCTCCACTTTCTCCCCATACAAGTAATGCCTCCAAATCTTTAGTGCAAAAACAACATCTACCAACTCTAGATCATGAGTAGGATAATTCTTCTCATATTCTTTGAGTTGTCGAGAGGCATAGGCTATGACTTTCCCATGTTGCATGAGAACACATCCTAACCCTTTACCTGATGCATCACTGTAGATGACAAATCCCTCCAAGCCAAATGGTAATGTCAGAACAGGTGCTGAAATGAGTAGTCTCTTGAGTTCTTGAAAACTATTCTCACATTCCTCGTTCCAACCGAATTTTGTATCTTTCCGAGTCAGCTGAGTTAAGGGAATAGCGATTTGAGAAAACCCTTCTACGAATCTCCGATAATAAGCAGCTAAGCCGAGAAAGCTAAGTACTTTGGTCACTGATTTAGGTTGCTCCCAGCTTTTAATAGCTTTAATCTTTGCTGGGTCAACAAATATTCCATGACATGATACCACGTGCCCATGGTATGCTACTTCCTCAAGCCAGAACTCGCATTTCTTCAACTTGGCATAAAGCTTTTATTCATGAAGCTTTTGGAGTATCAGGCTCAAGTGTTTCTCATGATCTTCATGGCTTTTGGAATAAATAAGGATGTCATCAATAAAGACGACCACAAAGTGATCCAAATATTTCTTGAATACTCGATTCATCATATCCATGAAGGCAGCAGGAGCATTAGTCAATCCAAAAGACATGACTAGGAATTCATAATGCCCGTACCGAGTTCTGAAAGCCGTCTTTGGAATGTCATCGGTTCTAATCTTCAATTGGTGATATCCGGAACGAACATCAATCTTTGAAAAAAAATTGGCGCCTTACAACTGGTCAAACGGGTCATCAATGTGAGGCAATGGATATTTATTTTTGATAGTGACATGATTAAACTCCCGATAATCAATACAAAGTCGGATACTCCCGTCTTCCTTTTTCGTGAATAGAACAGGAGCACCCCAAGGAGACGTACTAGGACGAATGAAACCGATGTCTAACAATTCCTGCAGTTGGGTCTTTAACTCCTGAAGTTCAATAGGAGCCATTCGATATGGAACTTTGGAAATGGGTTTTGTACCGGGTTCAAGGTCGATACAAAATTTAATTTCATGCTCTATGGGTAGGCCAGGAAGTTCTTTAGGGAATACGTCAGGAAATTCATTCACAATAGAAATATCATTCAAAACTGATGTATTTTTATTTAGATCCGTGAAATGAGCTAAGAAAGCTTGACATCCGTGTTTCAATAAACGAATAGCTTTATGGCTTGAGATGACAGTGATTGATTTTAATGGTTTGGTTGCTTGAATTCACATAATAGGTTGGTTAGGAATATAAAAGCTAACAACCTTACGAAAACAATCAATTTTTGCATTATGAGTAGTTAACCAATCAATCCCTAGAATTACGTCAAATGCAAGTATTTTCAATGAAATAAGATCGACAGGTTATGTGAGGGTACCGATTTGAACCAAACAAGACTTATAAACTGTGGATGTAATGAAGGTTTCTCCCAATAAAGTTTCAATAGATAAGTTAAAGTCTAATTTATCTGGAGTCAAATTTAAACATTGAGCGCAAGTAGGAGAAATAAAAGAATGGGTAGAACTGGTATCAAATAAGGTATAAATTTCACTAGAGTTTATGATAAGCTTACCCGTGATGACCTCGTTCGGGTTCCTTGCTTTTTGGGAGGTCACGACAAACGCTCTCCCTTGCACTACTGGCTTTGATTTTTTTGGGACGTCCTTTGGTGTCTCCATCCTAGCTGAACTTGTCTTCGATGAATGACAAAATTGGGCTAGGTGACCCTTTCTTCCATAATTATAACATGCTTTGGATGGCATCGCACAGTTTGGACTGATGTGTCCCTCCCCTCTGCATTTGAAGCATATAATAGGTGGTCGTTCTCCTTCCTTAAAACAAATGGTCTTTGGTCTTTGAAGTCTTTCCATCATTGTTGAATCTCCTCTTCTTGAAATGTCCATTCTTATTATTTTGGCCATGATTACCAAAAAAGTGGTTACCATTTCTGGCATGTTGATTCCCTCCATGCTTATTGTCATCGCTTCGATGACTGTTATCACTGGTATTATCATTTTGCCGGCTGCTCTCTTTTGGATGGGTTAACTCATTATCACGCTCCAATAACTGAGCCCTATTAACTGTTAGGTTTGTATTATTCATGGGCGCAATCAAATTGCAAAAATTAAGCGGAAGCGTGTAAAATCAGAGTTTAAAAATTTACAAACCATATACCCGGATCACCCTTTATGCACAATTATTAATTAAACGAAAAGATAAAGAATAAAATCATACCCTTGAAGATCGAGCTTCCTCAGGTACAAGTTTACCTCCAAATCCTTTCGCGTTCAACTTGAATCCACCGGGGTTTTGTTCCTTCCTTTGATCAACGTTAGCCACCCATATGTTTGGCCTCTAGAGGTGATCCACCAAGGAATAATAATGATTCAAGAAAAGGGTGGTTGGCTAAACCCTAGTTTTTCTATCTCTATAGAAAGAGTGTACTCTCCCAACAATTGGAATTATGTCGTATGTTAAAAAAATCAACAACCCCCATCACCCATAATAAGACTTCTCTTATTTATAGATGTGGACAACCCACCTTAACAATTAAGGAATTGGGTTTTATTTAATTAATTAAATTCTTTTAATTAATTAAGCTCCCTAATCTTATTAGGGATAATTAATTAAACTCCTTTAATTAATTTTCCTTCCTAATCCTATTAGGAATAAATGAGAGTACTTATATTAAATTAATTCCTAAACTCTTTTAGAAATTAAAATAATAATAATTGTAATAATATTAATAAGACTCCTCTTATTAATTTATATTTAATATTTCTAAAATATTAAATAATAAATATTAAGCTATTTAATTTATTCTATCACCATAGATTAAATTAAATATACTTAACATATTATTACGATTATGCCATTAACTTCTTAAATAATTATTCTTCCTTTTATGGTGTGACCCTTTAGGTTCTCCATATTAAACCTAGGTTGTGAATAAATCAATTAGAACAATTCTAATCTTATTTAAATAAATAAATTAAATAATTAATTTATTTAAATAAATAATATTTATTCTACAATAGGATAAGCCTCCATAATGATCAACGACTTTCCAGATAATATAGATTTCAACATTAATCATTAAAGAACCTTTGAGTAAATAGTTACTGCGACAATTCAATCCTTCCACCATACAATGTCCCAATTAAATATAAGACATGGAATTTACCGCCAAGTCTTATTTTATTTAATTTTATGTATTTCGACTCTTAAATGCACAACTCTAAATAATGCAAATTAGAAACTCCTTTCTAATTTCATTCGCCGCCGCCAAGGACTCTTTGGGTTGTCATTTATCGAATCACATAGGACATTTCTCTTCTTTATTAGAAGTGGTAGATTCTTTATTGATCATACATTATCTCCATGCACAACTTATTATACCCAAGCATACCCTTTGATATACCCTAAGGGTCTTAAGGAATAAGTCAAAGTATAACTCATCATACACAAGATACTATGATGATCTCAAGTCCAAGGATCACTTGTACTACTATCACTACTGAGAATTCCTATTGATGAGCAAATAAAACTCCATTAGGTATTCCTTAGCGAGCCAACGCGTTCAAAGTGAACTTATTCTCTAATAAGCACCTACATACTTTGCTTTAGTGTCTCCACACAAATGATCATGAGATCAATCATCCTCATCCAATGAGCAAGCAACGTATGTACCAATCTATCTGGATTCACTAATCCCCAATTTAGTAATCCAATGATTGGGAACTATTTTAGTTTTAAGCTTTCTAAGAATTTAGATCTCATTAGAATGATCATCATCATTATTCTAAAAGCATTGCTTAAAACTATGGGTTTATCACATATTATAAAACAAAGATCATGTAGATAATTAAAAGCCTTTAATAAATTAATACTTTTTATTAATAAATGAATAAGATTGTTACAAAGTATATGCTTTATCATCAAACATGATTGGCTTGTGTGCATACTACTTTCAATCTCCCACTTGCACTAAAGTCAATCGTCATGGTATCTTATACTCTTCTTCTCTAAGTGACGATTATCCTGCTGTTGGATAATCTTTAATTAATGGATATGTAATGTTGTTCATGAGAGTCCACTATCTCTATAGTGATTTCCCATCTTTCAATGATTCTAATAATCAAATAAAAGTGCCACAACACATGTTTAGATCCAAGATGAGATTTAGGAACAATTCCTAGTTCTATAATGAACTTTTAATCCAAACAATCAACTTGCAGCTTCATTTATAGCTATATACTTTGTCTTTATCACTAAACCAGCCACTCTTTTTTGTTTGGAACCTTTCCAATTCATCGCACCACGTTCAAGGTAACCCTTTACCTTAAAGTGGACTTTTCGTCGTCTTGGTCCGTCTGAAAAACTTGAGTCTGTTAAGCCCTCTAGTTTTAATTCAGACCCACCATGAATATGATCACATCCTTAGTGTCGGTTAAGCACTTTAAGATGTTTTTCACCGACTCACAGTGATCTTTCTCGAATATGGTGATCAACATCGTGTCTCGTACATTTCATTGCATACATGATTGTCACTCATGCGACCTCTCTTTTAAGGAGTGCGTGGGGACTATTAAGAGAGATACACTCCATAGCTCATCAACATGAGACATCTCTTGAGTTTGCCATGCTAAACGACTTTAGCATCAAATGAATATCGTTCCTTGGGTTAAGTCGAGGATCCTTTTAAATCTATCTATATAGATTTGTATCCCCAATTAAGATACTCTTCCCAAATCATTCATGGAGGAATGTTTAGACAACTTTATCATTTTCTGATTGTAGCATTGGTATGTCATTCCTTATCCGTAGTATATCAACATATAGTACTAGGAATGTCACGACGCTCCCACTGACCTTTTGTACACACTAGAACTCTTACCTCATCGTATGTAACTCTGCATCATCATCTTCTATGATGCGTACCTCATCATCATCATCCATGATGAATCCATACCTCCTAGGTATCTTCGGTACTATTCCAGATTTATGATTCAGTTGTGGTACAATAGGTCTATCTACAGGTTCCTCTTATTTGACTTATAGTGTTTTGTGGTTCGTGAACTCTTCAAGATCTATTATCCTCCCACTAGTCCTTCAATGATAAACACCTTTATCTTAGAAGGAAGCGTGTTTTGTAACAAACACCTTTTTGCTAAGTGGGATTATAGAACATATACCCTAAACTTACTTTAGGATGTCCCACAAATTTGTACTTGTCAAATCTTGTCCCAAGCTTATTCTTTGAAACCTTTTCACATAAGTTGGACAACCCCTTATCTTAACATACTTAAGATTAGGAATCCTCCCTGTCCATAACTTTTATGGAGTCTTGGGTAGGATTTTGAGGTTACCTTTTCATAGATATGCAACCATTTCTAGGACATTATCCCAGAAGGATACTGGAATGTCGGTAAAATCATTATGGACCGTACCATGTCCAACAAGGTATGATTTTTCCTTTCAGATACATCAATCAATTATTGCGTATCTGGAGGCGTCCATTGTGAGAAAACCATTTGAGATGATCTAAAAACTTATTGCACAAATATTTATTCCTTGATCTAATCAATGAATCTTAATACTTTGCCAATTTGTTTCACTTCTGAATTCTTTGAACCTTTCAAATAATTCACACTTGTATTTCAACAAATACACACATTCAACTCTTTGAATGATCATTTCCTTTTTCTTGTACTAGTTTGTTCAATTTGCAAAATTATTTTTCACGTAAGTCAAGTATACAAAATTTATTAAGTAATATTCCAGTTCTATACAAAACATTATTATTATAAATAGAACAACAATTGTTCTTAATTATAATACCAAAGATTTCATTGTCCAACAATAAATTGGAAATAATATTTTTAACAAGAATTGGAATACAATAACAACTTATTGACTTAATAGATTTGCTCGTAGGCGATGTTAAACTATAAGTTCTATGGCTAATCAAAGAACCTTTGCTTCATTTTCACACATAGGATTACTTATCTTTGTTTAACTTTCTACTTACATTTGGTCCTTCATAAATCTATATTTATGATAACCAAAGCCGGTATCCAATACCCAAGTTGAACATTGACTTAAAGAAAATTTATTTCAACCATGAACAAAAGCGTATTATGGCAAACTTCACTAAGCTTCTTTGGTTAGCCTCTGCAAGATGCTCCTCGCAGTTTATTTCCAGTGTCCAGGCTTATTGCAGTGGAAGCAAATTTCTTTGCTATCCGTACCAGTTTTGCTCTTATTATCCTTTGTTTATGCCTTTCTATATACCTTCTTTGAATCGTTCTTCTTTTCAGAAGTTCCTTTGGCCCCTACCAGTAAGACATGGTCTTTCTTGGTTGGAAAGTGACTCTCATCATTTTTCAACATGTTAAGCAAATCAACGAAGCTGATATCTAACTCGTTCATATGAAAAATTCACAACAATTGTGAGAGGAGTCCGGGAATGAGTGCAAGATCAAATCTTGGCTCAACTCTCCATCCATGACAAAACCAGTTATCCTAATTGATCAATCAAATTGATTATGTTAAGAACTTTTTTCTATCTATACTATAGTGCCATTGGCCATTCTAGATCGGAAGAGCTCCTTAGATATCGATATCTATCGGTCCCTACTTTCTTCACCATCAACTACTTGATGTGCGGGAATATAGTAGGAGCATCCATAGTTTCATCTTGTATTTGAAGCTCGTTACTCATGGATGCGAGCATGATGCATTGAGCCAACTTTGCATCATCTTGCCACTTTCTAAAAGTAGCAATGTCTTCCTCAGAGGCATTATTCGCAACCATTGCGAGGATAGGCGACATAAGGACATAAGATAGCTTTTCAACTATGAGAACTATTCTCAAATTCCTTAACCAATTCGTTTAATTCGCATTTGGTTAATTTAGCATCTAATATGCTTTCGCAGATGATAGTAATTTTAGACATTGTAAAATTTCGTAAATGAATTTGTAATTAACAACATTTTAACATACATTCTTTTATTAATTACCAAAATAAATTAGGTCTTGTTTTAAATTGGTATCTCCCACTATTTTCTTCAAACTATATTACCTCACTTATATAGTTCGGCAAAATCTAATTAAAGATTTGCTAGTGAGAATAAGGATCCCATTTCAAATGTATATAGCCTTGTGGTGACACAACAAACTATATATAAATAAATAGGTAGACAACTTTTGTCAATTACATCAACTATGCAACTCCTTTTCTTTTGCCTCTTAGATTATTTTGATCAAGTGGTGGCACATCCGAATCAAAATTATCCAAGTTAAGTCCGACCTAGCACTCCATATATTCAAAAAGAAAAATATCATCCTTGTGGTGACACAACAAAACAATATTGTTCAATTTTCTTTATAAGCATCAAATGTGATAAATTAACATCTTAAATACTTAATACTTGCCTTGTGGTGACACAACAAACTCATATTAAATATTTAATACTCTATTAATTTTATCATGTTGAAGGCGACGTTCGATATTCCAAATATCTTTGAACGCTTAGGACTTAATATAAAAATTGAGGGTTTGTTATTAATTTGTCTCATCTTGTTTTAAGCAGCATTTATATATATATATAAAATACGGCGTTATATTAATGAACATGCTAAGCATGTTTGCATAATATATAATATATATAGTATAAGCATGCACATATAGAATACTATATTCTACCCGGATTGATTATGGACTTTTATTCTAGTTTGGTTCACTAGAGCCATCAAGTGAACCAAAAGGTCAAACCTCAGGGTGCAAGAAATAATATTTAAATATAACTATTACATTTAAACCGGGCTCCATTACAAACGGGTCTTCAAGCGCTCCTTGCTCCTTGATCTCCAATTTTCAAAATTAATTCTAACTATTCCTATTACAAAACTATTTAAAATAAATAGAAATCTTGATCGTGATCAAGGGAAGTACATAGGAGGAGATAGAATTTACATTAAGAAAAATTAGAGAAGGCGAGTCTTGTAGAACCCATTTAATAAAACCCATACATTCATGCATCCAACTAAAATAAAATCCAATCGCATCATTCAATAGATCCATAATCAATCCCATTTATTATCATACACATCATCATATGCATCAATAAATAACATTCATCTTATGAATAATAAATATTTAATATATATATTGATATCATTTAATGGGCAAATTTAGTTAGTATAAAATCTATTTTGAATCAAAATAAACTCCTTTATTTTAATCCAAATTTAAATCAAAATAAAACTATTTTATTTTAATCAAAATTTTTTTAATCAAAATAAACTCCTTTATTTTAATTAATTATGGAAACCAATTCCTGTAAAAAAATTTTTAATTAAAATAAACTCTTTTATTTTAATTATTTATGGAATCCAATTCCATGTAAAAAAAAAATTAAAGGAAACACGGATTATCTTTTTCCTATTCACAAATAAACTCCTTTATTTTGAATAATATGAAATCTTATTTCATATTTAAATAAACTCCTTTATTTAAGGAAACATGGATTCTCTTTCCTATTCACAAATAAACTCTTTTATTTTGAATAATATGAAATCTTATTTCATATCTAAACAAACTCCTTTATTTAAGGAAAGATGGATTTACTTCCCTATTCACAAATAAACTCCTTTATTTTAGGAAAATAAAATCCAATTTCAACTCCAATTAGTTATTATGGAATCCAATTCCAACTCTAATTAGTTAACATGAAATTCTAATTTTAAAATTAAAATAAATCTTTTTATTTTAATATTAAAATAAACCTTTTATTTTAAGATTAAAATAAAACTTTTATTTTAATTATAAAATTATTAAAATTAAAATAAAACTTTATATTTTAATATTAAAATAAACCTTTTATTTTAAAATTAAAATAAACTTTTTATTTTAATTATATAATAATTAAGAATATATATATATATATATATATATATTCGTAATATATATATATATATATATATATAACTATATATATATATATATATATATATATATATATATCCGTTCCTTTTCGCCTAACTTTTTAACAGAAACATGATTACGCATTGAAATCAAGTGCACATGAAAAAAAAATGAACTGTTTACATTCTGTAAGTTTTTTTTTTTTTTATTTAAATTTTATATAACAGATTATGCCCAATTAAATTGTTCTAAACACATATCAATATACATATCAAATTAAATAATTAATAATTTGCATAAAGGTTTGGCTCTGATGCCACTGTTAGGTTTGTATTATTCATGGGCGCAATCAAATTGCAAAAATTAAGCGGAAGCGTGTAAAATCAGAGTTTAAAATTTACAAACCATATACCCGGATCACCCTTTATGCACAATTATTAATTAAACGAAAAGATAAAGAATAAAATCATACCCTTGAAGATCGAGCTTCCTCAGGTACAAGTTCACCTCCAAATCCTTTCGCGTTCAACTTGAATCCACCGGGGTTTTGTTCCTTCCTTTGATCAACGTTAGCCACCCATATGTTTGGCCTCTAGAGGTGATCCACCAAGGAATAATAATGATTCAAGAAAAGGGTGGTTGGCTAAACCCTAGTTTTTCTATCTCTATAGAAAGGGTGTACTCTCCCAACAATTGGAATTATGTCGTATGTTGAAAAAATCAACAACCCCCATCACCCATAATAAGACTCCTCTTATTTATAGATGTGGACAACCCACCTTAACAATTAAGGAATTGAGTTTTATTTAATTAATTAAATTCTTTTAATTAATTAAGCTCCCTAATCTTATTAGGGATAATTAATTAAACTCCTTTAATTAATTTTCCTTCCTAATCCTATTAGGAATAAATGAGAGTACTTATATTAAATTAATTCCTAAACTCTTTTAGAAATTAAAATAATAATAATTGTAATAATATTAATAAGATTCCTCTTATTAATTTATATTTAATATTTCTAAAATATTAAATAATAAATATTAAGCTATTTAATTTATTCTATCACCATAGATTAAATTAAATATACTTAATATATTATTACGATTATGCCATTAACTTTTTAAATAATTATTCTTTTTCTTTTATGGTGTGACCCTTTAGGTTCTCCATATTAAAAGGTTGTGAATAAATCAATTAGAACAATTCTAATCTTATTTAAATAAATAAATTAAACAATTAATTTATTTAAATAAATAATATTTATTCTACAATAGGATAAGCCTCCATAGCGATCAGCGACTTTCCGAGATAATATAGATTTCAACATTAATCATTAAAGAACCTTTGAGTAAATAGTTACCAAATACAATTCAATCCTTCTACCATACAATGTCCCAATTAAATATAAGACATGGAATTCTTGTCAAGTCTTATTTTATTTAATTATATGTATTTCGACTCTTAAATGCCTAACTCAAATAATGCAAATTAGAAACTCCTTTCTAATTTCATTCTCGCTTCGCCAAGGACTCTTTGGGTTGTCATTTATCGAATCACATAAGACATTTCTCTTCTTTTATTAGAAGTGGTAGATTCTTTATTGATCATACATTATCTCCATGTACAACTTATTATACCCAAGCATACCCTTTGATATACCCTAAGGGTCTTAAGGAATAAGTCAAAGTATAACTCATCATACACAAGATACTATGATGATCTCAAGTCCAAGGATCACTTGTCTACTACTATCACTACAGAATTCCTATTGACAGCAAATAAAACTCCATTAGGTATTCCTTAGCGAGCCACGCTCAAATGAACTTATTCTCTAATAAGCACCTACATACTTGCTTTAGTGTCTCCACACAAATGATCATGAGATCAATCATCCTCATCCAATGAGCAAGCAACGTATGTACCAATCTATCCGGATTCACTAATCACCAATTTAGTAATCCAATGATTGGGAACTATTTTAGTTTTAAGCTTTCTAAGAATTTAGATCTCATTAGAATGATCATCATCATTATTCTAAAAGCATTGCTTAAAACTATGGGTTTATCACATATTATAAAACAGCATCATGTAGATAATTAAAAGCCTTTAATAAATTAATACTTTTTATTAATAAATGAATAAGATTGTTACAAAGTATATGCTTTATCATCAAACATGATTGGCTTGTGTGCATACTACTTTCATTAACAACATCTGAATACAAACACAGTTTATAAGAGATAAGATATTGACGTATCTCGGGTTTCAAAACTCTTAGAAACATTCGCGTCATTCGCTCCTCATTATCAACCAAATGGGACACAAACCGGGACTACTCGGTAAACTTGGCTTTGTACTGCGACAAGGTCATGTTGTTTTGCTCCAGTTTGATGAACTCTACCTCTTTCATGTGATGAATACTTTCGGGAAAGTACTTGTCATTGAACAATTCTTGGAACTACTCCCAAGTCATCTTCAGTGCGGCAAGTTGAGTACATTTTACAGATTCCCACCAGTAATCTACCTCTGCACGCAACATGAAGGTGGCAAAGGGAACCTTTTGCTCGTCAGAGCATCCCAAGACATCAAATATCTTGCAGATCTGCTTTATCCACATCTCCGCCTTAAGTGGTTTTGGCTCTCCAAAAAACCCTGGTGGTCCCAGTTCCTTGAACTGGTTAGCGGTGACCGTCCGAGAGTTTCCAGTGTTTCCACCTGCATTTTGTACAGGAGCCACTCTTGCCTGATGTTGCATGAATTGCATAAAGCCTCTGAACATTCCATCGTTCATCATCTGGTCAGTGTTGTTGTTTGCTTGAGGATTGTCGCTTTCCTGATTCACATTATCCTGATTATTGATCTGTGGAGATTCAACGGTCTCCTGTGCTCCATTGTTAATCTCAACATTCTCAGATGCCATTTTCAAATACTGACACAAAACAAAGGTTAATTGACATGCAATATATTATCCCTATACTCTGACCGACCAATTAAATGCCAAATAAACATAGGTAGGTCATACTAGCGAAGGAATTCCCCATCTCTCCCCTCCTAGTTCTTGTCTCACATCTCAGCCAGGGATCATATCCCTAAGCTTTGATACCAACTGTGACTACATCACCCATCTTGAGTCGCCAAATACATGGTACAAAATTCAAATACAACTTAATTATACAACAGTCGTGTAAAATACGATCAAACATATGCTATGAGTTTTAATACAAATATTTTCATCTAGATAATATCTACACTCAATTGAGTCCTCATTACATTTATTATCAGACTATTTAACAGAATAGTGAGGACTACTAATACTATTATCTGGACCGTCACTCCGTTCCCCGACTAGTCCCTACTACGCTCTCATTTCATGAAGAGAACAATGAAAGTAAAAGGGTGAGCTCAACTAGCCCAGTAAGAAATATTATGACTAAGATAATACAGAATAAATTATCGTTAGCCTTCAATAGTGTTAAACTGATACAATATAACAAACATCAAGTTTAACTACAGCGGAGTAAGCAATCCATTAAAAGAGTCAAGTAGAGAATAAAATCTACTATCTTTTATGATTTAAAAGGTTTTTCATCACTTTTATCATTTGGGACTCAAATTTTAATAAATAATCCACATCATCCCGCACTACTACCAAGGATATTCATTAGTATCACAACCACAAATTATACATGCACTACGAGCCAAGGATATTCGTGTATTCATCAATGGTCATGATCATGCGAACAACTGTCCATCAATGCACTACGGGCCAATGAGGACTTTTACCACATCATTTGTAACATTACGGTCATGATTATACCGAATAATCCTTAGTCATAATCATACCAAGTCAATCTATGCACAACAGGCCATAGATGACTTTCAACATAATATAAACATGAGGATGATGACAATGATATAAGAATTCAATAAAACAAGTTCAAGAATTAATTTATCCAAGAACTAATAACGTCCAAATTGTCAACATGATACTTCTTTGTAGAGTAAAATTCAACAATGCTCGGAAGAATATTTCCATGAACAGATACTGGATGAAGCTCGAATATCAAAGATATTCCACTAATTTCATGGAGTATAGAACTCAAAACTTTAACCAACTGAGTATAATAAAGAATGGAATAACAAAAGAAATCACCAGGCATGTGATAATCGCATGCATAAAAGTTATTCCAGCGAAGAAAAAATAACGGAACCAGTCATGCGTAAAACGCACGCATGTGATATTTCAAAGAGAATAATAAATAACGGAACGAGTCAAAGTGAAATTGCACCGGCATGATGTTCCAATGAATAATAAATAACGAAACCGTGTCATGCGTAAATGCATGATGAGGATGTTCCAACAAAGATAATAAAGAATGGAATAATGGAAGAATTTCACCATGTATGCGACACTTGGCATGGGACGGAGTTATTCCAACATAATAATAAAGAATGGAATAACAGAAGAATTTCACCAAGTATAGGGTAGACCGCGTATACAGGTTATTCCAACAGAATAAAAAAATGGAATAAAAGAAGTTCTCGTCATGAATTTGAAAGAAATAATACCCCTTATCTTAGAACGAATTGGATATAGGAGTAGTGAAGTAACATAATACTTTTCTTCTTTCTCTCTATAGTTTCTCTCTCTAGAGTTTCAGTGAATTCCTAAAAAATAATGAAGGAATGAGCTTCTATTTATAGGAGAATGAACTGAATAGTAACTAATTCCTAAATGGTCCAGATTGATATACCTTTAAACGAACGGTCCAGATTGGTTTACTATAAAATATTCTAATAAAACAAAATCTTTTAAATAAAATAAAATATATTCTATTTTCATTAAAAAATAAAACATATAATATATATATATATATATATAATTATCATAATATTACTCCC
Organism: Panax quinquefolius; assembly: GCA_020205615.1. Classification (NCBI taxonomy): domain Eukaryota; kingdom Viridiplantae; phylum Streptophyta; class Magnoliopsida; order Apiales; family Araliaceae; genus Panax; species Panax quinquefolius. The sequence continues at coordinate 109,305,233 of CM035156.1, forward strand.
TGGATACATTATTCCCCCCCCTCCTTAATCATTCATGCCACCCGTGAACCATATATATATATATATATATATATATATGTATTTAATAACTTTCTATCGGTTATTTTGAAAAATGGGTAAATGGGGGTCTAAATAATACGCCAATATTTACAACAAATACTTTATAAAATCACCTCAATATTTTTAACAACATTTATCATCATTATTATAATTCACAATATTAATCGACCAGGTTGTTCCCGGGAAAGAGAGGGATTTCCAATAAGGATTTCTCCCTATTGGCGCGCAATTAGGTGACCAAACCTCTCCTTGGCAGAACTTCTAGATATCGTTAATATTGCAAATAATAATATTAATAACTTCATTGTCTCAATTATTGATTTAATAATATATAAAATATCGACAATAATTAAATCAATTAACACGAGATACTATGTAACAATTACTGAAGCAATAATTTAACAAAACTGAGTGACTTCTCACGTAAGCATCAATAATCAATACTGTGTGCTATAATGCAATCACACGTATTCTCGTATTTTTTTAACAAGGGTGTTTCAACGATTAACGATAAAACTTCCGTGTTATTTTCATAAAATATTTTTGTCGTTTTCTTAATTCGACAATAATTCCATTGTGGGGTCCACCAATGATTGTGTCATCGTACGAATATTCCCTGTTAAAATGAATATTCCCCGACCAATCGAATATTATATAACAACTTGCGTACTTTGAAAAATTTATAACTATTACCCACAACTATAACATTATATCAAATTCATTCCATAATATTCAAAAATGATAATTATAGAAAATTCATCTTTATTCATAAAAGTTGGGGTCTTACACTTGATAAGTGTACTTATAGGTCAAGTTCAAAGACATAAAAAGATACTAGTATGCCATCCTACAAGTTCAGAAGTTTAGACCACATAATGCTCACGAATAATGTTTTCAAAACGTCTAAGTTTCTTTTCTTAAAATCCATGTCATGCTAACCAAATCATGCAAGACAACTTTGAATCATATGTCATATTCATTTGTTCATATTTCTACACATTCTTACAAGGTAGAAATATAGGTGACACCATACTCATGATTATTAGCTTTCAAAACTTGAATTTCTATTTGAAAACACATATTATCCAAGCTATACAATTTATCTTATACGAGGTAACTTAAGATCACATTTTATGCTCGCATGACTCCACCATATTCTCACTACAAAGTCATAACTAAAATGACTTAAAGTTCGTCTAGGTTTATTTTTAAAATCTTCAAATTTCTTTTTAAAACACACACTAAGTCTCGCTAAAGCATTCCACTATGAGTATATCTTATATGTCATGTCTAATATCATGCATTTTCACGTTATATCACTTAAAATAACATATTCCATCTTCGGGAGCACTATACTTGCGTATGTGCTCGCTCGACGCCCTCCGATCGCCTCTTAATACGTAACAGTCACAAAGATAACTATTTTTACCCCTCCCAACGGCTTCAAATTGTAAACCTTAAAGAATAAAAGTTGTAGGTCTATTCGTCCTCGTTCTGGATCATCTTGAATCACCTCAATCAGAGTTCGTATGAAAATGTTATGCCTAATTTACTACTGAAGAGTCACAAAGATTGCACCGTAGACATCGATACTACCGCAATGTTGCGCCTCTAACTAGCCTTGGGGGCGCAGCAATATTGCTCTCAAAGTTGAAGAACAACCCCTTAGGCTCTGTTCTTCGCGATTTCACAACCAAAACTCCCCCCAATCATCATAATATGAGTTATACTCATCCAAATTAGCTCATTTTCGATTCTATGGGTTTGTAACTCATAAAACTACAACATACCAAGTACCCATCAACTAACATAAACATTAACTAACCCAAATATTAATTTACAACACATGTTCATACTAATTTTCATGTTTTGAAAAGTTTAGCGAATTCATTCACTACGAATTCATTTCTCAACCAATTTGGCTTGTTTAACTTTCGTTGTTTTCACATTTGACTATATTATCAGTGCCTAGCATCAATTCATGTATTATAACAATTCTTAACCATCAATTTTGTGACTCAAAAGCTACTTTTTCTTGTTATTTCAAAGTAATTTGAAAACATAGGAATCAAGAACATATATGTTAGAATTATTACCTCTTGAAGCTTAACTTTGCTGAGCATAGCTCTTCAATCCTCTAATTGCTCCTAATTCTACCAACCTCTCATAACAAAAATCTCAAAGAATTTTTCAAACAGGAATGAGAAGGAGGAGTCCCTATTTATAGAACAACCAATACACAGACAATGTAATTTCCCACTAAATCAAACCCATGGATTGAAGGATTGCATGAAGGTTATGAAAGAGTTGTTAGATGTTAGTTGAAAATCATCATCACCACCACTCCCCCCATAATCATCAGCTATAAAGAGCTTGGAAGAAGAAAAGGAAGATAGGCCTTAGCCTTTTTGCCAAACACGGGAATGAGAAATAAGGAGCAATTGGACACTAAATTTGGGACAAGCCAAATAACTCAGTAACTTGTTATTCTAAGGCTTGGTTTGGTTCTTTAAATTCCCAAAACAAAATTTTAATGTGTAAATGCTACTACACCAAGTAAAGTTAGGGATTATTTATTAACTCACATCATATAGTCCATATACATTAGTCCACATATTTTAATCTTTAAAACATGTGTGGACTTAATTTAATTGCTAATTAATAACTTAATATCTCTTTTTACTATTTACTTACACATCGGTATTAAAATAAATATTTTAATAACACATATTTATTTACTCCCATCTTTTAGAGTACACATATAATTATCTCATCACCTAGGATGAGATAACAAAACTTATTTAAATCAACTCTATGATTTAATCACTTTTACCATGTGTATATCATTAGTCCCAATTAATTGTCACAATCCACGTATTCTTAAGCCATAGGTATTATATATTACTAGTATCCATATTTTCCATATTACACATAGTAACATGAAATACAAGTAATATTTTAATTGGGCTAAATATCATTTAGTTGGGTACTTTCAACCCATTATCACATTTTAATATCACAACAATTAATTAATATTAATCATTTATTTTCTTTTCAATAATTATTAAGCACTCCACTAATTAATAGAATATAATATTCCATACTATCTCTTAATTAACTATATTTATTCAAGGTTAATTAATTAAATCTTTATTCAAGTCATTTTTTGCTAACTAAATTTCTTTATGAACACTTAGTCACCATTCATGACCTTATAAGAGTTATTAGTATACATAGCTTGCAAATCACATTTTCATAAACTGACTCAAAGTTTTCTACAGACCGGCGCAACTGCGCTGGTCAAAGTCTTGGAAATGGCGCAGCGCGCCATACCAAATTCCCAGGCAGATAAGTTCTGCATTAGCAAAAAAGAATCTACACTTCTAAATACTTTACACATCCTCTTTAAGTGTTAACTCGTCTAACATCAATTTCGTTTCACATCATCGATTACTATTTTCCTTTTAAGGATCACACTTCGAGTTTTAAAACTTTATTTCCCTTATTAGTTTAACCAACTATACATCTCCTTTACGGTTTCATACCACCAATAACATGAAACTCGAATATAACACATACGCACATTCCTTTAATATTCACTTCTCGCCGTGTATCAATTTACTTAATAATTCCCTAACCAATTTAAAGGTATATCGATTTTCTCCTCTCGTCGACAACGTACACGCATACAAGTCTAAACATAGCACGCGTCGAGTCTTTAATAGTATTCAATATACTACACTGAGTGGTTTCCCATAAACAACCAACAAATTAGTTTTTGTCTCGTCTACACTGTTTTCACAGTGAGTTAGATCGGTTACTAATTCGTCTATACCTCCGCTCTCTGAAGGAATTGTTTAGCCCAGATCCTATACATCCACCATTAAAAGAGTATGATTATACTACCTTAGACTTGATACACACTCGTACACAGACTCAAGAAATTGGTGATTATCAAAGATATTTTAATGTCACTAAGTTACTATTATAAAATAATTTCACATCAATTATGTAATATCAATAGATAAATTTTATCCATCTTCGTACTAAATTCGCCTATACAATTCATAATAAATATATAATAATATATATATATATATATATATATATATATATATATATTAAACACACCATTACTTATTACATAGTTCATATTACCCTATGTAACACAATACCACATACCTCATAACACATATATCTTCTTGTTCGAACCCATCTCATGCTTTAAGAATTTTATTCACTAAATTCTTATTTTAATATTTTCTAAAAATTTGGGTTCTTACATCCTCCATATTCCTCGAAATAGGAATGACTTCGCGGATGCGCTAGCAACTTTGGCGTCCTTGATCAACATATTTGACAAGGAAAATATGCCAAGCATCCCATTTGCCCTGCAAAAGGCTCCAGCCTATGGGAATTACATTGGAGAAGTATCAGACAGGCTACCTCCCATCCATCACCCTTGGTATCATCACATCAAGGAGTATCTACGAGATGGATCTATACCCGCTGAGGCGAGTTCTGCTATGAAAAAGTGGATCCATCGAATGGCTCTAAAATTTTACCTGAGCGAAGATGCACTCTACAAATGAGATACAGGACTAGGTCTCCTCAGATGTCTGGACAAGGACCAAGCTCAGATGTGACAACCCAGAAATCCGAATTGTCCAGAAATTTAGATTTAAAGAATTAGTTATTAATAAAAAGGAATTTTTATTAATAATATTATGTGCTATGTGTTTATTAATCGTTCTATAACCTATGATGATTATAAACCGGGAGGATTCTGGCTACGAGCTAGATTGAACGAGTAAGAATTTTCATGATGAAAATAAAATTTTTCCGGAGACAAAAATATTTTTGGGGAAAAGACGAAATAGGCACTATTCACCTGACAAAACCTAAGGGTTAGGGTTTGAATAACCTAAGCCATTCCGAGAGTTCGGTATGTCCAAATGACATTCCGTTAAAAGATTTGATGATAATATATCGTGAAAAGTTAAGTAAGCCGATAAAAGTTTTTCTCAAAAAACGTGCAGAAATTGGACAAAATAAAAATGACGAAAAGTACTGTTATGTACTTTTCATTCGTTTAGCTACGTTAGGGGAAAACGTGAAAGAAAACGCTTGACGCCAAAAAGTGTTTTTCAGTTTTTCAAAAATCTGAAGAATACGTAAAAGTTAATCGGTAAAAGAAAGACGAAATATCCAAAAATATTTGGATTATGAGAATCGCAGTTTTTAAAACTATCGGAGGAAACCCAAAAGACGGAACTACAAAACTTAAGGGCTAAGCAAACTTGAGGGTTAAGTTAACTTAGTCCTTAAGCCTTGAATAGTAAGGAGGTTAGGGACGGCGAAAAGATTATTTTGCCCCTAGCCTTGAAAATCTATAAATAGGAAGCTTAATCTCATTTGAATGGGATTTTGAAAATCCTATAACTTGTGAAAGGAAGAGAGATTCGTAAGGATTTTGAATGATCAGAATGAATCTTATGAATGATTAGGTCAAATAAGTAAGGAATGATGTTCTATAACATCAAATTCAAAGAAAAAGTGAAATTGTAATCCAAAATATCGATTAAAAATGAAGAACGAACGAAGAACATGAAGAACACAGGAAGAACACGAAGAATGTTGTTGATGGACAAATTTAAAACCATCGTAGGATAATTGTTGTTGATGGACAAGTTTAAAACCATCGTGTATAAGTTAGTAGCTTATTGTTTGGTTAGGAACGTTAGAAACATTCATGAAGAACGGATTAAAACTTAGCTATAACGAAGTTTTGGCGAAAATTTTGTAAAAGAAGAACGAGAATTAGAAAGTTAGTAAATGAACCCAAACTTGTAGGGCTTCATAAGAATGTAAGGGAACATATAAAACGTGAGTCATGGACTCAAGAATGAAAGAATTCTGAGTTCAGATGACCGAATTACGGACGAACGAACAAAGAACGTTAAAAATGTAAAACGAATGAAGAGCGAAGATTAAGCCAATTGAATGACATGTTAACGGATTTAGAATGAAGTTCTTTCCATGGGTAATCGAAGTACATAAGATAAGGAAGATAATGGCTTTGGAACATCCTCGTTTCGAGTTATAACGAATAAGATTTCAAAGTCAGTGTCTCAAGCTTGTAAAAGACTTAGAAAATTTTTCTAGGTTTCATGCTCAGCCTTGTCATGAAGTCGTACCTTTTGGGGCCAGCGCCGCAGCGTGAGCTTGGGCCATTAGCTACTACTAAGTGGCACCGCAGCCTTCAAAAGGAAAGGGAAGGGCACAACATTTAACAGCGGTGTGGCAATGCCCGTAAATGAGATTTTACCGCTTTCAATTACTAGGGGATGTGTAAGAAAGAAATATGAACATGTAGTTCAACTAATGTAACAGTTGATCAACTGTATTAAACCTTTAATGATGGTTGAACGAAAAAATTAAATGAGATTAAAAGAAGGTGAACGCGGGTTACGGAACTGATATCCGGGGACCGTAGTCACGATAAATGAACGTGAGGGATTGCTATGATTGTGATTCCTTAGACGTTGAGTGACGAGGGTAATGAATAACATTTCAATGTTATGTCATAGTAATGCGAGATGAATGTAAAGCATATAGACGCTGTGAATGCAATGCTATTGTGATGAACGATCGGTCTTAGCATACAACGAACCGTATGGCTTTGATATTAAGAAAGAATAATGAACATGGGGTTCATGGGATGGATAACGATCAAAAACGATTAAAACCTCGAGTAAAGGTTGAATGAGAGATTAAGAGACGAGTAACGTGAACGTTGAATACGTAAACAATCCTCGTAAATCGTATTCGCATTGGACGAACGTTCTAAGTATACCCTGGTTGTATGACCTAGACGTTGACAAAGGTAGTAAGTAAGACATGAATTATTGAGAAAACTGTAATGAACAATAATAAGAGTAATGAAAGCTGAAGGTGAGTCGTATAAGAATGAATCCTGAGGGGTGGCATTTAGTTGCCAGGAAGCCATAAGGAATGAGAAATTAACTTAACGAAGATTAAGTTTAATGGTTCGGATAAGTTAAGATAAGTTAAGTTGTAGTACAATTGTAAACTTTGATGGTTGACATATGGGAGCTGGGCTAAACAATTCCTTTAGAGAGCAAAGGTATATACAAAACTAACAACCAATTTAACTCACTGTTGTGGGCAGTGTAGACGAGACAAGAACTTGTTTGTTGGTTATTTGTGGGAAACCACTCAGAGTACCATATGGACTACCAGCAGAGAAGCGATGTGTGCTGAGTCTTAGAGAAGTTATAAGAAAAAGATAAGAATGTAAATCATCAAAGATGAGAACATTTTGAGTAAGACATCTCTGTATGTCATGAAGCCGTAAACCAGTAATGAAAGTTAGTCGCGTAAAATTATATTGTAAAAACGCGAACCCTAAGAAGTAAAGTTAAGTAAACCAATGTGTAAGTCAAGTATATGACTAATTGGTGTATGTGTTATTTCCTTATGTGTTATAGGAATTGGAATGAGCGATTCAAATGTAGAAGTCGCGTAATGTAAGGCAAGTTTCCTAACTTCATTCATATTTTAAATGAATGCTAGTTTCTTAAACTTCTCAGATGTTGAACTTGAGAAGTTCTATTTATGTGCGAATGTGCGATATTTGTGTAAGGTGGTAGAACGTATGAGGCCTTGTGCCACAATGTGAACACTTTGGTGTTTCTATGATATGAACTATTTTATGATTGAACTGTTCAATATGAGAATGTTTTGTTTATACATGAACTGTTATTGTTGACTCTGTGCTATTGATTCTAGCCAGACAGAATGTGTATGAAAGAGAGTAGAGAATGAAAGTATTTCAAAGCGAATGTGACTAATGTTTTAAAATGATAGGAATCGAGATTATTCCTATTGTTCAAGCTGCTTCATAACCTTTGTTTAGTTATCGAAGTTCCAAAGGAATGTTAAACTCTTGAAGTTGTATGTTTAACTGTTATGACTTGCTGGGCAATTGAATGCTCACACTTGCTTTAAATAAAAACATTTTCAGCAAACGATGTTAGAAGAACTTAAGGATCATGTAAGAATCAAGCTGACGGTATCCAGATGAAGTGTCATTCAAAATGTGAATGAGCAAAAAGATCAAGTGAAGACTTGTAATGGTGAAAGATGAAAATTAAACTATAGACTAGTTTAATGAATTGTTATGTATCCTTGGTGGCGGATAAAAGTCACTCTTTTAAGATGAAAGGAATAATGTAATTATCATTATCTGTAATGAGAAAGGTGATAAGGTTTTAGAACCTGGGAATTTAGAATGCATGTTATTATATTTCAGTATATAATGATGTATGTTTGGATGAATGATGTACTCGTGACTTACGAAATCCGGGTGTGAAGATAGACCGGATTTCGGGGCGTGACATCAGAGGCTCATGGATGAAATCCATAGTGGAGTATGTGGCTGACACATGAGCGGCCCTTTACTTGGAAAAAAGATCCCCAGAACAGGGCATTACTGGCTCTCTCTCAAGGCTGACTGTGATGATCACGTCAAGAGATGTTATCAATGCCAAATTTATGGGAATGCTATCCATGCCCATCCAAGGGAACTCCACAATATGAGTTTGCCCTGGCCCTTCTCAATGTAGGGAATGGATGTGATCGAGCCCACCGAGCCCAAAGCCAGTAATTGACATCGGTTTATCTTCACCATGATTGACTACTTCACCAAATGGGTCAAGTACGTGATATCCACCCATAGGATTCCTCTCTTCACAGATGGAGGATGGCCACTCTATTTGGTAGAGCGTGCTATTAGGAGCACCACAGGGGAGATTCGTGTACCGATCTTGCCTCCTGTCAGGCGTTATTGGCCTATAACACAGTCGTCAGTCATTGATATCCCATTGATGGGCATTGACGGCTTTACACTGTCAAAGGGTCCGTATACTCAGTATATGTTCCATCAATGGTGGTCCCCTCGTACCACCAGAGCTCAAACCCATGCCACACAGTTCATGGGGGATATGTTTCCTAGATCCGTAATGATAACAGATTGGATGGCCTATGTCCGAGATCCGACTCATTTGACACAGATTGATAGTTTAACCCGGCAGTTAGACCGGGTACATTTCTTTATCCGACACTTGGGCAGAGATCCTTCAAGCTCTAGGGCTGGCCCCTCAGGTGACCCAAATGGTTTTACCGGTGCAAATCCTCCATTGTATCGGCCTGACATCCTTTACGGCAGAAATCCAGTGACTCAGGAGGAGTTACATCAGGTGGACAGGATTGATGATGTAGATATTGACACCATTGTCTTCTTCTGATGTATATTCTCATTATATCTTTTGATAGGCCTCTGTTAGATATTGGGTGGTTGTGCCCCATTCTCGCTCTATCTTTTGATAGGCCTCTGTTAGTCGTTGGGTGTATGTGCCCCATTTCCCTATTTTTTTAGCTGTACATAGATGATTATTAGATGATGATGTACTTAGGAATGTATGTACTATTTTCTATTCCCTACATCATATTATCATCTATTGTTGATCATGCATGTATCATGTTATATATATGTATGTATGTTCTGAGATATTCAGCATTGACCCTTGGATGGTCTTATGATACGACCCACACAGATGTCTTCTTCGATAGTTAGTCGCATTGATCACACCCCACCAGTATTGGTTGCCTCTCGTCGGAGGTCGTGGTATGATAGTTTGTCAACTTCAGAGAAGGTGACCGTAGATCAGTTATTACAGCATTCTATGGCCCTCCTAATGTTTTAGGTTCCTATAGGCTCTGTAGACGGTATGCTGGAGCATTGGATACCGAAGAGGTAGGTTTTCCAGTTTGGGATTCATGAATTGACTCCCACCTTAGAGGAGTAGTATCTTGCCGATTGTGATCTGCCATTAGACGAGACCTTGGCGTGGATTCTTATCATCGACACGCTTGTTGGCGCTTTATCACCTCACAGATATAATCTCATCCCTGCACTACTATATACATGAGACCTTACCGAGGATTTGGCGTAAGTAGACAGATGAGATTATATCCGACCATGTTGTGTCCCAGCATTTTTTGATAGACAGATTTGGCTCGGTGGACAGTTATGCATAACACTCGGGGGATTTCACCACATGGGAGGATCAGTGTCGTATGGCCAGAGTAGATGTACTCATTATGTGCATAGTGGCTTATGTATACATGCCACGGTATATAGATGAGTTTGAAATCGGTGTTATTATGGCGATGAGATCTCTCAGCGAGGGTCATACCATTGTGCCGATGATTGTGATAGAGACATTGAAATCTGCCATGTATTGTTATACCTATCTCGTAGGGGTATTCATAGGCAGCTCGATCATATTGTATGTATGGTTCATGTCACATCTGAGACCGATTGGCACCTTCTGACGGCATGGATACTGTTTTACCCATGAGATAGCCATTTCTTACTCCTTTCAGCCAACAGAGTGTATAGACACTACATTCTGGTCGATGTTTTTGGCAGGGATCAGATATCCATTTGACATTTTTCTTTGTGCAGGGCTCAGTTCACCCTATAGCTTTATTACTCATGCACCTGGCATGAATTATCTCGCCCTGGCTAGTTTAAGGGGCATGATGACTTACCACCCATTGGTTGTGATGTCACAGTTCGACCAGTTTTAGGACTTCCATCCTTTTGAGGAGGCATTGGGTCAGCGCTTGGCTTCTCGCCACTTGTCAGTAGAGGACAGATCCAGGGTGTATGCCTATTGGGATCAACGTGAGCTAGCTGAGTTTTCTGTCAGCCATCCGGGTTATTCGACAGAGTATTTTGCATGGATGGAGACATAGACTACATCGGTTACAGTTGTATCCACAGAGTCGGGGATTGATTCGGAGGGTGGAGAGACCATAGAGTACATCAATTTTCCCGCCGAGGAGGAGCTTTTTGTTGGGTTGCCAGTAGTTGTGATGGATTCTCCCAGTGTGACCGCTACTGTGATCCAGCATTCAGCAGAGTATTTAGAGCGGAGTCTTCATTTGATGACATTTGAGAGAGATTAGGCTAGGGCCTTGTTGTTGACAACTCTTGCTGGGAGAGATGTCGCTCTATTAGAGAGAGAGGATGCCTTAGCTTATAGAGACACCGCTATTGCTGAGCGGGATGAGGCTAGATCATCTAGAGATGCTTTGATTGTTGAACAAAATGCTGCCATATCTGCCCAGGATGTAGCAATTACAGATAGTACTATAATGAGATCCATTACTACTGACATGATTGTCGAGATGAATGTATATATTGATGAGCATCATGTCACCATGCAGTTTGCTGTGGATCTCTTGGCTCGTGTAGATACCCTTGAGCAAGAGACCACAACATTACCTCATTCTTCGAAGAGAGATGCTATGTTAGATTTGATAGCTCGTATATACACTTATTTGTAGATGGGCTTGTATTTTCCTGCACAGACTAGCTTAGACATTTTGTTATGTACAGTACATATTATATATATCAAACAACATTATATATGGCAGGGAAATATATTTTGATTCACTTCCCTTTTAGTTGTGCCTTGCTACTTGCTTGATATTTGTCTGTTTCTTCAAGGCTTGCGATCTTGATATATTCCGAACTAATCCATGATGGGTGGACATTGAGATGTCTCAGGATCTTTCAAAATGGATTATTGATCAGTGTGTATCCCTACCCTTTTTGGTGTCTTGGGACTGGTTTCTGTATGTAGATGTGGAGAGGAATATGGCTTTCCTCTCTGAGATTGACCGCACCGCAGATGGTTGTCGGTACTCCTATTGAAGAGGAGATCCCAGGTAGTTCCATCTTTTATGGATTGGTGTTGCTCTTTGAGGACTCAACCGTAGCTTAGATGGTTTCCAATTCTCCCATTTGTGTGGGGAGATCAGTTAGTTCCATCCCTTTGGTCTAAAGCCGATGAAAATGTGGTGGATTGAGGGTTGATCCCAGTACCATGTGACAAGTTTTTGTGTTTGGGTAGGGGTAAGACTGAACCATAAATGGCTGCCTACGTACTCCTATTGAAGAGGAGATCAGGTCTGTGTAGCTCAAACCTGGTACAAGAGGTTCAACACTGCATGTGAAAGGGTGTAGAAAGATGTGGAAGTGTAAAAGGGTGTATAGGTTTTTTTTTTTGGTTTTTTTTTTATTTCGATCGGGCCATTAGAAAATGGTTTCCTACGTACTCCCAGGTATCGGGGAGATCAGGTCGACAAAGTTCGTCCTATGTGTAGGACGAGATGCAGCCAAAAAGTTTGATCCCATGTTCAGGACAAATGGCAGGGGAAAAAGTTTGATCCCATGTACAGGACAAACTGCAGGTGTGAAAAGTCTTATCTGTAGTGGGACAAAACTGCAGGTGTGAAAGGTTCAATCCCTGGTGGGATAACCTGAAAGGTTTAAAACAAAGTGGGGTGAAAGATCTGATGATCCAAAATCCAGGCTGCTGGTTTGGAAAGTGTGTTTTTCCCGGATGGGGCAAATGGGTAAGAAGAAAGGTTGTATGTAGTAAGGGTTAGAAAACCTGAAATGACTGGGGATCTGGTTATCCAAAACTAGGATGCTTGCTTGATTTTAACCCCATACATAGTATCGTTTCACGGTGTCTAAGTTGATGAGTAGTGGAAATTCATCGCCGTCCATTTCCTATAATCGGAGAGCACCTCCTATTAATACCTCTTTTATAATAAATGGGCCTTCCCAGTTTGGAGAGAATTTTTCCTTTGACTGATCTTGGTTATCAATGATCTTCTTCAAAACCAAGTTATGTTATTTAAATTGTCATAGCCAGACTTTTCTGTTGTAGGATCTGGCGATCCTCTATTGTTATAATTGCCCATGGAAGATAGCATCACTTCGCTTTTTGTCTATTAGAGACAATTGGTGATACCTGTCTTGCAACCATTGGTCTTCATCCAGCTGAGCATCTATCAACACTCTGAGGGATTCCATTTCCACTTCTATGGGGAGCACTGCTTCCATCCCATAGGTTAATGAGTAGGGGGGCGCCCAAGTGGAAGTACGCATTGAAGTTCTGTAGGCTAATAGAGTCAAAAGCAAGAGGTAGGGCCATCCTTTGTGATTGGCTGACATCTTTTGCATGATCTTCTTGATGTTCTTATTAGCCGCTTCAACAACACCATTCATCTTTAGACGATAGATGACTGAGTTGAGGTGTTTTATGTGGAATTGTCTGCATAACTCCTCTATCATTTGTCGTTGAGGTTCTTAGCATTGTCTGAAACAATTACCTCTGGTTGTCCATATCGACAAATGACATTATTTCTGATGAAACCAATGATGACTTCTTTGGTAACTTTTGGGAAAGAGGCTGCTTCTACTCATTTGGTGAAGTAGTCGATCATGGTGAAGATAAACCGATGCCCATTACTGACTTTGAGCTTGATGGGCCCGATCACGTCCATTCCCCACATTGAGAAAGGCCAGGGTGAACTCATATTGTGGAGTTCCCTTGGAGGGGAGTGGATAACATTCCCATGAATTTGGCATTGGTAACATCTCTTGACATGATCATCATAGTCAGCCTTGAGAGAGATCCAATAATGCCCTGTTCTGAGGATCTTTCTGCCAAGTAGAGGGCCGCTCATGTGTGGGCCACATACTCCACCATGGATTTTATCCATGAGCCTCTGAGCTTGGTCCTTGTCCAGACATCTGAGGAGACCTAGTCCTGCATCTCGTTTGTAGAGTGTATCTCCGCTTAGGTAAAATTTCATAGCCATTCAAGGATCCGCTTTTTCTCAGCAAGACTCACCTCAGCGGGTGTAGATCCATCTCGTAGAAACTCCTTGATGTGCTAATCCCTAGGGTTCTGGATGGGAGGTAGCTCATCCGATACTTCTCCAATGTAATTCCTATAGGCTGGAGCCTTTTGCAGGGAAAATAGGATGCTTGGCATGTTTTGCTTTTCAGGTAAATTGATCAAAGAGGCCAAAGCTGCTAGCGCATCCACAAAATCATTCCTATTATGAGGAATGTGGAGGAATGTTATTTCTTTAAACTCTGAAGCCATCTTGATAACCTGTCGATGGTAAGGCAGCAAATGTAGTTCTTTGGTGTGATAGATTTCGGTGGTTTTTTTATTACAAATTCGGAATCCCAAAAGATTGTTAGCCGTCTGATACCCATTGATTGGGTAAGTTTGAGTCCCATGATACAGCCTTCATACTCGGTTGTGTTGTTGGTGTTGATAAACTATAATTTGACAGCGATGGGATACTGCTCTCCCATACCGGATACTAGAACTACTCTAGCTCCAGAACCTTCCATATTAACAGCTCCATCAAAATACATTTTCCATAATTGGTGTGTATCGTACTAATGGTGTTGCTAGACTGTCATTACCCCTTTATCGGGGAAGTATGTTTCCAAGGGTTTGAAATCCCCTGAAGGTGCGGTGGCTAGTTGATCCATAATTCCTTGACCTATAACAGACTTTTGTGTCATGTAGACGATGTCAAATTGTTATAGGATCAACTACCATCTGGATAGTCAATAATTCAATATGGGTTTACTAAACACGTACTTGAGAGGATCCACGTGGGATATGAAATGGGTTGTGTAACCATGGAGGTAATGTTGTAACCTAATGGAAGCCCATGCTAAAGAATAACAAGTCTTCTCAATCAGAGTGTACTTGTGTTCACTGCAGCTGAATCTTCTGTTGAGGTAATAGAAAGCTCGCTCTTGGCCTCTATCGTCTTTCTGTCCCAGCATACAGCCCATAACATTGTAATTAATGGACAGGTACATGAACAGGGGAACATCATCCCTAGGTGGTACCAAAATAGGAGCGTTGACTAGCTGCTCTTTGATTGTAAGGAAAGCTTTTTGACACTCATCATTCCATTTCATGGAGGAGTTCTTCCTTAACAACTTGGAAATAGGCTCACAGGTTGCTGTGAGTTGGGAGATGAATCGACTAATGAAGTTGATCCTTCCCAAAAATTCCTGTATTTCCTTCTCTATTTGAGAAATAGGCATTTTCGTGATGGCCTGGATTTTGGTGGGATCCAGCTAAATCCCTTTGTGGCTGACTAGGAATCCTATCAACTTGCCTGATTTAATGCCAAAGGTGCACTTGAATGGATTCAACTTCAATGTGTACTTACGTAACCCATTCAAGAGCTTTTTGAGATGGTCTAAGTGGTCTTCTTCCCTTCGAGATTTGACAATGATACATCCACGTAGATCTCTATCTCCTTGTGTATTAAGTTGTGAAAAAGAGCCATTATGGCTCGTTGGTAGGTAGCTCCGGTATTAATGAGGTCGAATGACAACCGTCTATAGCAAAAGGTTCCCCAAGGCGTTATGAATGCAGTTTTTTCACGATCCTCCTTAGCAACCATGATTTGATGGTACCCCGCAAAACAATCAACAAAGGAGTACATGCCATATTGAGCAATATTGTCAATGAGAATGTGGATAAATGGCACGAGAAAGCTATCTTTAAGGCAAGCTTTATTCAAATCCCGATAATCCACGCAAACTCGCACTTTTCCTCCCGGTTTAGGTATGGGGACTATGTTGGATAGCCATTTAGGGTATGTAGACACCATGATGATGCCTGTTCGAAATTGTTTCATAATTTCTTCTTTAACCTTTAAACTCCACTTAGGTTTTAATCGCCTGAGCTTCTATCAAACTAACTTGAATCCCTCTTTAATGGGAAGACGATGAATGACGATGTCAGTGGATAAGCCCACCATGCCTTCATGAGACCATGCAAACATATCCTTGAATTGGGGTAATAGCGTAACCATGTCATTCTTTTTGTTTGGAGTGAGGTTCGTACCAATCTTGATTAGCTTAGGGTTTTCTAAGGTTCCAAGATTGAATGAGGGGGTTTGATCAAGATTTGATTTGGGTTTATCCTCGACCCATTCTTTGATCTCCTGAGGTATCTTAGTGTCCTCTTGTATTTCCATCAAGTCCGAGTCCAAATTTTCATCAAAGTTACAGTACTTATAGAGAAAAGGCACCTCATTAGCAAGTATAGGCACATCTAAATTTAGAGTCCTGAAAAATAATATGCTTTCACTTAATATATAAAATTGTTCAATCATACAAAATGTTAGCCTATAATGAAAAAATAACTACTAACACTGTACAGAAAAGTAAGCAGTTATAGCTATTTACGGGGCAGAGGGAGTTTCTGCCCTTTTTTACCCTTGTCGACAAATGTAAGGAATGTCGCTCCAATTGTCAAGGGTGAAGTCTTGTTGGACTGCAGTGATAAAGGGGTTGTTATCATCCCTCTTTTCCCAAATGATGACCATAATATCTGGACAATCATCGTTTAGGGTGTCTCTATTTGTCTGCTCATCATGGAAAATGATGCGTAGGTGAGACAATCTCCTGGCGATGTCTTTTTTACGTCTCCATTCCCTTTCTTCCACTTTGGGATCAGGAATCAAGACCTCTTTTGCTTTAACCGGTATCGATTTGGGAAATAACATAGCCATTACATGGGCAGACACATTTACCAGAGACCGTACATGCTCAGGACTTGTAGGTTAAGATAATCGTCGTGTGGCTGAAGCTGAAGGAATCTGTTTGTGCTTATGAGGATTCCTATGACTGGAACTAGCAGAATAACCTAGTCCGGCTGTCCCGGTTTGATTGGTAACTTGAATTAGGTGCTTAATGCCCTAATGATCTTTTCCCAACCCTTGTCTAGGTTGATAGCCCAATGATATCATCTCTTGAGTTGTTGCCATTACCTAGGCAGAAATATTGGGTATGAGAGGTGGCTCCCCAATAGGATAATAGTGAGTGTTGCTCACCTCCAGGGCATGAAAACTGACCGGTTCAACTTCTGCATTGAAGCTGATGAGTGGTATCACTATAAAAAACTTGGGCATTGGCGATGAGCACATTACCGACAACAAACTTCCCATCGCGAATAAGGTCATTGACGACGGGCCAGCCGTCGCGAATGTAAGCCGTCGGTAATGAACCTATTATTTGGTGCCAGACTTTCCCGGTGGAGGGAAAACTCATTGGCGACGACACCAATGTTATTAGCGATGGTGACGCCGTCGGGAATGACTGTAGATCGACGGGGTCATTCACGACGGCAACGTCATCGAGAATAAGTCTTATATTTTAAACCCTGGTTCGACGGCAACGAGCATATTTTTTCCTTCCCTCTTAATTTTCTCCTTCCCTCGCATTTTGGCCATTTCCCCCAATTGATTCTAAGCTAGCATATCTCAATTGATTCTCAGGTAGCTCAATAGTTTTATCCAATTGATTCTCGTTCATCAATTTTGCCAAAGTTAATCATCGATTCAAGCCCGATCGCCGCCATCGCCACCATGGCTCTACTGGCTTCACTAGTTCGCCACCACCATGCCACACACATGCCTTTGGGTTCTTCATTTCGCCCCCATTTCGTCCTTAGTTGATTCTACAGTTGTTCTACACTTCATTTTGGTAAATTTTTAAATTTTATTCAACACTTTCTATAGTTGTTATTATTTTTGCTTCTAGCTTTGGTTTGGTAGATGTTAATGATCTCCAAGGACTAACATAGAGGTGGTTTTTAGGGTTATGTTTTGCCTAATCACATTATGTCGACTGACCATATGTGGAAGGACTCTGGTTTTATTTTTACAGTTCCTTTGATAACAATGTTAAGGGACACTTTATATCAATGCAGACCGATGTTTGTTTTTGTCTTCTATATTTGGCAACTAGTCGTGATAAACAAGAGCATAAACTATAATATGTAGTTAAGGGATGATACCGTTGCAGGAAATAAGAGTGAAAGGGAAATCAATTAGCACCTCAATTAATATGGGCCTATGCATCTGTACATTGTTTATTCTCCTTTGTTTATTGACCGAATCCCATCTTTTTCAGTTATATGCCGATATTTGGCTTTTGTTTTGGCTTTTAAAGATGATATCGATCCGTTTCCTAATGATATGTTACATTATTAGTTCTTTGACACGAATTTGTAGTATTGGTGCAGATATGAATGTTAGCAGATTTCAAGAAGTGGATGTATCCATGTAATGTGTTAAAGGTTACGTTAAATATTTTGTTTCATGTTTGACTGACACCAAACAAATGCTTTGTAGTATGTTGCTTGGTTGAATTTTGGATAAATGAAATTTAGGGAAATATGTGGCTATTAAGCATTCCTGTTATAGTCTGATTGATTGAATCTCTTTCTAGCTTATATAGATAAGTATGTTATGTCAATTCTCTTATGAAACTATTGGTTCCAATACATTTGCGCGTCCTACTATTTATCTTTAACACAGATGTTTGATATTGATGTCTCGTTATGTACTTTAACACTAACTTATTAGATTAAGTGTTGAAATCTTGTATGATCATGAACATCTGCACTTGATTAGCTTAACATTTACTAGTTTGAACTTTTCATATATTGGTTTGGAAATGTATTTTGAACCTCTCGAGCCTCTTTTGGCCTCTTTTGTTGTTGGATGTGATTCGAGGGCCATATTAGTCCTTAGTTATTCTGTTCATTTATTAAAATCCTTTGGTTTAAGTGGTCAACATATTAACATAGACAATGCACAATGTAAATGCGGTTTCCCCTCTTTTTAACCTGGTTGTTTATTTCACTCATGCTTATATATGTTATATGATGTTTTATGGTTAGACATAGTCATTTTATGTGTTGATGAGCTTTTATGTCAAAGGAAATCAAAAATAGTTTTTATGAGTAAGAACCATACAATTTTTGGGTTCATAATTCATTCTCAATAATATAGTATTCCTTTTGTTCTAGGAAATAGTTTAATTTCATACGTGCATATTTTCATATAGTTTAGGAAGCTTAGAAACCCGTTTGAGATTCACTTAGTATGAGTGAATCTCCAATAGTCCCCGTTTTGGGACTGTTCTTGTATGTTTTGATCTCACTTAGGTCGGTGTAAACGACTTGAGCACGTTTTTATATTTTTCGAATTTTTGGTCAGTATATATCTCTTGATGTTCTTCGGGTGCATATTTAGACTATGATGTGTTAGTCTATTTCGTGTACTTGAGGACCATGAGGAGGTGCTGCCGAAATTTCTAAAAAATTTAAAGATGTGTTCAAGTTGTTAGCATCAGTGAGGCGACACATCCGGGAATGGGATAGAAGCCTGACCAGTTAGAGGTGGAGATGAAGTTAGGAAACTCATAAGCTTGCATATACATTAACTTGGAGACTTGATTGTGTCTTTCTGACTTTTGATATATATAGCAGATAATTGTCCGAGATGTCTGTTGATTGAAGTTGGATGGAACGGAGGGTAGCCAGTGATAAGAGTGGGCTTAGCTCTGAGTATCGTAGTGGGGTTGAACAGTTTCTCAACTTCACGTTTGAGCAAGTCAGTGGCGATGAGATCAGATGTCCTTGTAAGAGGTGTATGAATGAAGTGTGGAAGGAAAGGAGTGATGTCATGTGTGACTTATTTGCGTATGGGTTCAAGCAGGGTTATACGACATGGATCTATCATGGGGAAACATGGTTGGATGAACATGAATCAGAATCGGAATCTAGAGGTGACGAAACCTTTGACTGTACTAACATGATAGTCGAAGCTGCTAGTTCATACTTCTAATAGAATATAGACAGGGATGGCAGTAGCGTCGAGCAAGAGCCGAGTGATGGGGCTAAGGGTTTCTATGAGTTATTGCATGAAGCAATGAACGCCTTTGTATACTTGACACGAAAAAGCACACCTTCTCTTATCTGTCGTGACTAAGTTTTTACACTTCAAGAATGAGCATGGTATGGCGAGAGAGGTTTTAATGAAGCATTAAGCATTTTGAAGGAGTGCTTACTGCGCAGCAATAAGTTATGAGTCGTACTATGATGTGAAGAAAATGGTCAAAAGGCTCAATCAAGGGTATGAGAAGATTGATGCTTGTGAGAATGACTGTATGTTATATTACGGTGATGTCAATAAAGATAAGAGGTCATGTGATATTTGTGGTACAAGTAGATACTGTGACCAACGCAAGAAAAAGGGAAAAGATATGCCGAGAAAGATCTTACATTACTTTCCCATTTCCCCGAGGCTTCAGCGGTTGTTCATGTCAACACATACCACCGAGGATATGAGGTGGCACTCTACACGGGACATAGTCGAAGGTCAACTGACGCACCCGGAAGATGGGCTTGAGTGGAAAATTTTTGATAGCAAGCACCCCTCGTTTGCTGAAGAGGTTCGCAATGTTAGGCTTGGACTTGCTACGGATGGGTTTAATCCGATTAACGGGCCTTACACAAAGCCCTACTTAACTTGGCCGGTGATTATTGTTGTGTATAACCTCCCACCTTCGATGTGTATGAAAGATCCCTACATGTTCATGCCTTTACTGATTCTAGGTGATAAGAGTCTGAGTAAAGACATCAATGTATACCTCAGGCCGTTAGTTGATGAGTTGAAGATGTTGTGGGAAAAAAAGGGGTTCAAACTTATGATGTATCTCTTAAGCAGAACTTTGACATGAGGGAAACTTTACTGTGGACAATAAATGACTTCCTGGCATTAAGAATGATCAGTGGATGGTCGACTCACGGGGACTTGTCATGTCCCGTGTGCATGGGGTCAATTAAAGCTATGCGGCTCAAACATGGGGGGAAAATGAGTTTCTTCGCAACATCCAGACAGTTTTTGCCGATTGAACATCGTTATCGACGGATGAATAGACAATTCAATCAAAAAACCGAGAAACGTCAAGTACCTGGCTGTCTTTCCAGGTCAACAGTGTTGAGTTGGAGTAGTCATTTGAAGTTTCCACCTCTAGGGAAGAATCACAGATTAGAGTGAGCTTGTGGTTACGACAAGGTTCACAACTGGACACACAGATCCATGTTCTTTGACCTTCCTTATTGGGCTACACTCTGCATCCATCATTGTATAGATCCGATGCATACTGAGAAGAACGTATTTGATAACATTTTTTAAACAGTCCTAGATGCCAGTGGTAGAACAAAGGACAACAACAAGTCGAGGCTTAATTTGGTAGAAATGAACATTAGGGAAGATCTGTGGCTGTATCAGGAGGGTAGTAAGACGGTAATGCCTAAAGCTAAATATACTTTGACTAGGGAATAGTTGATATTGATATGTAATTGGATCAGTGGACTGAAGCTCCCAGATGGATATTCTTCGAATATAGCAAGGTGTTGTAAAGTAGAAAAGCTGAAGTTTCGGGGTCTCAAAAGTCATGATTGTCACGTATTCACGCAGAAGTTGATCCCTATGGCATTTATCGACTTGTTACCGAAACGTGTGGTTGAAGAACTGACAGAGCTTTTTAATTTCTTCAGAGATCTATGCTTAACAGAGCTTCAGCTAAAAGACATAGATAAAATGGAGATGCACATAGTGGAAATAATGTGCATGTTAGAAATGATCTTCCCCCCATCGTTTTTTTGAATCAATGGATCATTTGCCTATTCACTTGCCATACGAAGCTAAGTTTGGCGGTCATATACAATATAGATTGATGTATCCATTCGAGAGGTAATGACATTAATGTTTTTAATACGGTAAAATGTTCATTATTTTTTGCTAATCTATATATCATATAGGTATATGCGATGTCTAAAGCAAAAGGTGAAGAATAGAGCCCATGTAGAGGGGTCAATTGCTGAAAGTTATGTTATGGAGGAACTTGTTAATTTCTGCTCGTTATACTTTGAGCCGAATGTTCAGACGAAGCATAATCGCTTACGTTGAAATAAGATTGTTGCACACGAGGAAAATGGAGAATTAACAGCCTTTAGTCATCCTATACGCCCATTCGGTGGTAAAAAAAGGCGATTCTTGACCGACAGTGAGTATGCAGCTGCCACATTGTATGCACTTGTCAACATGAATGAAGTAGCGCCATACATTAAGTAAGTAGTCATAACTATATATGTCTGGTGTAATTGTGTCAAGTTCCTTTACAAACACATTAAGTATATAACTGTGCTGCAGTCAATATGATACTGAAGTACGTGAAGCGAATCTGAGTATATCAGATGGGGATTTACAAAATTTTAGAAATGGAGAATTTGTGCAATGGTTTAAAGATCATGTAAGTCTAACCTTTACAAGTTCAATGAACATACAATCATAGATTTATTCTTATGGCGTAATTAACTTTAGAATATGTTGTGTTAATGTACATTAGGTCCTCACAGATGAGGTAAGCGACAATCGGCTAAAGCTTATAGTAGGATGTACTGAAAGATTTATAGATACTTATACATCTTTGCATTGTCAATGGTTCTGATTTAAGTGTTGCGATATTGGGGAAGTCGCTCTATCTTGATTACGGTGTTGTGGTGAAAGGTAGCTGCTACGATAACATTTAGGATGACTGGTATGGACGATTGCTAGAAGTTATCGTGCTCAAATATTGGGGTCATAAAGAATTAGTTTGCTTTAATTGTCATTGGTTTGATGTTGAGAATGGAGTTAAAGTAGATAAAAAATCAGGACGGGTGGCAGTTAACGTTAAGTCAAAACTAAGACTGATGAGTGGTATGGACGAGCCTTTTATTTTAGCAAGTCAAGAAACACAGGTGTACTACGCGCAGAGTGTTAAGACCCATGCAAGCCCATGGCATGCTGTTATAACTACCAAAGCCTGTGGTTTTCAAGGTACAACTCCGAATGCAGATGATGAACCTTTACAAGTCGAGTCTAGTAGTGTCACACCTGCTGATGTAACAATTATTAGTGAGTCTAGTGAAGAAGAGGATGATGTTGTCGCTGTCGAAAGTGAAGACAATGTTATTGCGGAGGTAGATATAATTGAAGAAATCATTAAGGACGACGAAGATGGTGATGACAACGATAGTAAAGATCTACTGCTCGAAGATGACGATTTTGATATTGATGGCTTTGACGATATAAATGATTAGGAGTATGTACTCTTTGTGTCCTTTTAGTTGTATTCAAATGTAATAGTTTGTAGTACTGCAATCATTATCTTCAACTTATATTAATCTACTAAATAAGGTGTTAGTTGTTTTAGGTTACTATTTATGTTGTATCCTTTTAGGTTACTATTTATGTTGCATTCTTTTAGTTGTATCAGTATGTTATCCTCTTTTTTATTGTGCTCAACTTTCCCATTTACGAATGTTTAATAATATTTCTTTTATGATTTGACAGTATACATAAATATGGCGTGCACACCACACGACGATCGTGGTGGGAGTGCAGGTCGTGGGGGCCGTGGCGATTCTACGCGTGATGATCAGGCCGGATCATCAGGTATAATTACATATTTTTTTGGGATATATCTTATTATCTTTTATTTTATATTGTATTGACATTATATTCGTTTATATAAATATTGATGTATTTCACTACATAGGTGATCGACGTAGGCCTCCGCGGGGACTAGCATGTGGCTTGCTAGGGAATCCCCCCAGGCGCCGCTTATATGTCGTGTTAGGACTCATAGGTAATTTCATAATCCTATATAGTATTATTATAACATAAGTATTTAGTTCTTATTTATTCTTTGTAATTTGCAATGTATTAATTTCAATTGTAGTATCCTTGACGCCACGCCAAGGAACATGTTGCTTGGGATCGTCCGCAACTGATTCTCAAGCCCGTAGATGAGGGGGCGGATGTGGATGACCGCACACGACAGTTGATTATTGCTGAGTTTAGGGTAGGATGTCAATCATTCATAATTGAGTTTTATATTCCATTTGAATATATTGTTACCTCTTTGATTTATGTTGTCTACTAAGCTTCTTAATGTGTAATGTGCATAGATATTATCGTTTTGAGGATGGGCAGGAAGCCCATGGCATGACTGTTCTGCACAGATACTGTGAGACCCCAAATTTTATGAATAAAGATTTAAATTTCTCGAAATATTTTTTTTGAATGTTATGGTGTGGATTTGAGATAATGTTATAGTTGTGGGTAATATTTATAAATTTTGAAAAGTATACAAGTTGTTGTATAATATTCGATTAGTTGGTGAATATTCTTTTTGTCGGGGAATATCTGTACGACGGTACAATCATTGGTGGACCCCATAATGAAATTATTGTCGAATTGAGAAAATGACAAAAATATTTTTATGAAAATAATGGCGAAAGTTTTACCGTTAAAACTGTTGAACTACTCGATAGTAAAAGTACATTAATACGCGTGGTTGCGTAGTAGCACACAATATTGATTATTGATGCTTACGCAAGAAATCACTCAGTTATACCAATTATTGCTACAGTAATTGCTGCATCATATCTCTCATATTATTGATTCAATTATTGTCACAGTATCACCTACATAATTTATGATATATTATTAAATCAATAATTGAGACGACAAAGTTATTCATATTATTATTTGCAATATTGACAATGTCTAGAAGTTCTGTCAAGGAGAGGTTTGGTCACCTAATTGCACGCCAATAAGGAGAAATGATTATCGGAAAGCCCCCTCTTTCCTGGGAACGACCTGGTTGTTAAATATTGTGAGTTATAATATTAATAATGAAAAATTTTGTGTTGATTAAAGATGAATTTTATAGTTCCATTATGTTGGGATTATTAGTGTTAGTTGAAATCAATATCTATTCCGATGATAATTGATGTTTGGGGGTTATATTGATAAATCGGGTAATTAATCGGATAAATGAGCAATTAATTACTACTAATTCAAATGCTTATATAACTATTTGTTCACATGTGTGTATTATTGAGTCACATTCACTTACTATTAGGGGAGTTGGTGCAAGATTGATAATACTTGCATGACTAAGTTAAAAATGGAGGTATAGATGGAGATACTATACTGTAATTCAAATTTTCACATGATTATAACTATTGATTCAAATGATTGAACTATTGAATTACATTATTTACTATTAGGGGAGGTGGTTCAAGTTTGATAATACTTGCAGGACTAAATTAAAAATGAAGAAAAAGAGGGAGGTATTGTACTGTAATATTTTGAGCCCAAAAACGTGCAATTATCGAAACTATATTTTCCTATAAATAGAAGCTCATTCTTCCTTCATTTCTCACCAATTCACTAAAGCTATAGAGCAATTATTATAGAGAGAAATTATAGAGAGAAAGAAGAAGAGAAGTCTGCTACCTCTCTATTCCAGTATCCAGCTTTATTCTAAGGTAAGGGGTATTATTTCTTTCGTATTCATGAAGAGAGCTATTGTTATTCCATTCTTTATTATTCTGTTGGAATAACCCGTATACGTGGACTACCGTATACATGGGGAAATTCTTTTGTTATTCCATTCTTTATCGTTATGTTGGAATAACTTGTCTATGCGAAGTACCGCATACATGGTAAAATTCTTCTATTATTCCATTCTTTATTATTAAGTCGGAATATCCTGTCTGTGCTTTTACGCATGACCTGGTTCCATTCTTTATTATTCAGTCGGAATATCCTGTTCGTGCGTTTACGCATGACCTGGTTCCATTCTTTATTATTCTGTTGGGAATAACCTATTTGTGCGATCTATCGCATGCATGGTGAATTCATCTATTATTCCATTCTTTATTATTCTGTTGGAATAACCTGTCTATGTGGATTACCACATGCATGGTGAATGATCCTTTGTATTCATTCCTTATTAAATTGTGGAAATGATCTGTTTACGTGGATTACCGCATGGCGGGTGAAAATCCATTTGCAGTTTCGAAATTTTTCTGATCCTCAAAAATTCTGGAAAAATTTGAAATGATAATTTGATGAGTTTTCTATATTGTGTCCAAAGATGATAATTTTTGGATGTATAGATTAAGAGTTATGGATTTTATGGGAAAAGACTATTTTAAAAGTTAACCCTTTTAACTCCTAGTGGTTAACTCCAAAATTGGTGAAATTTTTATTGAGAGTACATGTATATAACAGGAGTATACCCTATAAATTTCAGAATTTTTGGACAAAGGTACAATTTATGATAAATGTCTACATATTTGGCGGTTTTGGCCATATGAAAAATAGTAAATGTATTTTAAAAATTTCCAGAAAAATATATGTTCAATATGGGACTATATTCTGCTAAATCCCAGAAAAGAAATATTTTTGGGACTGATTTGGTATTTTTCATGAAAATAAACTTGTTATGAGTAAATGATTTAATTATGTTACGTGAAGTAACAAAATTGGAAAAATAGGATTTTATGGCTTGGGAATCCTATATAGGGTATATGCAGATTTTTGATAAGGGATTTGATCATTGGTGATGAAATCTTATGAGTATGACATTTCTGAATGATTAAATACATTATTTGGTAAAGTGTAAACAATTGAAATAAATTTTTTATAAGTTTAAGAAGTGATTAAAATATTGTTATAATATTAATAATATTAGATTATAAGTTTATTAAGTGGTTGATAATATTTGGATAAATTTAAAGTCTTTAATATTTATCCTTGTTTTCGTTTGGTTAATGCTTATATATCATTGTCATCATCCTCGTGCTCATATGGTAATGAAAGTTATCTTTGACTTACGTGCAAAGATAGACTGTTGATTATTGAATTGTATATCTTTGGTTTACGTGCAAAGATAGACTGTTGATTATTGAATTGTATATCTTTGGCTTACGTGCAACGATGGACTGTTGATTATTGGTTTTATAGTTGTATATCTTCTGCTTACGTGCAGAGATGGACTTAGTATGATTATGACCAGGGATTATTCGGTATAATCATGACCTGTAATGTTATAAACGATGTGGTAAAAGTCCTCAGTGGCCTGTAGTGCATTGATGGACAGTTTTTGGTATGATTATGACTAGGGATTATTCGGTATAGTCATGACCATTGATGATTTAATGAATATCCTTGGCCCGTAGTGCAGGGATGATTCGATGATATGGTTTATTTATTTAGCTGAGTCTCAGCGACAAAAATTGATGAAAACATTTTATATTATAGAAGATAGTAGATATCATGCTCCACTTGACTCTTCTAATGGATTGCTTATTCCGCTACAGTTAAACTTGATGTCTATTGTATTTTATCAGTTTAACATTTTTGAAGGCTAATGATAATTTATCCTGCATTATATTAGTCATAATATTTCTTACTGGGCTAGTTGAGCTCAGCCTTTTGTTTTCATTGTTCTCTTCAGGAAATGAGAACGTAGCCGGGGTTAGTCGGGGAACGGAGTGATGGTCCGAGATGGTGTCATAGTAGTTCTCACTATTCTATAAAATAGTGTGATAATAAATGTAATGAGGACTCCATTGAGTGTGGATATTGTCTAGATGACAATATTTGTATTAAAACTCACAGCATATGGTTTGTCGTATTTTACACGACTGTTGTATAATTAAGTTGTATTTAAATTTTATGTATCATGTAAGTGGCGACCCAAGATGGGTGATGTATACCTATTTTGGGGGCGTCACAGATAGCTAGAGATGAATTGGCACAAGTGGGTCTACGACTGGAAGAAGAAGGCCCAGACGATGATGGCTGATGGACAGATACTTAAGGATGTCCGGCCAGATTTTATATCTGCTGCTGCGAGGCCTTCAAGAAGATGTCGGCACAACGTTCAACTGCCCGACAACAGAGTCATCTCCCACATTGCACTGGGTCTCAGTCGTACGACCTGTAGCGGGAGAGACTCGAGGTGAGCTTAAAGCATGCACCCTTCCGCTTGGAGTTTTGGTGGCACGCCCACCAAAAGAAAGGTGACGGTGGTTATATCTCACTTGAGGCAGAACGCATTGCTGTAAGTTATGTAATTCTCTTATTTAGTATGTATTTAAAATTCAGATATTTTTTTGTATTATTTCATTTTATTCTTTGCGTATCATCATCTACTAATGTGCTTTTTTTTCAGCGACGGTTCAAGGATCTTGCAGTGGCCTGGAGCAGCCAGAGAGGTGACACTTCAGTAGACGAGTCTATGCGTGCGGACGAGGAAATAGAGAATTGGCTGTAGGCTATAGGGGGGCCGAAGAAGGGTAGAGTTGTGGGCATTCCCCATGTCCCAGCTTACACCCTAGTCCCTGCTATAAGATCTCAGCGGCGCGCACCCACTGGAGGTAGTGGTGCGAGTGGATAGGGCGTCGGCCCATCATTATCCGACGACTTCTTCCGGCGGATTATAGAGGGGTGCATGGCGAGCGATGTTCTGTAGTCAGGCGCACCATCACGCTAGCGGATCTACCAGCTATCTTAGGAGGTTGTCCACAACTCTATAGATCTTACAGCTGTCGTTGACGACCTCATGGGTGTAGTACGGGAGGAGGCCACCCGCGTATGTGCAGTTGTCTTGGTCAACATCTTCCCACCACATATTCGACAGGTAAAAACAATTAAATTCTATATTTCTTTATTTAATTTATGTAATTTATAATTGTATTGCTATATATGACATGCAAACACACACATAGCACCGCGTAGGTATTAGACACGCGTAAGAACTTACGGGACTCGATTCCGACATACGGAAGCCGAGTTATCTCCAAGTTTGCAAAACTCGCCAACACTTAGGTAAAAAGCCAAAAAAGAGCCCAAAACCAGCATCGTCCATCCGGACGCCATGCAAACACACACATAGCACCGCGTAGGTATTAGACACGCGTTAGAACTTACGGGACTCGATTCCGACATACAGAGACAGAGTTATCGCCAAGTTTGTAAAACTCGCCAACACTTAGGCATAAAGCCGAAAAAGAGCCCAAAACTTGTATCGTCCGACCGAACACCACACAAACACACACATAACACCGCGTAGGTATTAGACATGCGTTACAACTTACGGAACTCGATTCTGACATACGGAGACCGAGTTATTGCCCAGTTTCCAAAATTCGCCAACACTTAGGCAAAAAGCCAAAAAAGAGCCCAAAACCCACATCGTCCGTCCAGACGCCACGCAAACACACACATAGCACCATTTAGGTATTAGACATGCGTTACAACTTACGGAACTCGATTCTGACATACGGAGATAAAGTTATTGCCAAGTTTGCAAAACTCGCCAACACTTAGGCAAAAAGCCGAAAAAGAGGTCAAAACCCACCTCAGTCGTCCGATCGCCAAGCAAACACACACATAGCACCGTATAGGTATTAGACATGCATTAGAACTTACGCAACTCAATTTCGCCATATGGAAGCCAAGTTATCGCCAAGTTTGAAAAATTCGCCAACACTTAGGCAAAAAGCCAAAAAGGAGGTCAAAACCCGCCTCGGTCGTCTGAATGCCACGCAAACACACACATAGCACTGCGTAGGTATTAGACACACATTAGAACTTATGGGACTCGATTCCAACATACGGAGACCGAGTTATCGGCCAGTTTACAAGACTCAACAACACATAAGCAAAAAGCCGAAAAAAGAGCCCAAAACCCGCATCGTCCGTCTGAACACCACACAAACACACACATAGCACCGCGTAGGTATTAGACACGCGTTACAACTTATGGGATTAGATTCTGACATACGGAGACCGAGTTATCACCAAGTTTGCAAAATTCGCCAATACTTAGGCAAAAAGCCGAAAAAGAGGTAAAAACCCGCCTCGGTCGTCCAAATGCCATGCAAACACACACACAGCACCACGTAGGTATTAGACACATGTTAGAACTTCCGTGACTAGATTCTGACATACGGAGACTGAGTTATCGCCCAGTTTGCAAAACTCAACAACACTTAGACAAAACGCCAAAAAAGAGCCCAAAACCCGCATCATCCGTCCGAATGGCAGGTAAACACACACATAGCACCGCATAGGTATTAGACATGCATTAGAACTTACGGGACTCGATTCCGACATATGAAAGCCGAGTTATCGCCAAGTTTGTAAAATTCGCTAACAGTTAGGCAAAAAGCCAAAAAAGTGCCCAAAACCCGCATCGTCCGTCCGGACGCCACACAAACACACACATAGAACCGCGTAGGTATTAGACACGTATTACAACTTACGAAACTTGATTCCGACTTACGGAGACCGAGTTATCGCCAAGTTTGCAAAAATCGCTAACACTTAGGCAAAAAGCCGAAAAAGAGGTCAAAACCCACCTCGGTCGTCCGAACGTCACGCAAAAACACACATAACACTGCATAGGTATTAGACATGTGTTAGAACTTATGGAACTCGATTCCAACATACGGAAGCCGAGTTATCCCCAAGTTTGCAAAATTCGCCAACACTTAGGCAAAAAACTAAAAAAGAGGTCAAAAATCGCCTCGGTCGTCCGAACGCCACGCAAACACACTCATAGCACCGTGTATGTATTAGACACGCGTTAGAACTTACGGGACTCGATTCCGACATACGGAGACTGAGTTATCGACCAATTTGTAAAACTCAACAACACTTAGGCAAAAAGCCAAAAAAGAGCCCAAAACCTGCATCGTCAGTCCGAACACCACGCAAATACACACATAGAACTGCGTAGGTATTAGACACACGTTACAACTTACGAAACTCGATTCTGACATACAGAGCCCGAGTTATCGCCCAGTTTGTAAAAATCAACAACACTTAGGCAAAAAGCCGAAAAAGAGCCCAAAACCTGTATCGTCCATTCGAACGCCATGCAAACACACACATAGAACTGCGTAGGTATTAGACACACGTTACAACTTACGGAACTCGATTCTGACATACGAAGACCGATTTATCGCCTAGTTTGCAAAACTCGCCAACACTTGTAGAACACAAACTAAAATATTTTAAATATGCTCTATTTTGGACTTCATTATTAATATTTTAATTTTGTAGGGTCTTGTTGATGAGACTCGTGGAGGTGGAGATGGCGGCACAGGCGATGCGCGTGGAGGAGATGGTGATGATCACCGGGCTGATGTTGATGAGACTATGGAGGATGGGACCGGAGGTGGGACCGGCGATGGGACCTGAGGTGATGGCACATAGATTCCTGATCTTGGGCAGTAGTTGTTTATATTTATATTTTGACTTTCATGTATGTATTTAGCTTTTGAGTTGTACAGATTTGAGTTTGGTATCTAATTATATTGATTGTTGATAGTAAAAGATATGATTGTTATTGATATACGTACATTGTCATTATTTGTTTTTCTTTAGTTTATAATAGGTACAATGTATATGTAAATGAGCAAGGGAATTTTGCAATTTTAATAAAATTTTTTAAAGTGGGTCATTGGCGACGAAGGTCGTTAGCGACGGGGTTGTCGTCGGCAATGACCTATAGCGACGAATCCAGAACTAAATTAAATAAAGGTCATTGGCGACGAGAAAGAAACTCATTGGTGATGGCTATACCATCGACAATGACTGAATTATTAATTTTAAAGCAAGGTTATTATCGAGGATCTGTCCGTCGCTGGTACCATCGTTAATGACCTATTATCGACGGCGGGCCGTCGACACTGACCCTGTCTGTAATGACTTAGTTCCCGATGGCGTGCAACCTGAGGGGGAATGGGGTGTGCCGTCACCAATGACCTCATTGTCGACGACAGAGGGTCATTGGCGACGGCATATCCCATCGGCAATGATTGATTTTTTTGTAGTGTATGTCACCATGTTTAGAACATTCTAGCTCAGCATTGACAGTGACTAGGCTATTGTTGATAATGTATTTAAGTTGCTGGTGAATGGTGGAAGACACGGCTCCAGCCATGTGAATCCACGGTCTTCCCAGAAGCAGGTTGTATCATGTGGCTATTTTGAGCACATGACAGGATACGCAAAAAGTATGTGGACCAATCTCCACAGGCAGTTCAATCTCTCCGACATCATTATGTAGGGATCCATCAAAAGCTTTGATAATCGTATGGCTTCTTTTGATCCTCTTGAGATTGATGTTCAGCTTCTCCAAAGTGGTATAAGGACAGATATTTAAAGATGATCATCCATGTATCAGAACTCCTCCCACTATATATTCGGAGGACAGAACCACTATGTGTAACGATTTACAATGACCAGTCCCTCCGGGAGGTATATCGTCATCAGTGAAAGATATCACATTGTTGTTAAAAATGTGATCAACCAGATGCTGGAACTTTTCAACATCCACTAATTTTGGCAAATGGGCTTCTTCCAAAACCTTTGGCAAGACCTTCATGTGATCTTCGGAAGAGAAAACCAAGTCCAATATGGAAATTTGTCGTGGAGCTTCTCTCAAGCTTAAAACTACATTGGCTTTATTATGACCCATAGTATGGAGGAACTCTTCAATCCTCTCAATAGGAACTTTCCCCTTTGATTTGATGGTAGGCTTCATCACCCGGTGGGGAAGATACAATGGATTCTCCTTTAACACTATATCAGTTATGTGGGATGTGGATCCTTAAGCCTCTCCATAATTCCATTGAACTTTTTACAGGCTGACAATAGGATACTGTGGCCTAGATGGCAATGTAATTGGCTTTGGTGCAGCCGCTCTCAAAGGATTGTCAACACCTTTAAGTTGAATTGCTTATATTATGGGTGGTCTGACAGCCAACTCATCCATAGCGAATATAACTGCTATGACCTCCATCCATTTTATAGGAAATGTGTCCCCACTCTCAACTAACATAGTGTCATTATCTGCCCACTACAGGACACCACTGTCAATTAAGTTCTGAATAAGATGACAGAGTGCCCAACATTCTTTAGTGTTGTGTCTATGAGAATGGGAGTGATACTGACATACTCTATTAAAATTGAACCATCTGGAACGAGGATTTATTGGAGGTAGCAGTGTTGTGATTCTTCCTTCATTGATTAGCATCTGAAATATCTCCTCCATCGGTTGGCTAAGGTATTTAAATTCCCTCTTGTTGGTAAAATCCTGATGAGCCTTAGCACTTGCTCTTTTTGCAATTTTATCCTTCGGTGTTTCATTTTCTGGAGACGATGACGGAGTATTCATAACAAAATGAAGGAGACTAGCATGCTCCTAGCTAACTAATTTGTGTGTGACTTGGTCCTGATGAATCACCAGTTCTGCCAATTATTCAACTTGCTTGCAAAGAGCTTTCATCTTCCGTTCCATCATAAACTGGAACTGCGCATAATCCCATTTGTCAGCACTCTCCTTGCTGGTTTGGGAGGATTCGCCGCCATAATTGGAACTCTGTCCATTGCTTCAATTAATCATGTTAACCTCTTCTTCTTTGTGTTGAGGAAGAGGGTTGTCTTGCACGTGTGGTTAATTGGGTTTATGATTTCCCCGTTATCAATCAAATCCTGGATCTTGTGTTTCAAGGCCCAGCAATCTTGAGTATCATGTCCTAGCGCTCCAACATGATAGGCACACTTCTAGGTAGTATTAAAACCCTTCCCATTCGGGTTAGCTAGTGGAATAAGATGGGTAATTTTCTTCTGAGTAGTCTGAAGATTGAGAATATTTTTGAGCGAGTCCCCTAGGATTGCGTCGTACTTCTCCACTCTTTGGCAATGTAGGGTTGGAAGACTATGATTGAAAAGGGGAGTATTTTCTCCTTTGGATAGACATGTTCTGACTAACTTCCTAGCCTTGTAGTATCAAGGAAACATCCTCCTCTTTCTTTTTATGGACCCTCCTGGGGTTGTTTCCATAATTTCTAGACTGTATGTGCTCAGCAACAGCTTTTAGAGCGGCTAGGTCTTGAATCTTTCTTGACTTCAATCCCATCTCTGTCATTTCTCCATGTTTAATCACATCAAAAATTGGCTTGCCAATGCCAGCTAAGACTCTCTCATATAAGGGAGCTTCTTGTATGTCTATGAAGGTCATTACCATTTCCGACTCTGTTATAGAGGGAATATATAACTTGAGCAGAAAGGCGCCTCCACCTTTGAGCATACTCTCTGAAAGACTCATTAGATTGTTTCTTGACCTTGGTAATTTGGTACCGGTCAGGAGCCATCTGAGACTTGAAACTGTACTGGTTGAGAAAGGCATGAGCCAGCTCTTCCCAACTATAAATCTTAGAGTTGTCTAATCTGGTATACCACGATCAGGCTTCTCCAGTCAGACTTTTTTGGAATAGCTGCATTCTGAGCTTCTCATCCTTGGCATAAGATTTGAGTTCTCCAATGAATACCTTCAATGTGTGTAAAGATCTCCCAACCCATCATACTTTTTAAAGTCGAGAGTTTTGAACTTCTCTAGATAATGAACACCAGGGAATATACAGTGGTCAGCATATGAGACACTCACGTGTGCTCCAATCCCTTTCATAGAATGAATGGTTTCTTCCATTTGAAGGACTTTCTTCCTGATATCACCGGTGTCTGGATCTTATTTGAGATTAGTAATTTTAGGGATTTTGTTGGACTTATCCAACTGAAGCTCAGGCACTGGATTTGCTTGGTCATAACATTGAGTTCTTCCCTATGCAGAGGATTCTGTATGTACGGGTATTCGTGTACCTTGAGTAGACTGGTGTAGTTCTTTAAGTAGAACAGCCAAATTTGTAATTGGTTTGCTTAATCCGTCAAACTTATCACGAGAGAAAGGAGCAGGATTAGTTTGGTCAGATGAAGACATAATTGGTTGTAGGCTCGTTGCCTTTTTGGACTTTGAGCGGGTAATATGCCCAATTGTTTCCCTATTAAAACTTATACAGTTTAGTCATAGGGAATGTATAAATACTACATGCTATATGATGTATCTGTTTTAGGAGTATTATCCTATAAAATGGATGTTAGCTATTTGTAAGATTGTATGGCAAAAAAGGAATGCATGTACACATTTTCCTTTATACTTTCCATTACATAGAGATTGAGATGGAATGAAATTACAAGTAATTGAATTTACAAGTAATTGAAATGGGAAAGTATTAAGAAACTTCCCTCAGCGTTTGGTTTATTAGAGGCTGACCTATCCTAGGTTACTCTAACGGTTTTTTGGCATGAAGGTTCCTAGATCATCGCAATTTACTTAACGGGAAGTTAATTCGATCTTTCAACTTGAACGAATATGGGTGGTGCCTTCCCTAAGCCTCGTTGGAATTAGTCTCCCTACGAGTCAAGTAATCAAACACCGACAAGATAGCCTCCGTGTGGAGGAACCACACAACATACATTCACAACGTGTCTCACTGTTATAGAAATGATGACATGTGCGAAGCACTTTAATATCACAAGTAGATATAGTGTGAAGCACTAAATGCAGTAAGTAAATGCCATTATACACATCTATGTAAATGTAAATGCAACATCCACACACAAGCATATAACAGTTTGAAAAGTATATAGTAACGGCTTAAGCCCTCTTACTGGATCTCCCCAGCAGAGTCGCCACATGTCCACGTCGGGATTTTTAATGTCCCTTTTCTGTTCTTGTCTTTTAGTGTTCTCATGTTAGGTGAGATTTGTTTGAAAAAACAAGTTATGATTAGGTCTGAAATGTATATGTCGACGATTGGACTGTAAGAGTCGCCAGTTGGTATTTTTAAATGGTTGCACCAACTCAACTGAGAAAAGGTTTGCACATTGACCCAGTGATGTGACACTATTTAACTGGTCTGTGAAACTGAGATTCGTTAGGGTCTGGGGACTTGATTATGCAGAGGGAAGGTGTTAGGCACCCCCCGACATCCGTGTTACCACGGTGACCGCCACTTTTTCAATTAAATTGTTATATGAATGTGTGTGTGTGTGTGTGGATCAATGTACAATTATCTGGAAGTGGTGCTATGCCTCGTTCGCACCTGTATACAAATGGTTCGAATTTGTGTAAAAATTTAGTTTAAACAAGATATAGCAGTGATGTTTTGTAAAAGAGGTTTTTCAAACCCTTATGGTCAATAGTAATTGAGGCCTTTGATACTTCCGTTTTATTATATGTTTGGCTTGATTGCTTTTATTTTTTAGATGTGAAGCATTTTCTAGAAAATAATATACATAGCAGTACCGAACTCTTTGTGGGCATGAGACCCATCTAAGAAAATTCAAACACCGTGAATAATGTACAAGCTAATTATAGCCAAAAATGTCCATCACGGGAACCGAATCTAGATTCAGTAGACTGAAATTGTGATCACATGATTCCTAGGCTCACATGATGTAACAGTTTATATGAAAGCTGTAAGCAGTTATATATATAAAAGATGTAAATATATATATATATATATATATATATATATATATATATATACAAATGATCAACAAACGCGAAGCAACTCCATGGGGGATTGGAAATGTAAATATATAAAAGCTATAAATATATATATAGAAACAATCAACCACCGCGAAATAAACTCCAGGCGAGACGAAATGTAAAGAAAGTAGTAAATGGCCACGAAGTAAACTCCAGGTCTGATAGAAATGTAAATAAAGTTGTAAATGGACACGAAGTAAACTCCAGGCTTGACAGAAAGGTATATATATATATATATATATATATATATATATATATATATATATATATATATATAGTCAGAAACGCATAGGATGTAAATTCAGGCTCATCAAACAGAGTTCAACCATAGTTTATATATAAGTATATATATATAAAAGCAGTAAACGCTCCGGATATAAATCCAGGCTTATCGAACAGAGTTCGACACTAGTTATATATATATATATATATATATTAAAGCAATAAACACTCCGGACGTGAGTCCAGGCTCAATCGACGCATAACTCGATAATGTTAGTAACAAAATATATATAAATATATATATATACAAAAGAAATAAAAAACCACGGACCGAAATCTGGGCATACACACACAACACGACTCTCAATGTGAATAACTGTGTGTGCACAGTAGTGAAGAAAGGCTTTAAAAGATGTAAGAAGGCTTATAGTGGACTACCAAAGAAGACTTCTATAGCTTTAAATGAATGAACACTAGGTTTCCACCGGTAAAAATATAGCCAAATATAAGCTCACAAGTATTTAAATTAAGAAAGCACTCAATTTATAGTGTGTACAGAGTAAATTGGACAGGGCTTCCTCGCCTTTTTCTCTTATAAAATGGCCACCCCAAGCCCTCTATTTATAGAGGGGGGAGCCGCAAGTGTACTACTGCCAGAGTCAGCAGTGCACTGCAGAGCCCTCGACCCGCAGATCTCAAATACGTGTGCACGTATGCAACGCGATATCTGCTCGAACTTTTAGAACTTCAATACGGGTATCCAATCGAGGTGTATAATACCTTTTTCGGAGTGCTGTTGTCGAGAGATACACAATGACATGTGATTAGAGGTTATACGAAGTCGGGAAGATGGGACCGTTCCCTTTGTCTTCAAGTCTTCAAATTCTATCTGGTGTCCTGTCATGTGTAGTAGTCACTCAAAATTGGAGCTATTGGTTCTTGTAGGACACAACTATGTAGAATATATGTTAAAATGTGTTGAGATGGCACGAATGTAGGATCGAGGTGGAAAAATGATGATTTTTCCCTCACCGTGGTTATCTTCGATTTGGGCTGATATAGCCGTCGTTGCTAAGGCTTATCTCTAAGATTGGGCTGCTGTGAGTACTAAAGGTCCTCGGGGTTGTCTCTGAGGTGTGCCTGACCTCCCGGGGTTGTCTTCGGGACTAGAACTAAGTGCCTCAGGATTATCTCCGAGGTTGAAGCTGACTGCAAAGGTTGAAAGGAGCTTTTCCTGGGATATCTCCGGAAATGCACCTGCACTCCTCGGGGTTGTCTCCGAGGTTAGAACTGAAACTCCTGGTGTTATTTCCGGGATGAAAATGATTATCTCCGAGATGAAAGAGCTTTCTCCGGTGTTATTTCTGGAACTTGAACTGCATCCCTTGGGGTTATCTCTGAGGTTGAAACTGGAACTCTCGGGGTTATCTCCGGGATGGGACTAATTATCTCGAGGTTATCTCCGAGATGGTAAGAACTGAGTATCCTAGGGTTATCTTCAAGATTGAGCTGAGTTGTCCTCCAGGGTTATCTCTGAAAGACGATTCTGCCCTCCTCCAATGTTAGTAACAAGAGTGCAAAAAATTTCGAGTGTCTACAAGCCACCCAAGTGTATGGCCTCTACAGGTGATCCACCAAGAAAGAAGAATTTTCAAGAAGAAGGGTGTATTGGCTCAAATCCTAGTTTTTCCTATCTCTATTGAAAAAGGGGACGTACTCCCTAACTATTGAAATCACGTATACGTATATCTAATATCTGATATAAGACTACTCTTATAAAGATATCAAGTAACCCTATTTAATTAAAATAAGGTTTTATTTATTTAATTAATTGGGCTCCCTAATCTTATTAGGGATAAATAATTAAACTCCTTTACTTAATTTTGCTTCCTAATTCTTTTAGGAATAAAGGAGAGTACTTATATTAAATTAATTTCTAAACTCTTTTAGAAATTAAAATAATAATAATTGTAATAATATTAATAAGACTCCTCTTATTAATTTATATTTAATATTTCCAAAATATTAAATAATAAATATTAAGCTATTTAATTTATTACGACACCATAGATTAAATTAAATATACTTAATATATTATTACAATTATGTCATTAACTTCTTAAATAATTATTCTTCCTTTTATGATGTGATCATTTAGGTTCTCCATATTAAACAGGTTGTGAATAAATCAATTAGAATAATTTTAATCATATTTAAATAAACAAATTAAACTATTAATTTATTTAAATAAATAATATTTATTCTACAATAGGGATAAGCTTCCCTAGTGATCAACGACTTTCTAGATAATATAGAATTCAACATTAATTATAAAAGAACCTTTGAGTAAATAGTTACCGTACAATTCAATTCTTCCACCATCCCAATTAAATATAAGACATGAAATTATTGTTCAGTATTATTTTATTTAATTATATGTATTTCGATTCCTAAATGCACAACTCCTAATGAATGCAAATTAGAAACTACTTTCTAATTTCATTCCACCTTGGCTAAGGATGCTTGGGTTGTCATTTATCGAATAACATAGGACATTTCTCTTCTTTTACTAGAAGTGGTAGATTCTTTATTGATCATTCATTATCTCCATATATAACATATTACACCCAAGTATACCCTCTGATATACCCTAAGGGTCTTAAACAATAAGTCAAAGTGCAATTCATTATATATAAGATATTTGTAGACACTAGAAATTTTGTTTTCCTATTACTAACTATGCAGGAGGACAAAAACATCTTTTTCACACTCCAAAGATAACCTTGGAGGACCACAACATCTGTTCAAAACCCAAAGATAGCTTCGAGAGATCCATTTTCTAACCACGGAGATAACTCTGGGAAATCAGTTTCCAACCCCGAAGATAACCCCGGGAAAGTTAGTTTTAACCCAGAAAATAACCCTGAGGGATCAAGTTTAAAGCCTGGAGATAACCCCAGAAGGTCAAGCCAATCTCAGAGATAACCCTGAGGACAATAAGAGTCAATCAGCAGCCAACCTCGAGATAACCACGAGAAAAGATCGCTGCTAACTGTTGTCAAAAACCGGAGATAACCCCAGGAGGGGAAAAATGGTCATTTTTCCAACTTAACTTCAACTCAAATCAAATACACTCATTTCAACTCAAATTGTTTCAAAAGAAGTCCCACAAGAATCATTTCTTAACTTCCAAGCGCAAACTACGCAAAATAGCTCAACGGACTGCATGACGGAAACCCAGAAATGCCATTTCACTCATGGACCCATCTTCCTAGAATCAAAAATAGGCAAATCCTATGTCATTTCATAGATCACAGAAAGAGCTTTCCATAATATTATGGCACGTTTCCATCGAACACCCAGATTGAAAGTTATGAAGGTTCGAGCGAACATCGCGTTATTTGAGTGCACGTACTTCGAGACGGTGGGACCCACATTGCCCGGGGCACTCCAGCCAGTCGCAATTACACCTGCTGCTGTTGCAGGTACACCTACAGCTCCCCCCTCTATAAATAGAGGGCTTGGGGTGGCCATTTTGCATAAAGAAAAGGCGAGGAAGCCTTGTCCAATTTGCTCTGTACACACTATAAACTGAGTGTTTTCCCATTTCAAACACTTGTGAGTTTACATTTTGCTATATTTTCCCGATGGGAACCGAGTGTTCATCCATTTAAAGCTATTGAATTCTTCTTTGGTAGTCCACTGTAAGCCTTCTTACATTTCCTAAAGCCTTTCTCCACATTCTGCACACACACTTATTCACGTTGAGAGTCATGTTGTGTGCGTATGCTCGAACTTTGGTCTGTGGCTTTTATTTCTTTTATATATATATATATATATATTTGTACTAATATTATCGAGTTATGCCTCGATTGAGCATGGACTCACGTCCGGAGCATTTATTGCTTATATATATATATATATATTTACTTATATATAAATTATTGTCTAACTCTGTTCGATGAGCCTGGATTTATATCTGGAGCATTTACTGGTTTTATATATAAATACTTATATATAAACTGTTGTCGAACTCTGTTCGATGAGCCTGGATTTACATTCGGTGCGTTTACTACTTATATATATATATATTTACATATCTGTCAAGCCTAGTTTACTTCGTGGCCATTTACAACTTTACTTATATTTTTGTCAGGCCTGGAGTTTACTTCGTGGCCATTTACCAGTTTCTTTACATTTCGTCCCGCCTAGAGTTTATTTTGTGGCGGTTGATTGTTTCTATATATATATATATATTTATAGCTTTTATATATTTACATTTCAAATCCCCCATGTAGTTGCTTCGTGGTGGTTGATCGTTCATATATATATATATATATATATATATTTACAGCTTTTATATATATAACTGCATACAACTTTTGAATAAACTGCAACATCATGTGACCCTAGGAATCATGTGATCACATATTCAGTCTCCCGAATCTAGATTCGGTTCCCGTGATGGATATTTTTTGCTGTAATCAGCTTATACATTAGTCACGGTGTTTGAATTTCCTTAGATGGCTCTCATGCCCGCAAGGAGTTCGGCAATGCTATATATATTATTTTTTCGAAGATGCCTCACATCTCGAAAATAAAAGCAATCAAGCCGAACATTATAATAAAATGGAAGTATCAAAGGCCTCAATTACTATTGAGCATAAGGGCTTGAAAAACCTCTTTTCCAAAAAATCATTGCTATATCTTGTTAAAAACTGAACTTTTATACAAAATTCAAACCCTTTGTATATAGGTGCAAACGAGGCATAGCACCACTTCTAGATAATTTCACATTGATCCACACACACACACACACACATTCAGATAACAGTTTAATTGAAAAGTGGTGGTCACTGTGGTAACACGGATGTCGGGGGGTGCCTAACACCTTCCCTCTGCATAATCAAGCTCCCGAACCCTAACGAATCTTGGGTTGACAGACCTGTTGGACAGTGTCACATCACTGGGTTAATGTGCAAACCTTTTCTCGGTTGAGTTGGTGCAACCATTTTAAAATACCAACTGGCGACTCTTACAATCCAATCGTTGACATATACATGTCGGACCTTTTCACAACTTGTTTTTTCAAACAAATCTCACCTAACATGAGAACACCAAAAGATAAGAACAGAAAAGGGATAGTAAAAATCCCGACGTCGACAGGTGGCGACTCTGCTGGGGACATCCAGTAAGAGGGCTTAAGCCGCTATTTCAAACTTTTCAAAACTTATACCTCCTTGTGTGTGGATGTTGCATTTACATTTGAATGAATGTATATGAATGCATTTACTTAGAGAACTTAGTGCTTCGCACTATATCTTCATGTGATATTAGTGTTTTGCACATGTCATCATTTCCATACGGTGAGACGTGATGTATGTGAATGTATGTTGCGTGGTCCCTCCACCAGGAGGCTATAATGTCGGTGTTTGATTACTGGATTCATAGGTAGTCTAATTCCAACGAGGCTCAGGAAAGGCACCACCCAGATTCGCTCAAGTTGAAAGACTAGATTAAC
Source organism: Panax quinquefolius (assembly GCA_020205615.1). Taxonomy (NCBI): domain Eukaryota; kingdom Viridiplantae; phylum Streptophyta; class Magnoliopsida; order Apiales; family Araliaceae; genus Panax; species Panax quinquefolius. The sequence continues at coordinate 109,347,142 of CM035156.1, forward strand.
TTCCCGTCGAGTAAATTACGATGATCTAGGAACCGTCATGCCAAAAAGCCATGAGATTAACCTAAGATAAGTCAACCTATGATTAACCAAATGCGGAGGGAAGTCTCTTCACACTTTCCCATTTTAATTACTTGTAATTTTAATTACTTGTAATTTTATTTCCATGTTAATCTCAGTGTAATGGAAAATATGAAGGAATATGTGTACATGCATTCCCTTTTATATCAAAACCTGACATGCTATCTTGTCAAAACTGACATCCGTTTTTCAGGATAATACTCCTAAAACGGGCACCTCACATAGCCTGTAACTTTTCTACATTCCCTAAGACTAAACTACATAAGTCTTTTTGTAGGGAAACAATTGGTCCTGTCACCCGTTCAAAATCCAAAAAGGCACTAAGCCCACAGTCAAACATGGCTACAAGTTCCCCACCTGATCCTATTCCTGTCTCCCGAGAAGAGTTAGAAGGATTAAGGAATCAGATAGCAGATTTGGTTGTCTTTCTAAAAGAACAAAGTAAAAACACTCTGGGCCAGACAATGCCTACTTAAATAGAGGCTTTCACACCAGGGGCAGTCAAGGTATTGACAGAAAGATGGAAACCCAGATACCTGAACCTCCTTCCAATAAAGGAACCAACAAAACCCCTGAAATCACAAAACTCAAGGTTGATCGAGAAACTGGGAAAATAAGAAAGAAAGTCCAATAAATGGAGGAAACCATCTAGTCAATCAAAGGGACTGGAAACTATGGAAGTGTCACTGATTCAAATCTTTGCATATTCCTAGAGGCTCGATATCCTGATAAATTCAAAGTCCCAGAGTTTGAAAAGTACAATGGGGCAGGCGATCCCTATACTCACCTAAAAGTATACATTGGCGAGCTAGGGTCTTATACTGCGGATGAAAGCCTCAAAATGCAACTTTTTTAAAAGAGTCTCACTAGAGAGGCTAAATCCTAGTATGCTCGACTTAACAATGCCGAAATCCACAACTGGGAAGAATTGGACCAGACCTTTCTAAATCAGTACAGTTTTCAGTCACAAATGGCACTGGATCGGTACCAAGTGACTAAAGTCAAAAAGTAAAGTACTGAATCTTTCTGAAAATATGCCCAAAGGTGGAGACATCTAGCAGCGCAAGTCATTCCATCAATGACAGAAACTGAGATGGTAATACCATTTATTGTTATCCAAGAGGCTCCTTACTATGAGAGGATCCTAGCAGGCATAGGAAAGTCATTCTTGGAAATGATCAAACCCGGAAAAATGGCAGTGATGGGTCTGAAGACATGCAAGATTAAAGACTTCACTGCCTTGGAAGTAGTCGCCAAACATATACAGACTAGCAAGTATGCGAGTGATCCCAAGGGGGTACCCGATAAAGGTAATGAATATGTATCCCTTGTTGTACAGGGGCACGTTAGGAGACCAACCTACAGTCCCCCCCATTTGGAAAAAGCAAGAAAATCTGCCATCTCAATGACAAGCTGCATTAAACAAATTCCAGGACAGGAAAAGAAAATTTGAAAGAACGAAAAATCGGGTGTTCACCCCACTAGGTGATTCCCTTGAAAATGTATTGGCGATATTAATGGATCACAAGAAAATTACTGAACTGGCTCCACCTCTAGAACCCGGGAGCAAAAGATACAATCCAAGCCAGAGATATGCTTACCACTTAGGGTCTCTGGGCCACGATACACAAGATTGTTGGTCTTTAAAGAATAAAATTCAAAATCTGATCGAAAGTGGCAGTTTTGTGGTCCAACAACCTGACCAACCAAATGTCAACACCAACCTTCCATTGCAACATGATACGGAGAAAGTAAACATGATCGGGTCAGGAAGCGTTGAAATGTATCCAATTCGTAAGTACATACGAAGGGTGGAGGAATACCCCCAAAGGCACAGAACAAATGTCCTGGAGTGGGAAAACTCAGAGGAGGGTATAATAGTAATGCAAAAGTTAGAGACGATCCAAAATAAATTAAATCCGCTAGCTAAGCTGATAGTGCACCAACATCCAGGATATGAGGCAGTTTTTCACTCAACTATCAGAAAGCCAAGAGAAAAAAATAGGTTAACCATAATGCAAGCCCATATCTCTCCATGATGAGCCAGCTAAATGAAGAAAATCAAAGTAGGCTGAAAGGAGAAGAAAAGTGGAATGATAAAATTGTTAGAAGATCTCACTAGCGGAAAAATCGCTCGGGGGAATACAAATTATCAAAGAAGAGAGATCAAACAACCTCCACAAGAGCCCAAAAATTCACCCCTTTGAGCAAATCAAATCAAGAAATTATACACTCTCTGATAAGTGAAGGAAGGATTACTGAGTTGCTGCCTCCTATAAACCCCAAGATAAAGAGTTATGATTCCACCAAGATGTGTCTCTACCATTCTAACTCACCTGAACATGCGACTGAGGAATGTTGGTCTTTGCGACATAAAATCCAGGATCTTATTAAAAATGGAGAGCTGAAGATAGAAATCCTCATGACCAGAAAAGGCGAAAAAGAAATAAAAAGCTTAATATGTCCACTCGAGAAGGGCAGTTCAGAGGAGGTGAAGGCTATGATCGCCAATTCTAGTAGAACACAAGGTGGACTGATCCTAATGCATGGAATGACAAAGGAGACATGGGAATCCCCAAAGGATATTCCTTTGCCAACATCAAACATCTTCTAATCCAAAGATAGCAACCAAGTTCCTGGTTTTATCACCTTAGATGATAAGGAGGAAATACTAATCCTGTCCAAGGAAAGAAAAGCAAAAAAATGAAAGTTCCTTGCAAGAAACGTAACAATAGTTTGAGGGAAATTTCATGGTTGAATCCTCTCAAGGCCGGGAAAAATGTGAAGGATCAGATGAAGGAAAAGATGATGAGGTTGTCAGAGAAGCTAACCCATTGAAGAATCCAGAGTTCATCCCTTTTTTGCGATGGGTCCAGTTCAAGCATCCTTGAGGTATATACTGCATCAGGAGGCGATCAAGTTATGGACATAAACAAAGATATTTAGGATCAAGAGGTAACCTCTATCGCGAGCCTTGAAGGCAACATAACCACTGATGACTGGACTATCAGGCCTCAGCTGGCCAAGAAGATGTAGATCCAGAGGATAAAGTTTGTAGTTCCAGGAAATATTGGGATGGTATCACTTTCTTCGAAGTATGCCTTTTATTTTCCATGCACGTAAATATTGAAAATATCAAAAAATAAAAATTACAAAAAATCAAGCCAGCCATGTTTCAACTCATCAAGCCTGAACTACGAAAGACCTGATCTCCCCTCGTCAATGGGAGTACGTAGGCAACCATTTATGGTGTGGTCAAACTAAAAAAACCCAAAAAATCCAAAGAAATACTTCTCAGATCATTTATCTTATCAGAACTACGCAGACCTGATCTCCCGCACATACAGGAGTACATAGGCAGCCATTAGTGGTGCGGTCAGACCTTTAAAAGAAATATCCAAGCCCAAACATTAATTCGAAGACACCAAAGAACAACCCTCCAAGTCAGCGACCCATGTCGAGAAGACCCAACAACACTTCAATGTCATTCCATCAATTTTGGCAAAAATCTCAAAAAGGAAGAAACAGTGATACACTAAGACAACCAGCAGCGAGGACCTTCAAAGAGTCGACACCCTCAATCATAAGTCTTCATCAAATTAGAAGAAAACCATCAAGGCTGGTTGCAAGAACAAGTCAAGAACAATGATTATGGGCATCAGAACCCAAATTAACTACCTTTTCACCATATGGTATAGAGGTAAAAGCCTTTTATGATCTCGGCATGTTATCAGCCCATCTGTCAAAGAAACTATCCCAGATAACATGCATCACTGGAGCAATTTCAAAATTGGCGACAACCCGATATTGGGACCCTTATAACAAGACTGGGGAAATCTCAGAAATAGTGACAACTCAACACTGGGGCATTTATCAACCATTCTAAAGAGGAAAATGCACCAATCAACACCATCAGCATGGTCCATCATCATTAGAGATTCTCTCATATCATCTCACTAGCGATTCGGTATGATCATTTGGTCTTTCCCAATCATACTAATCTCAGAATGAATAATCCACATGTGAGGTATAACTTTTTCACCTCTTTATGAGCTTTCAGTCTCCATCTACATGCATTAGCGATAATATATATGTTAAGTATTCTTAGAAAGAGGTTTTTGCTTAACTTGTTATGAATGGGATTAATTTTGATAAGAGTTTGTGGGGAGAGAATCACGGGAATGTTTAGAGAATTAAGACTATTCAACCTTTTGATTGGGCCCGACATCCCAGTTCAAAGCACTTTTTGGAACAGACTTGACCTTCTATGCATGTTTGCACTTTGCGATTGCTCTGACTCTTAGTTGTGGGGTATGAAGCTATGGCAAAAATAATGACAATTAATGAAAAGATAAACGATAAGTCGATTTGTGGGGTATGAAGCTATTAATGAAAAGACAAAAAGGTATGAAGCTATTGCTCTGACTCTTAGTTGTGGGGTATGAAGTTATTCGAGTAATTAAGCCCGAGGGGTGTCTTTACACTTGGTGCCCTAAATCCATCTGGTTTGGGAGTCATCGGCCCAATGCTCCTTACATGGGTGATCTAGAGCATAAGTAAACGGACCTAGTGAACTCAGGCAAAAAAAAGCGAATACAGTGATCGCCTGATTTGTCTTGAAGCGTGGCATTTATTACTCGAGCCAATAAACCCAAAGGGGTGTCTTAACACCAAGTGCCCTAAAGCCCTCTGGTTTGGGAGTCATTGGTCCAAAACTAGTTACATGGGTAATTCAAAATAGCCTAAGAAAATGAGATAGGTTAGGCGAGAGAAAAGGAAAAAGAGAAATTTATGAAGGCATAGAAGTAAAGCCCCTACTAAGAGTTGCGTCACTCATAGTGCATTTGTCATATGAAGTCAATTCTGTGAAGAATAACGTCTAGAACGAAGATAAAGTATCTCTGATATAGGGAGATAAGTCTTTTAAAATCTAATCCTACCCATGAATAATGACCATGGATGTTTTCAAATTTCCTTTAGATTTCATAACTCATTCAATTTCATAAAAATTTACTTCAAATGCCTTATTCACAAGAATATACTAATACTGACGGCCAAGCCATCAAGCTTTTAGTGTATTTTCTCTTGATGTGCAGGATATTGCTCACTCGCGACTTGGTCAACAAAGAGAGTTTCCCATATGAATCCCCAGCGACAACATGCGAAAGGATTGGGGAATTTTCTGATTCCAGGAAAGGGAAGGAGTTTAAGGCAGGATCAAGCTTCTCAGCAAAAGAAAGAGGAAAACTCCTGAAAGAAATCATGGCGATATAAGCTTTCCCCTATAGAAGAAGGGGAAAATTCTCAAGAAAGTCCTTAACTGATGATTGGGTAATATACCCATAAATTGGATATGTTTGACCTTAATTTATTGTATGTTTAAAGCATTTTAGAGTCATTTTACTTGTTTGAGTTGTGTTGTTGCAGGATTATGCGCTGTTGGAACATTTGGGGCATAGGAGCTAAAATTGGGCTTAGGGATCATCTTCTGCATTACAGTAGCTGAGGCGCTCTTTCTTTTTGTTAATCCCAAAGACCAAAGCTGGCCTGGGTCAGTAGTCGTTATTTGGTGCGTGCGGCGTTGACCTCTGTTTATTTGGTTTGGCATATGGAATTAAAAGTTGATTTGGAGTTGGATTGAGAAGTAAGTTGGGAAGTATATAAGGCTTATTTATATTGAATTGGGGGATTTTTACACTACACAATTGGGAGATTAATTAAGGAGCAAGAGCAGATTGTGAAGATTTGGACTTGGAGTTCTTCTTCTTCTTTATTCTTATAATTTGTGTAATTCGTTAAGGATGATTTATTAATTATTGTTGGTTTTAATTTTCGTTATGAACTAATTTCTTTTATTAAGATTCCAATGGAACCTTTTATAATTATGAATTGATTATTTGATTTATTCCAATTATTTATGTTGAAGTGAATTGTTCATCTTGCTTTGTTCTTATTGATTAATTATCTGGCCAATAATTACCTTGTTACTCTAGAAGGAATTGGGAAAGGAATTCTAGGGTTAGAACTGGGCATGGTGACATGTGACTTAGTTATTTGCACAGTGAATAATTAGGTTTGTAAATAGAATGAGAATATCTATTTGCCGCATATAACACATAAGGAATTGGGATTGTAGCGAGTTTAATTCAATTGTTTTGCATAGAGATATAGAAAAATTAACTTGGATTAAATAGAAGGCAAATGATCACTTGAGAAAGGGCTTTTAGCATTTGAGAATTCATGTTAACAATTCAGTAGACATAATAATTGGGATAATTGAATAATTGATTTATAATTCATAATTGGGGATATTGGAGTCTTAATCCTTGTTTATCTGAATTCGATCAAATCCTAGTTTGTTTATTTATTTTCTTTTAGAATAATTTATTTGCTTTGTTTAATTTAGTTTTCTTAAATATGAAAATCATAATTATTGGTTGTTTAAATAAAATTGAATTGATATAGTACTAGTAGTTAGAGTTTATTAATTAGAATTCTCTGTGGGATCGACACTCTATTTTATCACTATATTACTTGTTGACTGTGTATACTTGCACGTTAGCTTTGATTGTGAAATAAACCAACATTAACTCAAGAGCAGAAGCCCAATGACAAAAGGTCTTGCGAATGAAATATACACCATCCAATATGTTAACCTGTGTCAAGTCCTCATAAGTCGAGGCCTCTACACCGAAGTTCAAATTTGGGTAGCGAAAGAACGGGTTGCACCCTCCATGGATGTCAGCGGCATTCAGAACATTAGTTCAGCGGGTTACAAATCAAAAGCTCAATGGAATGGGGCACACACACCCAACATCAAAAAGAAACTCCAAATCACCTCAAAAAGGGCGAGGTAAGTTTCTACTCTAGATAATTTAAAATGTGCATCAACCTAGGACAATAGACTCCTAAGGATAAATCGAGGTCATCACATCATGTATGATCTACACATGTGCAAATGCGCTACAACAGCGAACATCTCCATCAAGATTTAGCATGCATCTCCAATAGATTTAAATATCATTAAATGTCTATATTAGAGAAAAATTCAATCATAGACATTAGTTAGTTGTCATCAATCCAGCGTAACATCAAGCGAAGTAAGCCGTTGAGTATTACTTCAGTGAAGGTATCAGAAGAACCGGTATTCTAAATCATTGGCATCAATTATGCATAACATCGAGACAATTCAGCGATGAAAAATTTATATTCCATCGTTCGAGTGGGAATCAAAATAGTTTGGCGATGTTAGCTTATTCAATTACCAGCAGGGTATGATCCGTTATCAAAATACAAATAGGGTAGGCACCGTTGTAAACTACCAGCAAATGCATCGGGAAGGTCTAATGATTTCATAACTTCATCACCAACAGAGATGTAGAAAACATCTCAACTTATCATCATCAAACAAGCATAAGCAACATCAATAAAAAGCCAAACCATTTGAGTCAACACCAGCATAGGCATCAACAATTACAAGTAAAGCGATTTGCGATTTGTGATGTACAAAATGCGATTTGCGAAGTGCAATTTGTGATTTGCGATTTGCGAAACGCGATGTGCAATTTATGAACTGTTGTGAGATCCAGAATTTTATCAAATAAAAGTGTTTAATTTTTCTATTTTAGTAAATGGTTAAATTGATAAAAGGTTAAAGTTAAGGGTGATATTTGAAATTTTTTTCAAAGTAAGCAAGTTGTCAAAAAATAATCAGTAGTAAAAATACAGTAATATGCGTGGTTGCATAGTAGCACACAGTATTGATTATTGATGCTTACGTAAGAAATCACTCAGTTATACTTAATTATTGCTAGAGTAATTGTTGCATAATATCTCTCATATTATTGGTTCAATTATTATCAAAGTATCATCTGTATAATATGATATATTATTAAATCAATAATTGAGACGACAAAGTTATTAATATTATTATTTGCAATATTGACAATGTCTAGAAGTTCTGTCAAGGAGGGGTTTGGTCACCTAATCAAGGCGCCAATAAGGAGAAATCCTTATCTGAAAGCCCCTCTTTCACGGAATGACCCGTTGTTAAATATTGTGAATTATAATATTAATGATGAATAAGTTCGTGTTGATTAAAGATGAAGTTGATTGTTCCATTGTGTTGGAATTATTAGTGTTAGTGAAAATCGACATTTATTTCGATAATAATTGATGTCTGGAAGTTATATTGACCAATCGGGTAATTAACCGGATAAATGAGCAATTAATTGCTATTAATTCACATGATTATAACTATTTGTTCACATGTGTGTACTATTGATTCACATTCATTTACTATTAGGGGAGTTGGTGCAAGATTGATAATACTTGCATGAATAAGTTAAAAATGAAAGTATAGATGGAGGTACTATACTGTAATTCGTATTTTCACATGTCTAGAACTATTGATTTACATGATTTACTATTGATTCACATGATTTACTATTAGGGGAGGTGGTGAAAGTTTGATAATACTTGCAGGACTAAATTAAAAATGAAGGAAAAGAGGAAGGTATTATACTGTAATATTTCAAGCCCCAAAACGTGCAATTATCAAAACTATACTTTCCTATAAATAGAAGCTCATTCCTTCATTATTTTTCACCAATTCACTAAAGCTATAGAGCAATTATTATAGAGAGAAAGAAGAAGAGAAGTCTACTACCTCACTATTCAAGTATCCAGTCTTCTTTTGAGGTAAGGGGTATTATTCTTTCATATTCATGAAGAGAGTTATTTTCTTTCAATACTCATAAGGGTTGTTATTCCATTTTTTATTATTATATTGGAATAACCTGTCTATGCGAAGTACCGCATACATGGTAAAATTCTTCTATTATTCCATTCTTTACTTTATGTTGGAATAACCTGTCTATGCGGCCTATCGCATGCCTAGTGAATTCTGTTGTTATTCCATTCTTTATTATTTTGTTGGAATATCCTGTCTGTGCGGATTGCGCATGACCTGGTTCCATTCTTTATTATTCTGTTAGAATATCTTGTCTATGCTGATTACGCATGACCTGGTTCCATTCTTTATTATTCATTGGGAATAACTGCGTCATGCGGCCCATCGCATGCATGGTGAATTCTTTTCGTTATTCCATTCTTTATTATTCTCGTTGGAATAACTCGCCTATGTGGATTTACAGATGCATGGTGAATGATCCTTTGTATTCATTCTTTATTAAATTGTGGAAATGATCTGTCTACGTGGATTACTGCATGGCGGGTGAAAATCCATTTGCAGTTTTGTATATTCTATTATACTGTCTGAGGTATCATTTCTTTTGTACTCGTCATGGAATACCATTTACTTTGGTATTTTTTTTACGACTTACTATTCATGGGTTACTATTCACCCGATTACTATTCACTCTAGTATTATTCACTCGGGTATTCGGGAAACTTTTTGTGATGGAGTACTAGTCATGAGTTACTACTCACTCGATTACTATTCACTCTAGTATCATTCACTCAGGTATTCGGGACACTTTTCGTGTCGGGGTACTATTCACGGGGGTACTATTCTTGAAGTACTATTCACGGGGTACTATTCACCCAAAAATATATTTCTTTTCTGTCCAAATTATTTTTGGTACATGAATATTATTCTTGAATTTTACTCTACAAAGCAGTATCATGTTGACAATTTGGACGTTATTGATTTTTGGATAAATTAAATTATATATCTTTAAAATTTATCCTTGAACTTGTTTTATTTAATTATTATGCCATTGTCATCATCCTCAAGCTTATATTATGATGAAAGTCATCTTTGGCTTACTTCCTTAGATGGACTTGGTATGATTATGACCAGGGATTATTCGGTATAATCATGACAGTAATGTAACGAATGATGTGGTAAAAGTCCTCATTGGCCTGTAGTTCATTGATGGACAGTAGTTGGTATGATTATGACCAGGGATTATTCGGTATAATCATGACCATTGATGATTACATGAATATTCTTGGTCGTGGTGCAGAGATGATTCAATTTTATTTATTAAGCTGAGTCTCAGCAATAAAGTTGATGAAACTCTTTTTAAATTATAGAAGATAGTTGATTTTATGCTCTACTTGACACTTCTAATGAATTGCTTATTCTGCTGCATTTGTTGATCTAAAACTTATTGTCTATTGTATTCTATCAGTTGTTATACTGTTGAAGGCTAAGGATAATTTATTCTACATTATCTTAGTCATAATATTTTTTACTGGGCTAGTTGAGCTCACCCTTTCTTTCATTGTTCTCTTCAGGAAATGAGAATATAGCTGGGACTAGTCGGGGAACGGAGTGACGGTCTAGATTATAGCATTAGTAGTCCTCACTATTCTGTTAAATAGTGTGACAATAAATGTAATGAGGACTCCATTGTGAGTGGATATTGTCTAGAAGACAATATTCGTTTTAAAAACTCAGCTATGTTTTGTTGTATTTTTATACGACAGTTGTATTAAAAAAGTTTGTATTTGATTTTTGTAGTGTGATATCTGGCGACTCAAGATGGGTAATGTATACCTATTTTGGGGGTGTCACAGTTGGTATCAAAGCTTAGGGATATGATCCCTGACTGAGATGTGAGACAAGAACTAGGAGGGGAGAGACGGTGAATTCCTTCGCTAGTATGACCTACCTAAGTTTATTTGGTATTTAATTGGTCGGTCAGAGTATATGGATAATATATGACATGTCAATTAACCCTTATTTTGAAACTATATTCTAGAATGATATCTGAAATACAAGAGATGAGAAATGGGAAAATCATGAGAGAGAAGAAATAAACGGGAAGGTACAATCTGAAAAGAAAACAAGGTATTGTCATCTCTTCAAACTACTGGGTACGTAAATTTCGAGGGCAAAATTTCACAAGGAGGGGAGATTGTGAGATCTCGAAATTTATCAAATAAAAGTATTCAATTTTTCTATTTTTGTAAATGGTTAAATTGATAAAAAGTTAAAGTTAAGGGTGATATTTGAATTTTTTTTTAAAGTAAGCAAGTTGTCATAAAATAATTGGTAGTAAAAGTACAGTAATACGCGTGGTTGCATAGTAGCACACGGTATTGATTATTGATGCTTACGTGAAAAATCACTCAGTTATACTCAATTATTGCTAGAGTAATTGTTGCATAATATCTCTCATATTATTGATTCAATTATTGTCACAGTATCATTTGTATAATATGATATATTATTAAATCAATAATTGAGATGACAAAGTTATTCATATTATTATTTGAAATATTGACAATGTCTAGAAGTTCTGTCAAGGAGAGGTTTGGTCACCAATTGCGCGCCAATAAGGAGAAATCCTTATCGGAAAGCCCCCTCTTTCCTGAGAATGACCTGGTTGTTAAATATTGTTAATTATAATATTAATGATGAATAAGTTCGTGTTGATTAAAGATGAAGTTGATAGTTCCATTGTGTTGGAATTATTAGTGTTAGTGAAAATCGACATTTATTTCGATAATAATTAATGTTTGGAGGTTATATTGACCAATCGGGTAATTAACCAAATAAATAAGAAATGAATTGCTATTAATTCACATGATTATAACTATTTGTTCACATGTATGTACTATTGATTCACATTCATTTACTAATAGGGGAGTTGGTGCAAGATTGATAATACTTGCATGACTAAATTAAAAATAAAAGTATAGATGGAGGTATTATACTGTAATTTGTATTTTCACATTCTAGAACTATTGATTCACATGATGTGATTTACTATTGGTTCACATGATTTACTATTAGGGGAGATGGTGCAAGTTTGATAATACTTGCAGGTCTAAATTAAAAATGAAGGAAAGAGGAAGGTATTATACTATAATATTTCAAGCCCCAAAACGTGCAATTATCGAAACTATATTTTCCTATAAATAGAAGTTCATTCTTTCATTATTTTTCAAAAATTCACTAAAGCTATAGAACAATTATTATAGAGAGAAATTATAGAGAGAAAGAAGAAAAGAAGTCTACTGCCTCACTATTCTAGTATCCAGTCTTCTTTTGAGGTAAGGGGTATTATTCTTTCATATTCATGAAGAGAGTTATTTTCTTTCAATACTCGTAAGGGTTGTTATTCTATTCTTTATTATTATGTTGGAATAAGCTGTCTATGCAAAGTACCGCATACATGGTGAAATTCTTCTGTTATTCCATTCTTTACTATTCTATTGGAATAACCTGTCTGTGCGGTCTATCGCATGCCTGGTGAATTCTGTTGTTATTCCGTTCTTTATTATTCTGTTAGAATATCCTGTCTGTGCGAATTACGCATGACCTAGTTCCATTCTTTATTATTATGTTGGAATATCCTGTTTGTGCGGATTACGCATGACCTGGTTCCATTCTTTATTATTCTGTTGGGAATAACCTGTCTATGCGGTCTATCGCATGCATGGTGAATTCTTCTGTTAATCCATTCTTTATTATTCTGTTGGAATAAACTGTTTATGTGGATTACCGCATGCATGGTGAATGATCCATCGTATTCATTCTTTATTAAATTGTGGAAATGATCTGTCTACGTGGATTACCGCATGGCGGGTGAAAATCTATTTCGTATATTCTACTATACTCATCTGAGATATCATTTCTTTTGTACTCGTTATGGAATATCATTTTCGTTAGTCTTTTTTTACGAGTTACTATTCACCCAGTTATTATTCACTCTAGTATTATTCACTCGGGTATTTGGGGCACTTTTCGTACCGGAGTACTATTCATGAGTTACTATTCACTTGATTACTATTCACTCTAGTATCATTCACTCGGGTATTCGGGACACTTTTCATGTCGGGGTACTATTCCTGAAGTACTATTCACAGGGTACTATTCACCCAAAAAATATATTTCTTTTTTGTCCAAATTATTTTTGGTACATGAATATTATTCTTGAATTTTACTCTACAAAGTAGTATCATGTTGACAATTTGGAAGTTATTGATTTCTGGATAAATTAAATTATAAATCTTTAAAATTTATCCTTGAACTTGTTTTATTAAATTATTATGTCATTGTCATCATCCTCATGCTTATATTGTGATGAAAGTCATCTTTGGCTTACGTGCATAGATGGACTTGGTATGATTATGACTAAGGATTATTCGGTATAATCATGACCGTAATGTAACGAATGATGTGGTAAAAGTCCTCATTGCCCTATAGTTCATTGATGGACAGTTGTTGGTATAATTATGACTATGGATTATTTGGTATAATCATGACCATTGATGATTACATGAATATCCTTGACCGTGGTGCAGGGATGATTCGATTTTATTTATTAAGCTGAGTCTCAGCAATAAAGTTGATGAAAATCTTTTTAAATCATAGAAGATAGTAGATTTTATGCTCTACTTGACTCTTCTAATGGATTGCTTATTCCGCTGCAGTTGTTGATCTAAAACTTGTTGTCTATTGTATTCTATCAGTTGTTATACTGTTGAAGACTAAGGATAATTTATTCTGCATTATCTTAGTCATAATATTTCTTATTGGGCTAGTTGAGCTCACCCTTTCTTTCATTGTTCTCTTCGGGAAATAAGAATATAGCTGGGACTAGTCGGGGAATGGAGTGACGGGCACAATGATAGCATTAGTAGTCCTCACTATTCTTTTAAATAGTGTGACAATAAATGTAATGAGGACTCCATTGAGAGTGGATATTGTCTAGAAGATAATATTTGTTTTAAAAACTCAGCTATGTTTTGTCGTATTTTTACACGACAGTTGTATTAAAGAAGTTTGTATTTGATTTTTGTAGTGTGATATCTGGCGACTTAAGATGGGTGATGTATACCTGTTTTGGGGGTGTCACAGTTGGTATCAAAGATTAGGGATATGATCTCTGGCTGAGATGTGAGACAAAAACTAGGAGGGGAGAGACGGGGAATTCCTTCGCTAATATGATCTACCTAAGTTTATTTGGTATTTAATTGGTCGGTCAGAGTATATGGATAATATGTGACATGTCAATTAACCCTTATTTTGAAACTATATTCTATAATGATATCAGAAATACAGGAGATGAGAAATGGGAAAATCATGATAGAGAAGAAATAAACGGGAAGGTACAATCCGAAAAGAAAGTAAGGTATTCTCATCTCTTCGAACTACCAGGTACATAAATTTCGAGGGCGAAATTTCATAAGGAGGGGAGATTGTGAGATCCCGAATTTTATCAAATAAAAGTATTCAATTTTTCTATTTTAGTAAATGGTTAAATTGATAAAAGGTTAAAGATAAGGGTGATATTTGAAATTTTTTTCAAAGTAAGCAAGTTGTCATAAAATAATCGGTAGTAAAAAATGCGATGTCTGGCGTGGGTTGTATAGTAGCACACGGTATTGATTATTGATGCTTACGTGAAAAATCACTCAGTTATACTCAATTATTGCTAGAGTAATCATTGCACAATATCTCTCATATTATTGATTCAATTATTATCACATTATCATCTGTATAATATGATATATTATTAAATCAATAATTGAGAAGACAAAGTTATTCATATTATTATTTGCAATATTGACAATGTCTAGAAGTTCTGTCAAGGAGAGGTTTGGTCAGCTAATTGCGCGCCAATAAGGAGAAATCCTAATCGGAAAGCCCCCTCTTTCCTGGGAATGACCTGGTTATTAAATATCGTGAATTATAATATTAATGATGAATAAGTTCGTGTTGGTTAAAGATGAAGTTGATAGTTCCACTGTGTCGGAATTATTAGTGTTAGGGAAAATTGACATTTATTTTGATAATAATTGATGTCTGGAGGTTATATTGACCAATCGGGTAATTAACCAGATAAATGAGCAATTAATTACTATTAATTCACATGATTATAACTATTTGTTCACATGTCTGTACTATTGATTCACATTCATTTACTATTAGGGGAGTTGGTGCAAGATTGATAATACTTCCATGACTAAGTTAAAAATGAAAGTATAGATGGAGGTACTATACTGTAATTCGTAATTTCACATGTCTAGAACTATTGATTCACATGATTTACTATTGATTCACATTATTTACTATTAGGGGAGATGTTGCAAGTTTGATAATACTTGCAAAACTAAATTAAAAATGAATGAAAAGAGGAAGATATTATACTGTAATATTTTGAGCCCCAAAATGTTCAATTATCAAAACTATATTTTCCTATAAATAGAAGCTCATTCCTTCATTATTTTTTACCAATTCACTAAAGCTATAGAGCAATTATTATAGAGAGAAATTATAGAGAGAAAGAAGAAGAGAAATCTACTACCTCACTATTCAAGTATACAATCTTCTTTTGAGGTAAGTGGTATTATTCTTTCATATTCGTGGAGAAATATACAATACTCGTAAGGGTTGTTATTCCATTCTTTACTATTCTGTTGGAATAACCTATCTGTGTGGTCTATCGTATGCCTGGTGAATTATGTTCTTATTCCATTCTTTATTATTCTGTTGGAATATCCTGTCTGTACGGATTACGCATGACCTGGATCCATTCTTTATTATTCTTGTTGGAATATCCTTCACATGCGATTACGCATGACTGGTTCCATTCTTTATTATTACATTGGGAATAACTTTTATGCATAGTCTATTCGCATGCATGGTGAATTCTTCCGTTATTCCATTCTTTATTATTCTGTTGGAATAACATGTCTATGTGGATTACCGCATGCATGGTGAATGATCCTTCGTATTCATTCTTTATTAAATTGTGGAAATGATTTGTCTACGTGGATTACCGCATGGCGGGTAAAAATCCTTTTGATGTTTCGTATATTCTATTATACTCGTCTAAGATATCATTTCTTTTGTACTCGTCATGGAATATCATTTTCTTTGGTATTTTTTTACGAGTTACTATTCACCTGGTTACTATTCACTCTACTTTTATTCACTCGGGTATTTGAGGCACTTTTCATGCCGGAGTACTATTCACGAGTTACTATTCACAGGTTACTATTCACCTAATTACTAGTCACTCTATTATCATTCAGTCGGGTATTCGGGACACTTTTCGTGTTGGGGTACTATTCACAGGGTACTATTCCTGAAGTACTATTCACGGGGTACTATTAACCCGAAAAATATATTTCTTTTCTGTCCAAATTATTTTTAAGACATGAATATTATTCTTGAATTTTACTCTACAAAGCAGTACCATGTTGACAATTTGAACGTTATTGATTTCTGGAAAAATTAAATTATAAATCTTTAAAATTTATACTTTGACTTGTTTTATTGAGTTATTATGTCATTGTCATCATCCTCATGCTTATATTGTGATGAAAGTCATCTCTGGCTTACGTGCATAGATGGACTAGGTATGATTATGACCAAGGATTAAATCATCAATGGTCCATAAACCATATCATCGATTCTTCCCTGCACTATGGGCCAAGGATATTCATTAAATCATCAATGGTCATGACTATACCGAATAATCCCTGGTCATAATCATACCAAAAACTGTCCATCAATGCACTACAGGCCACTGAGGACTTTCACCACATCATTCGTCACATTACGGTCACGATTATACCAAATAATCCCTGATCATAATCATACCAAGTCCATCCATGCACGTAAGCCAAAGATGACTTTAATCATAATATAAGCATGAGCATGATGACAATGACATAATAAATCAATAAAACAAGTTCAATAATAAATTTTAAAGATTTATAATTTAATTTATCCATAAATCAATAACGTCCAAATTGTCAACATGATACTGCTTTGTGGACTAAAATTCAAGAATAATATTCATGTACCAAAAATAATTTGGACATAAAAGAAATATATTTTTCGGTTGAATAGTTCCCCGTGAATAGTACTTCGGGAATAATACCCCGTGAATAGTACCCCGACACGAAAAGTGTCCCGAATACCCGAGTGAATGATACTAGAGTGAATAGTAATTAGGTGAATAGTAACTCGTGAATAGTAACTTGTGAATAGTACTCCGACATGAAAAGTGTCCCGAATACCCGAGTGAATAATACTAGAGTGAATAGTAATCAGGTGAATAGTAACCCGTGAATAGTAACTCGTAAAAAAATACCAAAGAAAATGATATGTCATGACGAGTACAAAAGAAATGATATCTCAGACGAGTATAATAAAATATACGAAACTGAAAATGGATTTTCACTCGCCATATGGTAATCCACGTAGACAGATCATTTCCACAATTTAATAAAGAATGAATATGAAGGATCATTCACCATGCATGCGGTAATCCACATGGACAGGTTATTCCAACAAAATAATAAAGAATGGAATAACAGAAGAATTCACCATACATGAGGTAGTCCGCGTAGACAGGTTATTCCAACAGAATAATATAGAATGGAATAATAGAAGAATTCTCCAGGCATGCGATGATAATCGCATGCATGTTATTTCCAATGTAATAATAAAGAATGGAACCAGTCATGCCAGATTCGCATGTATAGGATATTCCAATGTAATAATAAAGAAACGAAAACCAGTCATGCGAATCCATATGCATACGATATTCCAAATGAATAATAAAGAATGGAATAACAACATAATTCACTGCATACATGCGATGACCGCATGCGCACGAGTTATTCCAATAGAATAATAAAGAATGAAATAATAGAAGAATTTCACCATGTATGCGGTACTTCGCATAGACAGGTTATTCCAACATAATAATAAAGAATGGAATAACAACCCTTATGAGTATTGAAAGAAAATAACTCTCTTCATGAATACGAAAGAATAATACCCCTTACCTTAGAAGAAAACTAGATACTGGAATAGTGAGGTAGCAGACTTCTCTTCTTCTTTCTCTCTATAATTTCTCTCTATAATAATTGCTCTATAGCTTTAGTGAATTGGTGAGAAATGAAGGAAGAATGAGCTTCTATTTATAGGAAAATATAGTTTCAATAATTGCACATTTTGGGGCTCAAAATATTATAGTATAATACCTTCCCTTTTTTTTTCTTTTTAATTTAGTCCTGCAAGTATTATCAAACTTGCACCACCTCCCCTAATAGTAAATCATGTGAATCAATAGTAAATCATGTGACTCAATAGTTTTAATCATGTGAAAATACGAATTACAGTATAGTAACTCCATCTATACCTCCATTTTTAGCTTAGTCATGCAAGTCTTATCAATCTTGCACCAACTCCCCTAATAGTAAATCATGTGAATCAATAGTACACACATGTGAACACATATTTATTAACATGTGAATCAATAGCAATTAATTGCTCATTTATCCGGTTAATTACCCGATTGGTCAATATAACCTCCAGACATTAATTATTATCGAAATAAATGCCGATTTCCATTAACACTAATAATCCCAACATAATGGAACTATTAATTTCATCTTTAATCAACACGAACTTATTCATCTTTAATATTATAACTCACAATATTTAACAACTAGGTCGTTCCCAGGAAAGAGGGGGCTTTCCGATAAGGATTTCTCCTTATTGGCGCATAATTAGGTGACCAAACCTCTCCTTGACAGAACTTCTAAACATTGTCAATATTGTAAATAATAATATGAATAACTTTGTCGTCTCAATTATTGATTTAATAATATAACATATTATGCAAACTATACTGTGACAATAATTGAATCAATAATATGAGAGATATGATGCAGCAATTACTGTAACAATAATTGAGTATAACTGAGTGTCTTTTTACGTAAGCATCAATAATCAATACCGTGCGCTACTATACAAGCACGTGTATTACTATACTTTTACTACTGGGTAGTTCAACAGTTTTAACGGTAACACTTTCGTCGTTATTTTTATAAAAAGATAATTCTGTTGTTTTATTAATACCACAATACTTCCGTTGTGGGGTCCACCAATGATTGTGTCATCGTACGAATATTCCCTGTTAAAACGAATATTCCCCGACCAATCGAATATTATATAACCACTTGCTTACTGTGCAAAATTTATAAATATTACCCACAACTATAACATTATATCAAATCCACACCATAATATTCAAAAAAATATTTTGAGAAATTTAAATCTTTATTCATAAAATTTGGGTTCTCACAATCTCCCCTCCTTATGAAATTTCACCCTAAATTTACGTACGTACCTGGTATGCCGAAGAGGTGAGGATACCTTGACCTCATTTAAGATTCTAACTCTTGAGGTATAACCTTTGAGTGTCGAATATGATCCTTCTTATCAAAGATTTTAACATGTATCTCCTCATACATTAAATCTTTTGCTATCTCGCCTAGTTCTAATTCAATAATGTGGTTCGGGTCGTCCACATATTTACGTAACATCGATACGTACAAAAATGGTATGAACACGCGATATACTTGGCGGTAAAACGAGTCTATAGGCCACAGTTCCTACTCGATCGAGGATTTCAAATGGGCCAATTAAATCGAGGGTTGATATAACGCCTTCTTGAACCTTCTTCTTCACATTCATCAGCTTCGGGTGTGTAGCTTGAGCGGCTTTAACTTTATCGATTAAAGTTAATTCTACTCGTATATTTGTTATCTTCACGTGGGTCCCTGGAGTCTTTAACTCTATCTTCATCATTTGTAAGTTATACGAAATGGATTTTTGTGTTAACAACATCCCACTCATAAACGCATACGATCTTCTACTCATTGCGTTAGCTACCACATTCGCTCTTCCACGATGATATTGAATGGTATGGTCGTAATCTTCAATAGCTCGAGCCAATGTCTTTGGCGCATAATACGATCGTTCTAGGTGAAGAAATATTTAAGGGTTTTAGAAATGGGTTTTGTACTGGGGTCAATACAAAATTTGATTTCAAGCTCTGGGGGTTAGGCTAAGAAGTCTTCAAGAATACGCCAGGAAATTTATTAACAATAGAAATATCATTCAAAACTGTGACTCTCATCCAAGACTTGGATAGTACGTCACATTGATACCTATCAACCTGCCATCGTCATTCACAGCGTCGCCTACAGAAAGTCTGGCTTTGGTGTATTCCAAGACTTGGAAGTCAATAGATAAAGGCTCGGGACTCTTTACTTATGGCTTGATATGACAGTGATTGACTTTAGTGGTTTGGTTTCTTGAATTCGCATAAAAGGTTGGTTAGGAATATGAAAGCTAACAACCTTTTTAAAAGCATGATGAGTAGTTAACTAATCGATTTCTAAAATCACATCAAGGGCAGGTATTCTCAAAGAGATAAGATCGACAAGTAACGTAAAAGTGTCGATTTGAATCAACAAGATTTATAAATAGTGGAGGTAATGAAGGTTTCTACTAACGAAGTTTCAACCAATAAGCCAAAGTCTAACTTCTCTGGGGTCAAATTTAAACGTTGAGCGCAAGCACAAGAGATAAAAGAATGGGTAGAACCGATATCTAATAAGGTATAGACTTCGCAAGAATTAATAATTAACTAACCCGTGCTAACTTCATTCAGGTTACTCGCTTTTTAAGAAGTCACGAAAAGCACTTTTCCTGAAACCACCGACTTTGTTTTGTCCGTATCCGCCTTTGGTGCCACCATCCCACCTGGACTTGACTTTGGTGCACGATAAAATTGGGCTAGGTGACCTTCTTTTCCACAATTGTAACATGCTTTGGACTGCATCATGCAGTTTGGACTGATATGTTCCCCCCACCGTATTTGAAGCATACAATTAGTGGTCGTTCTCCTTCCTTGAAAATGGGTGTTGGTGCTGCTATCTTTCCATCGTTGTTGAACCTTCTCTTCTTGAAATTTCCACTCCTATTATGTTGGCCACGATTACCACCGAAGTGGTTTCCATTCTTGGCATGATAATTTTCAGCACGATGGTTATCATTGTTCTGATGGCCGTTGCCACCGGTATGATTATTATCATGTTGTTGGTCGTTGCCTTTTGGTTGTGCTGACTCATTATCGCGCTCCAATAACTGAGCCTTATTCACAACATCTGAATACAAACATCGGGTTTCAAACCTCTTAGAAACATTTGCATCATTCACTTCTCATTATCGACCAAATGGGATGCAAACCGGGATAACTCCACAAATTTAGCCTCGTATTACGACACGGTCATATTGTTTTGCTCCAACTTGATAAGCTCCACCTCCTTCATGTGACGAATACTTTCAGGAAAGTACTTGTCGTTGAATAGCTCTAGGAACTTCTCCCAAGACATCTTGAGTGTGTCAGGCTGGGTACATTTTGCAGATTCCCACCAGTAATCTGTCTCTTTACGCAACATAAAGGTGGCAAAGGGAACCTTTTGCTCCTCGGAGCATCCCAAGACATCAAATATCTTGGTGATCTGCTTTAACCACGTCTCCACCTTAAGTGGTTCTGGCTTTCCCAAAAACTCCGGTGGTTCCAGCTCCTTGAACTGCTTAGCGATGACCGACCGTGGGTTGCCATTATTTCCACCTATATTTTGAACAGGAGTCTCTCTTACCTGATGTTGCATAAATTGCATAAAGCATCTGAACATCCTATCGTTCATCATTTGATCGGTGTTGTTATGTACCTGAGGATTATTGTCTTCCTGTTACACATTATCCTGGGTATTGATCGTTAGTGACTCAACAGTCTCATGTGCCTCATTGCTTATCTCAACATTTTTGGATGCCATTATCAAATACTGCCACAAAACAAGGGTTAATTGACATGTCACGTATTATCCCTATACTATGACCAACCAATTAAATAATAAATAAACTTAGGTAGGTCATACTAGCGAAGGAATTCTCCATCTCTCCCCTCCTAGTTCTTCTCTCACATCTTAGCCAGGGATCATATCCCTAAGCTTTGATACCAACCGTGACGCCCCCAAAACAGGTATACATCACCCATTTTGAGTCACCAGATACATGGTACATAAATTCAAATAGAACTTAACTATACAACAGTCGTGTAAAATACGGCAAAACATAGCTATGAGTTTAAACAAGAATATTGTCATCTAGATAATATCCACACTCAATGGTGTCCTCATTACAATTATTATCACATTATTCTGTAGAATAGTGAGGACTACTAAAGCCATTTATCCTGGACCATCACTCCATTCCCCGACTCGTCCCAACTATATTCTCATTTCCTGAAGAGAACAATGAAAGAAACTGTGAGCTCAACTAGCCCAGTAAGAATATTATGACTAAGATAATGCAGAATAAATTGTCCTTAGCCTTCAACAGTATAACAACTGATAGAATACAATAGACAATAAGTTTTAGATCAACAACTGCAGCGGAATAAGCAATCCATTAGAAGAGTCAAGTAGACCATAAAATCTACTATCTTCTATGATTTAAAAAGTTTTTCATCAACTTTATCGCTGAGACTCAGCTTAATAAATAAACCATATCAGCTATTCTTCCCTGCACTACGGGCCAAGGATATTCATTAAATCATCAATGGTCATGACTATACCGAATAATCCCTGGTCATAATTATACCAAAAACTGTCCATCAATGCACTACAGGCCACTGAGGACTTTCACCACATCATTCGTCACATTACGGTCATGATTATACCGAATAATCCCTAGTCAAAATCATACCAAGTCCATCTATGCACGTAAGTCAAAGATGACTTTAATCACAATATAAGCACGAGGATGATGACAATGACATAATAATTCAATAAAACAAGTTCAAGGATAAATTTTAAAGATTTATAATTTAATTTATCCAGAAATCAATAACATCCAAATTGTCAACATGATACTGCTTTGTGGAGTAAAATTCAAGAATAATATTCATGTGCCAAAAATAATTTGGACATAAAAGAAATATATTTTTCGGGTGAATAGTACCCCGTGAATAGTACTTCGGGAATAATACCCCGTGAATAGTACCCCGACACGAAAAGTGTCCCGAATATCTGAGTGAATGATACTAAAGTAAATAGTAATCGGGTGAATAGTAACCCATGAATAGTAACTCATGAATAGTACTCCAGCACGAAAAGTGAAAGTAGTATGCACACAAGCCAATCATGTTTGATGATAAAGCATATACTTTGTAACAATCTTATTCATTTATTAATAAAAAGTATTAATTTATTAAAGGCTTTTAATTATCTACATGATGCTGTTTTAAAATATGTGATAAACCCATAGTTTTAAGCAATGCTTTTAGAATAATGATGATGATCATTCTAATGAGATCTAAATTCTTAGAAAGCTTAAAACTAAAATAGTTCCCAATCATTGGATTACTAAATTGGGGATTAGTGAATCCGGATAGATTGGTACATCGTTAACTTGCTCATTGGATGAGGATGATTGATCTCATGATCATTTGTGTGGAGACACTAAAGCAAGTATGTAGGTGCTTATTAGAGAATAAGTTCTTTGAGCGTGGCTCGCTAAGGAATACCTAATGGAGTTTTACTTGCACTGTCGATAGGAATTTCTGTAGTGATAGTAGTACAAGTAATCCTTGGACTTGAGATCATCATAGTATCTTGTGTATGATGAGTTATACTTTGACTTATTCCTTAAGACCCTTAGGGTATATCAAAGGGTATGCTTGGGTATAATAAGTTGTACATGGAGATAATGTATGATCGATAAAGAATCTACCACTTCTAATAAAAGAAGAGAAATGTCTATGTGATTCGATAAATGACAACCCAGTGAGTCCTTGGTTGGCGGCGAGAATGAAATTAGAAAGGAGTTTCTAATTTGCATTATTTGGAGTTGTGCATTTAAGGATCGAAATACATATAATTAAATAAAATAACACTTGATGGTAATTCCATGTCTTATATTTAATTGGGACATTGTATGGTGGAAGGATTGAATTATGCGGTAACTATTTACTCAAAGGTTCTTTTATGATTAATGTTGAAATCTATATTATCGGAAAGTCGTTGATCGCATTGGGGAGGCTTATCCCTATTGTAGAAAAATATTATTTATTTAAATAAATTAATTGTTTAATTTATTTATTTAAATAAGATTAGAATTGTTCTAATTGATTTATTCACAATAGGTTTAATATGGAGAACCTAAAGGGTCACACCATAAAAGGAAGAATAATTATTTAAGAAGTTAATGGCATAATCGTAATAATATGTTATGTATATTTAATTTAATCTATGGTGGTAGAATAAATTAAATAGCTTAATATTATTATTTAATATTTTAGAAATATTAAATATAAATTAATAAGAGGAGTCTTATTAATATTATTACAATTATTATTATTTTAATTTCTAAAAGAGTTTAGGAATTAATTTAATATAAATACTCTCATTTATTCCTAGTTGGATTAAGAAGAAAAATTAGTTAAAGGATTTTAATTAATTATCCCTAATAAGATTAGGGAGCTTAATTAATTAAAAGAATTTAATTAATTAAATAAATCCCAATTCTTTAATTGTTAAGGTGGGTTACCCACATCTATAAATAAGAGGAGTCTTATTATGGGTGATGGGGTTGTTGACTTTTTACAACATCTGACATAATTCAATTTGTTGGAGAGTACGTTCTTTTATATAGAGATAGAAAACTAGGGTTTGAGCCAAATACCCCATCTTCTTGAATTCTTATTCTTCCTTGGTGGATCACCTCTAGAGGCCAAACACTTGGGTGGCTAACGTTGATCAAAGGAAGGAACCAAACCTGGTGGATTCAAGTTGAACGCGAAAAGGATTGGAGGTGAACTTGTACCTGAGGAAGCTCGATCTTCAAGGGTATGATTTTATTCTTTATCTTTTTGTTTAATTAATAATTGTGCATAAAGGGTGATCCAGGTATATGGTTTGTAAAAAATTTTAAACTCTGATTTTTCCACGTTTTCGCACTTTTATGCAATTTGATTGCGTTCTTGAATATTACAAACCTAACAGTGGCATCAGAGCCAAACCTTTATGCGAATTATTAATTGTTTTAATTTAATATGTATGTTGATATGTGTTTAGAACAATTTAATTGGGCATAATTTTATTGTATAAAATTTATTTAAAAAAAAAAAAAAACTCGAAAACCGTTATAATTATATTCACGTGAGTGATCAAGTAAATTTCAAGGATTCTGGGCACGGAAGATAAGGGGCAACCATAGTGCACGGAACACATAAAAAAAAAACGTTAAGCCACGGGCTTGAAAAAAAAAAGGTGGCCACTTGATTTCTTGTTTCTTTCTAATCCGTGAGTCACGTTGCAAGGGAATGTTAACGTGGAACACTTTGGGAAACGAAGTGAAAACGGCAGCAGGAGCTCTAGTAGCTTTGGGAAAGTTCGGTTATATATATATATATATATTATGATATTACGGTTATTATAATATATATATATATATATATATATATATTTTAATAATTTTATAATTAAAATAAAAAAAATTTATTTTAATTTTAAAATAAAGGTTTATTTTAATTTTAAAATAAAAGGTTTATTTTAATTTTAAAATTATATTTCATGCTAACTAATTAGAGTTGGAATTGGATTCCATGATAACTAATTGGAGTTGAAATTAGATTATATTTTTCCTTAAATAAAGGAGTTTATTTAGATATGAAATAAGATTTCATATTATTCAAAATAAAGGAGTTTATTTGTGAATAGGAAAGAGAATCCTTATTTCCTTAAATAAAAGAGTTTATTTAGATATGAAATAAGATTTCATATTATTCAAAATAAAAGAGTTTATTTGTGAATAGGAAAGAGAATCGTGTTTCCTTTAATAAATGATTTTTTTTTACATGGAATTGGATTCCATAATTAATTAAAATAAAGGAGTTTATTTTGATTAAAGATTTTGATTAAAATACAATAGTTTATTTTATTCAAAATTGGATAAATTAAAATAAAATAGTTTTATTTTGATTTAAATTTGGATTAAAATAAAGGAGTTTATTTTGATTCAAAATTAGATTTTATACTAACTAAATTTGCCCATTAAATGATATCAATATATATATTAAATGTTTATTATTCATAAGATGAATGTTATTTATTGATGCGTATGATGATGTGTATGATAATAAATGGGATTGATTAAGGACTATTGACCGATGCGATTGGATTTTATTTTAGTTGGATGCGTGAATGTATGGGTTTTATTAAATGGGGAATTCTGCGTACCTCGTCTTCTCTAATTTTTCTTAATGTAAATTCTATCTCCCTCCTATGTACTTCCCTTGGCTAGCGATCAAGGTTTCTATTTATTTTAAGTAGTTTTGTAATAGGAATAGTTAGAATTAAT
The DNA here is from genome assembly GCA_020205615.1 of Panax quinquefolius. NCBI lineage: Eukaryota > Viridiplantae > Streptophyta > Magnoliopsida > Apiales > Araliaceae > Panax > Panax quinquefolius. The sequence continues at coordinate 109,373,438 of CM035156.1, forward strand.
TTTGAAGAATTGGAGATCAAGGAGCAAGGAGGCGCTTGAAGACCCGTTTGTAATGGAGCAGGGTTTAAATGTAATAGTTATATTTAAATATTATTTCTTGCATCCCTAGGGTTTGACCTTTTGGTTCACTTGGTGGCTCTAGTGAACCAAACTAGAATAAAAGTCCATAATCAATCCGAGTAGAATATAGTATTCTATATGTGCATGCTTATACTATATATATTATATATTATGCAAACATGCTTCGCATGTTCATTAATATAACGCGTATTTTATATATATATATAATAAATGCGCTAAACAAGATGAGACAAATTAATAACAAACCCTCGATTTTTGTATATATTAAGTCCTAAGCGTTCAAAGATATTTGGAATATCGAGCGTAAGCCTTCTAGCATGATAAAATTAATGATATTAAATATTTAATATGAGTTTGTTGTGTCACCACAAGGCAAGTATTAAGTATTTAAGATGTTAATTTATCACATTTGATGCTAATAAAGAAAATTGAACAATATTGTTTTGTTGTGTCACCACAAGGATGATATTTTTCTTTTTGAATATATGGAGTGCTAGGTCGGACTTAACTTGGATAATTTTGATTCGGATGTGCCACCACTTGATCAAAATAATCTAAGAGGCAAAAGAAAAGGAGTTGCATAGTTGATGTAATTGACAAAAGTTGTCTACCTATTTATTTATATATAGTTTGTTGTGTCACCACAAGGCTATATACATTTGAAATGGGATCCTTATTCTCACTAGCAAATCTTTAATTAGATTTTTTTGCCGAACTATATAAGTGAGGTAATATAGTTTGAAGAAAATAATGGGAGATACAATTTAAAACAAGACCTAATTTATTTTGGTAATTAATAAAAGAATGTATGTTAAAATGTTGTTAATTACAAATTCATTTCTGAGAATTTTACAATGTCTAAAATTACTATCAACTTTGCGAAGCATATTAGATGCTAAATTAATCGAGGCAAGAATTACTCGGATTGGTTAAGGAATTTGAGAATAGTTCTCATAGTGAAAAGCTATCTTATGTCCTCAATCGCCTATCCCTCTGATGGTTGCGAGACAATGCCTCGAGGAAGACATTGCTACTTTTAGAAAGTGGCAAGATGATGCCTGATTGGCTTAATGCATCATGCTCGCATCCATGAGTAATGAGCTTGTCAAGCATGAAACTATGGATGCTCTCTACTATATTCGCACATCAAGTAGTTGATGGTGAGGAAAGTAGAGGTGATAGATATCGAGATATCTAAGGAGCTCTTAGATCTAGAATGGCCGATGGCACTATATATAATACATACAAAACTTCTTAACATAATCAATTTGATTGATCAATTAGGACAAATTTGGTTTTGTCATGGATGGAGAGTTGAGCAAGATTTGATCTTGCACTCACTCCGGACTCCTTTCACAATTGTTGTGAATTTTTCATATGAACAAGCTAGATATCGACCTCATTTGATTTACTTAACATGTTGAAAATGTTGAGAGTCACTTTCCAACCAAGAAAGACCATGTCTTCTTGGTAGGGGCCAAAGGATCTTACGAAAAGAAGAAGCGATTCAAAGAAGGTAAATAGAAAGGCATAAACAAAGGATAATAAGAACAAAAGCGTCACGGATAGCAAAGGAGTTTGCTTCCTTCGCTATAAGCACGGACCTTTGAAAAAAGCGCAAGAAGCATCTTGCGGAGGCTAACCAAAGAAGCTTAATGAAGTTTTGGTTACAAATACAAATTTGTTCATGATTGAAATAAATTTTCTTTAAGTCGAGGTTCTACTTGGGTATTGGATACCGAGCTTTGGTTATCATAAATATAGATTTATGAAGGACCAAGCGTAAGTAGAAAGTTAAACAAAGATAAGTAATCCTATGTGTGGAAAATGAAGCAAAGGTTCTTTGCATTAGCTATAGAAACTTATAGTTTAGCAATGCCTACGGGCAAATCTATTAAGTCGATAAGTTGTTATTGTATTCCAGTTCTTGTTAAAAATATTATTTCCATTTTATTATTGGACAATGAAATCTTTGGTATTATAATTAAGAACAATTGTTGTTCTATTTATAATAATAATGTTTTGTATAGAATCGGAATATTACTTAATAAATTTTGTATACTTGACTTACATGAAAATAATTTTGCATATTGAACAAACTAGTATAAGAAAAGGAGATGATCATTCAAAGAGTTGAATGTATGTTTTGTTGAAATACAAGTGTGAATTATTTGAAAGGTTCAAAGAATTGAAGTGAAACAAATTGGCAAAGTATTAAGATTCTTTGATTAGATCGAGGAATAAATACTTGAGCAATAAGTTTTAGAGATCATCTCAAATGGTTTTCTCATAATGGAAACATCGATACTGTGATAATGGTTTTTGATTGATGTATCTGAATGGAAAATTCGTACCTTGTTGGACATAGATGCGGTCCATAATTATTTTACTGACATTCCGGTATCCTTCAGGATCATGTCCTAGAAATGGTGCATATCTCTGAAAAGGTAACCTCAAAATCCAGCCCCAAGACTCCATAAAAGTTATGGGATGGGGGCGATTCCTAATCTTAAGTATGTTAAGATAAGGGGTTGTCAACTTATGTGAAAACGGTTTCAAAGGATAAGCTTGGGACAAAATTTGACAAGTCTGATTTGTGGGACATCCTAAAGTAAGTTTAGGGTATATGTTCTATAATCCTACTTAGCAAAAGATGTTTGTTCTTGAAACAGCGCCTTCTAAGATAAAGGTGTTTATCATTGAAGGGCTAGTGGGAGGATAATAGATCTTGAAGAATTCATGATCCACAAAACCTTATAAGTCAAATAAGAGGAACACGTAGATAGACTATTGTACCACAACCTGAATCATAAATATGGAATAGTGCACCAAGAAGATACAGGAGGTATGGATTCATCATAGATAATGATGATGATGAGGTACACATCATAGAAGATGATGATCCGATTACATACGATGAGGTAAGTGTTGTAGACACTCGGAGAAATGGATTGAAGCAAGTTTCTCAAATATGGAACATTCGTTTTGATGAGGCAATCAAAAGAGTTTGATTTTATCAAAAATAAGAATGAACATAGTGTGTACAAAAGGGTCGATGGGGGCGTCGTGAAATTTCTAGTATTATATGTTGATATACTACGGATAAGGAATAACATGCCAATGCTACAATCAAGTAAAGATAAAGTTGTCTAAACATTCCTCCACGAATGATTTGGGAAGAGTATCTTAATTGGGGATAAAATCTATATAGATAGATTTAAAAGGATGCTCAACTTAACCCAAGGAGCGTATATTCATTTGATGCTAAAGTCGTTTAGCATGGCAAACTCAAGAGATGTCTCATGTCGATGAGCTATGATGAGTGTATCTCTTAATAGTCCCCACAGACTCACGAAAAGAGAGGTCGCATGAGTGACTATCATGTATGCAATGAAATATCGAGACACGATGTTAATCGGTCATATTCGGAGAAGTTCACTATGAGTCGATGAAAACATCTTAAAGTGCTTAGCAGGCACTAAGGATGTGATCATATTCATGGTGGGTCTAAATTAAAACTAGAGGGCTTAATGAGACTCAAGTTTTTCGAGATGAGACCAAGATGACGGAAAATCCACTTTAAGGTAAAGCATTATCTTGAGCGGTGATGCGATGAATTGGAAAGGTTCCAAGCAATGAAAGAGTTCTTTGGTTTAGTGATAAAGACAAAGTATATAGCTATAAATGAAGGCTGCAAGTATATTGTTTGGATTAAAAGTTCATTCTGAGAACTAGGAATAGTTCTAAGTCTCATCTTGGATCTAAACATGTGTTGTGGCACTTTCATTTGATTATAAGAATCATTGAAGATGGGAAATCACTATAGAGATGGTGTACTCTCAAGAACAACATTACATATCCATTAACTAAAGCTTATCCAACAACGGGATAATCGTCACTTAGAGAAGAAGAGTATAAGATACTGATGACGATTGGCTTTAGCGCAAGTGGGAGATTGAAAGTAGTATGCACACAAGCCAATCATGTTTGATGATAAAGCATATACTTTGTAACAATCTTATTCATTTATTAATAAAAAGTATTAATTTATTAAAGGCTTTTAATTATCTACATGATCTTTGTTTTAAAATATGTGATAAACCCATAGTTTTAAGCAATGCTTTTAGAATAATGATGATGATCATTCTAATGAGATCTAAATTCTTAGAAAGCTTAAAACTAAAATAGTTCCCAATCATTGGATTACTAAATTGGGGATTAGTGAATCCAGGATAGATTGAGTACATCGTTAACTTGCTCATTGGATGAGGATGATTGATCTCATGATCATTTGTGTGGAGACACTAAAGCAAGTATGTAGGTGCTTATTAGAGAATAAGTTCATTTGAGCGTGGCTCGCTAAGGAATACCTAATGGAGTTTTACTTTGCTGTCAATAGGAATTCTGTAGTGATAGTAGTACAAGTAATCCTTGGACTTGAGATCATCATAGTATCTTGTGTATGATGAGTTATACTTTGACTTATTCCTTAAGACCCTTAGGGTATATCAAAGGGTATGCTTGGGTATAATAAGTTGTACATGGAGATAATGTACAATTAATAAAGAATCTACCACTTACAATAAAAGAAGAGAAATGTCTATGTGATTCGATAAATGACAACCCGGTAGTCCTTGGCGGCGAAGAATGAAATTAGAAAGGAGTTTCTAATTTGCATTATTTGGAGTTGTGCATTTAAGAGTCGAAAATACATATAATTAAATAAAATAAGACTTGACAGTAATTCCATGTCTTATATTTAATTGGGATATTGCATGGTGGAAGGATTGAATTATACGATAACTATTTACTCAAAGGTTCTTTTATGATTAATGTTGAAATCTATATTATACGGAAAGTCGTTGATCGTTAGGGAGGCTTATCCTATTGTAGAATAAATATTATTTATTTAAATAAATTAATTGTTTAATTTATTTATTTAAATAAGATTAGAATTGTTCTAATTGATTTATTCACAATAGGGTTTAATATGGAGAACCTAAAGGGTCACACCATAAAAGGAAGAATAATTATTTAAGAAGTTAATGGCATAATCGTAATAATATGTTATGTATATTTAATTTAATCTATGGTGATAGAATAAATTAAATAGCTTAATATTATTATTTAATATTTTAGAAATATTAAATATAAATTAATAAGAGGAGTCTTATTAATATTATTACAATTATTATTATTTTAATTTCTAAAAGAGTTTAGGAATTAATTTAATATAAGTACTCTCATTTATTCCTAGTTGGATTAGGAAGAAAAATTAGTTAAAGGAGTTTAATTAATTATCCCTAATAAGATTAGGGAGCTTAATTAATTAAAAGAATTTAATTAATTAAATAAATCCCAATTCCTTAATTGTTAAGGTGGGTTGCCCACATCTATAAATAAGAGGAGTCTTATTATGGGTGATGGGGTTGTTGACTTTTACAACATACGACATAATTCCAATTTGTTGGAGAGTACGTTCTTTTCTATAGAGATAGAAAACTAGGGTTTGAGCCAAATACCCCATCTTCTTGAATTCTTATTCTTCCTTGGTGGATCACCTCTAGAGGCCAAACACTTGGGTGGCTAACGTTGATCAAAGGAAGGAACCAAACCCGGTGGATTCAAGTTGAACGCGAAAAGGATTGGAGGTGAACTTGTACCTGAGGAAGCTCGATCTTCAAGGGTATGATTTTATTCTTTATCTTTTCGTTTAATTAATAATTGTGCATAAAGGGTGATCCGGGTATATGGTTTGTAAAAAATTTTAAACTCTGATTTTTCCACGTTTTCGCACTTTTATGCAATTTGATTGCGTTCTTGAATATTACAAACCTAACAAAAAGTGCCCCGAATACCCGAGTGAATAATATTAGAGTGAATAGTAATCGGGTGAATAGTAACCCGTGAATAGTAACTCGTAAAAAAAATACCAAAGCAAATGATATTCCATGACGAGTACAAAAGAAATGACATCTCAGACGAGTATAAGAGAATATATGAAACTGTAAATGGATTTTCACCCGCCATGCGGTAATCCACGTAAACAGATCATTTCCACAATTTAATAAAGAATGAATAGGAAGGATCATTCACCATACATACGGTAATCCACATAGACATGTTATTCTAACGGAATAATAAAGAATGGAATTATAAAAGAATTCACCATGCATGCGGTAGTCCGCGTAGACAGGTTATTCCAACAGAATAATAAAGAATGGAATAACAGAAGAATTCACCAGGCATGCGATAGACCGCACAGACAGGTTATTCCCAATAGAATAATAAAGAATTGAACCGAAGTAAATACGTAATCCACTTACAGACGAGGATATTCAGCGAATAATAAAGAAGCGGAACCAATTCATGCATGTAATCTTGCAGACGAGGATATTCTAATGTAATTGTAAGACCCAGATTTTATGAAATAAAAGTATTCAATTTTTCTTATAATTATTATTCATAAATGGTTAAATTGATAAAAGTTAAAGTTAAGGGTGATATATATAAAATTTTCAAAATACATGAGTGGCTATAAAATCTTGGTTGTTATTGGGGAATATTCGATTCAATCGTGGAATATTCTTGTTGTCGGGGAATATTAAATACGACAGCGAATGACCATAATGGCCCCATAATGAGAATAAATGGCGGATGAAAAAAATGACAAGTTTGAGTTTTATAAATAATGACATAATTATTACGAATTAACCTTTGTTGGAATACTCGGTGGTTAAAATACGATGTCGTGTGGTTTTGGCGAGCAGCACGATATTGCACAATATTTTTGATTTATTGATTCTTACGTAAGAAGGCTCTACTCAATAATTATTACGAGTAATTCTTTGTTCAATATTTTATTTTATTGATTGATAATTCTTTGCGTTGATATTTTATATTATTGTTGTTTCAATAATTGTCAACGCATGATTTCCCATTATCGGATCAATAATTCATATTATTTGAATAATATTATTAGATAGCATTATTGGCAATGTCTAGAAAGTTCTGTCAATGAGAGGTTTGGTCACCTAATTGTGCGCCAGTAAGGAGAATTCCTTATTGGAAAGCCCCCTCTTTCCTGGGAACGGCCTGGTTGTCATAATTATGATTCTGTAATATTATTTGTGAATAATTAATTATTAATTTATATGATAGGGAAATATTTATTTGATGCAGATATGAATGATAGATTTATTTATGTGGTTATAAATGAAGGAATTAATGTTGAGGTGTTTTATCAGTATTTTTGTCGGAAAGGAGGTATTAAAAATCAAACCAGTGTTCTTGTGATATATTGCGTGAGTTATAATTTTTAATCCGACCGTTGGATCGTTGTGATTTTTTGATATGTTATACATATATAAGTTGAGTATATGTCCACAAATTTTGAACCGTTAAAAATAAACATATGATTTGTTATGAATTATAAGAGGTGACTGATTCAGAAATTAGGTTTATAAATGATTTTGGTGGAAAATTCTAGAATTTAGTGGGCTCAACTTGTGGTTGGTGAAGAAATGTGCTGAAATTCTAATTCAGATGTGGTGGGTGGCAATAGTAGCAGGTAAAGCCATCAGGTAGCAGGTCAATTATGCTTCGGCGTGCTAACATTTTCCTATAAATAGAGGGCTAAGTTAGAATTGAAAACCACACCAGAAACATAAGCTTTCTCTCTTTCTCTCTCTATATTATCAAGCGTATTTTGTGAGTATTTAGATACTTTGAGAGTTGCTATTCAGTGCAAGGTTCCTTCGCCTTTACATTCCGGTCAGAAATACTGCTCTTTCGAGGTAAGAGATTTTAAGGGTTATTATGTTTCTTCAGTTTCGTAATTTTTCTGATCTTCAAAAATTTTGGAAAAATTTGAAATGATATTTTGATGTGTTTTCTCGATTGTGTCCAAAAATGGAAATTTTTGGATGGATAGATTAGGAGTTATGAATTTTATGAGAAAAGACTATTTTAAAAGTAAACCCTTATAACTCCTTGTGGTTAACTCCAAAATTGGTAAAAATTTTATCGGGAGTACATCTATATAGCATCAGTATACTCTGTAAATTTCAGAATTTTTGGACAAAAGTACAATTTATGATAAATGTCTAAATATTCGGTAGTTTTGGCCATATGAAAAATAGTAAATGAATTTTAAAAATTCCGAGAAAAATATATGTTCAATATGGGACTATATTCGCTAAATCCCGAAAAAAAATATATTTTGAACTGATTTGGTATTTTTCATGAAAATGGACTAGTTATGAGTAAATGAATTAAATATGTTATGTGAAGTAACAAAATTGAAAAATAGGATTTTATGACTTGGGAATCCTATATATGGTATATGCAGATTTTTAATGAGGTTGTTGGTTATTGGTGATGAAATCTTATGAGTTTGGCATTTTAGGATGATTAAATGCATTAATTAGTAGAGTGTAAACAATTAAAATAAATTATTTATAAGTTTAAGAAATGATTAAGATATTGTGGTAATATTAATGATATTAGATTATGAGATTATTAAGTGATTTATAATATTTGCATTAAGGTGTTATAAATATTGATATGGATTTTATTGTGAAAGTTTACCTTTTGTGTCAGAGTTACTATTCATGAGTTACTATTCACGGGGTACTATTCACGATAAAGTTGGTTTCTTTTTCTGACCAAATTATCGTTGATTTATGAATCTTACTCTTGAAATTAAATCCATGTTTTGATCATATTGTTTTTATTATCATATATAACATTTTTATAATCCCGGTGATGAAATTTCTCTTTGACTTAAGTGTAAAGATGGGTAGATTATTGGTATGATCGTGACTATGGGTTCTCTTTGGCCAGTAGTGCAAAGATGAATTGTTGACTGGTATGATCATGACCATTAAATTTATAATTGAATATTTTTAGCTTAAGAACAAAGGTGAATTGATCAATATGGTTATAATTATTATTTATATAAATTCTGAAATGATTATATATTTCTCTGAAATATTAACATCTTTGGCCTATCGTGCAAAGATGAATTGTTGATTAATATCTTTGGCGTGTAGTGCAAAGATGACCTGTTGTTGAATATCTTTGGCCCGTAGTGCAAAGATGACCTGTTGTTGAATATCCTTGGCATGTAGTGCAAAGTTGAACTGCTAATGAATATCTTTGGCCCGTAGTGCAAAGATGAACTTATTAGTATGATTATGAACAGGAACTGTGATTTGGTATAACCATGATCTTTGATGTTTCGGGTAAAGACATGTGATGAAAAATATCTTCGTCTTGGATGAGAAGAGAAAATTAGAACTACAATTATGATTATGAGTTATTCACATGACTATGAACATGATCTGTTGATTAATGTTACAGGGTTAAAGCATTGTTGGTGGACTTTTAACATGGTGATGATAATAGACTTTATGGTCTATTTGACTCTTCTAATGGATTGCTCATTCCGCTGCAACTATGGTTGAAAAGTTTTATCATCTATCATATGTACTAAATCTCTGATTTATTACTGATGAAGGTTATTGATAATTTAATTATCTTTAGTCATAATATTCTTTACTAAGCTAGTTGTGCTCACCCTTTTGCTTCACAATTTCTTTCAGGTAATAAGAGCGTTGCCGGGTTGAGCGGGGATAACAGGGGAATAGAACGGTGGTCTATAGCTGTTGAGGTTCTCCCTAAATAGTATGGAAATAATTTTATTGAGAACTTTAGATAAGTGTGTCGTATTGTATACGTCAATTGATATTTAATTTTGGTGAACCGAATAGGGTAAGGTGAACCCAACTTTGGAAGGGTGTTTTGCCACTATCATACAAGATGTCTAATGACCTATGAGTTATCACAAGACATGGTTGTGCACATCCACTTGCTGAGTATATCTACGAGCACTACCTATATGATCTTGAAATTTATTTGAAATATAATTTTCAACTGGAGACAGTGGAGATAGTTATATGTCAAGAGAAGACTCACCATTGGAAAAAACATGATAGTAATCTTCTCGTTTTTCTTTGGGGTTGTTGCCTCTTTTATAGTTCTAATAAAAGAGCTCTAACTCATGCAAGCATACACGGGTCAACAAGTAATACAGAGTAAGTATAGTATCGATCCCATAGAGAAAGTTATTAAATTCAAACTATCATGCATCAATTAACTCACCAAATTTATATGCCTAGACTAATGACTAAAAGTGTTGAATTAAACTAATTGTGAATAACAACTGAAAATAAGAATACAAATGGAATAAATATAATCTGGAAATAATGGGACCCTAACTTCTTTTAATATTTCATCTAATCACCACTATCATGCAAGAAGTGTTCACATATCATAGGAAAATAGCCAAGAGAACGAATTGAGTTATAACCATTTTTCAATGCACTATAACCTACTTACACAAACATCTCTGGATGTAATCACCAATCAACCAAAATCACTATATATACATGTGAAATTGCAATTATATTGATTTTAAGCTCAAGCCCTTATTCTAGCTCATACGGTGAAAGCGGTATATGTCTATCACGGTTCACAAAATCATGCAAAACCATATACAACAACCCCATATTCACATGCTATCATGATTACAATCCATACCTATATGTTCATTGTCAATTCCATACAAGTACTGAGACGAATGGTGATCAAGCATTCATACATGTAAAATAACCATGACAGATATTCCATATGATATGCAAGACAATCCTAGCATTTAAATGTGCAACCAAACTACATATTAAAATCTGTTAGAATCCCATAATGGAATTTAGTTCATGGCTGAACCAAAAGCCATTATGGGATCAACGCTAAACATGATAAATAAGCAAACAAATGAAATAAGAAAGATAGAATAATCAAACCCAATTGCTGAATAGAAATCAATGATCAACGCTTAAATCCTCATAGAAATCCAGTAAATAAGAATAAAAATCCACAATGGTAGATAATCCCAAGAAGAATTGGAAAAGTAGACGTTAAGGCTTCGTTCTACGTTGGAATCTCTTCCAAGGTGTAAACCCTAGTTACTTTGATGAAAATACACTTAAAGTTATCAAGTTGTTCGTCTGACACCCGTCAGAATCATTTAAAAATCTATTACAATTCATTTAATTAAAAATTAAAATTAAAACAAAATACTGAGATCGAGATCGGCATGGCGTATGTGCCGCCTCTCTCCGGCTTTATGTCTCATGGCAGGTATGAGACTTACTGAAATATACGCCTGTCCAGCCAACCTCTCGCGTGGCGCTTCTCACTGCTTTCATGACCGCACAACTTGCGATGAGGTCATCATCGTCTTCTTAGGGTACTTGCTTGGTAGCGCGCTCCCCAAGCGGTTATACACAAATTAGATGGATTCATCCTAGTTCTGGTTCTGGTTTTTTTTTTGGCTTCTGTCATCATGCTGCTGCTATTTGTTCTTTTCATGCTTGATCTCTTGCTTCATCGTACCTCCATGCCATGCACATCCTCATTTTTGCCTTGCCTTCACGCATCTATTCGCCACGTGCCTTCTAATACCACCAAAATTAAGCCGATTCCTGTACTTATCCACCAAAAGGAGTTTTAAGTAAATGCAATGCAAAATAATGTGAAATGCAACTAAAACACAATAAAATGTACTTGAGATAGGCACTGATTAAGCATGAATTGGTATTGATAAGTAGGTAAAAATACCACTTATCAAATACCCCCAAACTTGAAGCTGTTGCTTGCCTTGGGCAATGCATACTAATGAATAATGAAAATGCAACTACAAAAATATGCAACTACTACATGATGCAAATTAGTCTCACATAATCCTGCCATGTGAATTTCAGCCCAAATTACCTCAAATTGAATCATCGAGATCCAAGAATATGATTTCAAACCAAACTATAAACATAACATCATACACTCGAGATAATTTCATATATCTTTATAGAGATGTTGTGTATGTGTGTGATGTTCACCAAAACTTGATCTAAGCAAAGAATACATATGCTACACTGCTCCAAACAGAAAATTATAGTCTAAAGAAAGATTCATGTATATTCATGTAACGCAGACTAAGGTTCAACAATGGGTTTATTGCTTTATTGCTACTCACGAGGGCGATTTCTGCACTTTCCCGAGGTGTTTATTGCTATATTTCTTTCCGTTTTCTTTTTTTTTTCTTTTTTTTTCACATGACTATGCAATGTCTCAATCCATTAGGCACACTGCTACCCCTTAGCGAGCTTTCAACCAATGACTCCCAGACCATGAAAGACCTTAGGATGCTAGGTGTAGAGACAATCCCCTCGGGCGTACTTACTCAAGTAGCCAGGGCCCCGAATTAAGACTAACCACGTTATTGCTATTTGATTTTTTTTTATATACATAGCATACCCATGTTTTCCCAAAATTTGCATATGGCTCATACAGTCTACAATACTTTCCACATGTTTCTCTTTTTAAAACTATATGTTCTATCAAGCAATGCAACACACACTTCTTAAGCCTATAAGTAATTGTGAACACGTTTGTGCATACCGAAAGCATTTACACAGCAACATGAATCTCATCATGTAAAACATTATATCTTAGCTCATGTTATCCCAAACATTCTCAAATCCTTCAGAATTCACTATCGTCATTGGCTAGGCAAAAATTTCTATTAAGCAAGAATTTGTGTGAGACATACAACTAAAACATACTATCACGATCCATAATGAATAAAATTAAAAATTTTTACGCAAAAATTTAACTAAACACATAAACATGCAACAGTTAAATAAAACTAAACTACTATGTTATGCTCCCCAATACCCCCAAACTTAAAATATTCAATATCCCCATTGAATGAAGGTAAAGGGTACAGAAAAACTCCCCTAATGATCGGCTTGACCACCCTCCTCGGGTGGTGAATCTGGTGGTGGATATGGCATTGCAGTGCCAAACTGTGGCCATTCTAGCATTATTCCTTGCTGTGCGAATGCTTCAGCCAAGGCCCTTGTGAGTCCCTGGGCAAACATTCCAAGATTGGCATACATAGCGTCGACTTTGCGCTCTGACCTTCAAAGCTGTCGATCGCTAGGAATCGGGTGTGCTCGGGTGGATGGGCCGGCCTCATCGGGCTAAGGGGGCTGCTGAGATGGCGCTGGGAAGGTGGGGTGGATGATAAAACCCAATCCTCGCGGGTGTGGTTCACCACCAGTCCACTCCTTGAACTTGGTGATTGTGGCCGTAGTGATGTCGTGGCTCAGTTTTTGCAGTTGCTTGTCATTCCACGGGACTCCCTGTTGGATACAAAGTATGGCTGCCACCGATGCATGCGGGATACTCCCAGTCATGCTCTCCAGCCAATAACGTAACATGTTTTGATGAATTAAGTGGCCGACGTCGATATACTTGCCGGTGATAATGCCCCATAAAATGATCGCTTTCTCGGTAGGTACTTCATACTTGTGAGGGGACGAAATTAATTTGGTGCATATGAACATATTCCATACATGGGCATAACGATTCAAGGAGGACGCTGGAAAAGATTGAGGCTTTGTCTTCCCTGGTTTATAATTCCATTTGGTTCCTGGGATGCACAAATTCAAAATTACTACATCCAAGTCCGTCATCAAATGTGCACCTGTAACCCAATTCGCAGACCCAGTCGGTGGTGTATCAGTTATTCCAAACACTACTCTGATGGCTGAGGGACGAAAATCCACTTGCACTTGGTGAACCAGCATTATCCCTCCTTTCAGCTCCATCTCCTTTGCGTTCGCGTAGAACTCCCGAACAACTCCTATGGGAATAGGCATAGGCGTTGCGACTAGGCTCTAACTTGACCTCTTTCTCATGATATATTCCATAGGTGTCCATCTTTCTTATCAGGTTTAAATCCTCGTTCCTTCACAAAAAATTTCGTCAAGAGGTGGTAATAATCTTGCTGAGCTTCCCGGTTGATAAATTTTCTGTGTTCCATGATATCCTCGTCGTGATCACTGGATGATGAGAAGGATGATGAAGAGATGGAGATGGAACGTATCCTTTTTGGTCCCATGAACAGATGATAGGTAGAGAATATAGAAGCTCTGCTACAGATGAGAGTACCCCCAAACTTGCTTGTGACACTCCCCACAAAAACCCTAAATTTATGTTAATGGAGAGAGAGCTGTGTATATAAGCGATGAAGAGAGTTGTATGATTATGGGAGAACCGAAGAATACGCTTATATTATGGCACGTGAGAGACCAAGTAGACCACCACTCGGATTCTTAAACTTAAAAAAAATTCAACACCACAATAGCCATGGCTTTGTGCAGCGGAATTTTCTTATAAATTTTTGGCCTTGTGCCATGAGTAACTTTCCTAGAATTATGAGCTCTCTTGACTTTGGTGACTGGCTGCGTGGGCAGCATGATAACTTGCATGAATGCACTGCTGTACACCCAATTTATATATTAGTGATGAGTACAATTGAAAACACCTACATGAACAAGAACGCACCACAAATTATTCATCAGGCATGGAATAGAATTGATTTAACTACTACTCTACTAAAGGAATGAAAAGAAGGTAAGAGTGAAAATAATGGGTTGCCTCCCATCCAGCGCTAAGTTATAGTCAATTAGCTTGACTGTCTTTGAATCTCATGCCGACGAGAGAATTGAGGCGACGTTCTGTCTGTCCACCTCGCCACCAAAGTAATGCTTTAATCGCTGGCCATTTACTTTAAAAGGCTTGTCTAGAAACTGATCATATACTTCAATTGCACCATACGGAAAGACAGTCTTCACTGTAAATGGACCTGACCATCTCGATTTCAGCTTTTCGGGAAAAGTTTAAGTCTGGAATTATAGAGCAAAACCCTTTGTCCCAGTTCAAATGTCCTTTCGATGATCTTTCAGTCATGACATTTCTTCACTTTGTCCTTGTACAACTTCGAATTCTCATATGCCTGTAATCTAAATTCATCTAACTCATTGAGCTGGAGTAGACATTTCTCCCCTGCAGATGTCAAATCAAAATTGAGCTTCCGTATTGCCCAATATGCCTTATGCTCTAGCTCCATAGGGAGGTGACAGGCTTTGCCATACACGAGTTGAAAAGGCAACATGCCTAACGGAGTTTTGTATGCTGTTCGATAAGCCCATACAGCATCATCTAACTTCAACGACTAATCCTTCCTTGTGGGATTCATAACATTTTCCAAGATTCTTTTTACTTCACGATTTGACACTTCAGCTTGACCATTTGTTTGCGGGTGATACGCTGTAGCAATGCGATGATTCACCCCATACTTTAGCAAAAGGTCATAAACTACAATTGCGAAAACACTACCTTCGTCACTAATGATAGCCCTTGGGGTCCCAAACCTCGTGAAAATGCTTTTGTGTGGAAATCTGAGTACGACCTTGGCATCATTAGTCGGAAGAGTTGCAACTTCAACCCATTTTGAGACATAGTCCACTGCGAGCAAGATGTAGAGATTTCCACAGGAAGAGACGAAGGGTCCCATGAAATCAATCCCCATACATCAAAAATTTCTACTTCGAGGATTGTATTCAACGAAATTTCATTTCTTTTAGAGATGTTGCCTACTCGTTGACATCTATCACACCACTGGACAAAACTGTATGCATCCTTGAAAATTGTCGACCAGTAGAATCCATCTTGTAGCACTCTAGCCGCTATTCATTCTCCACCGTAGTGACATCCATACACCGTAGAATGACACTCTTGCAAAATATCCTCGGTCTCGCTATATGGAATACACCTTCTGATCACTTGATCAGAGCACTATTTAAATAAGTATGGCTCATCCCATATATACCATTTGACATCGTGCAGAAATTTGTTCTTTTGATAACCCACCAAGTCAGAAGGTACCATTTTACTTACCAGATAATTCGCGTAGTCTGCGAACCATGGCACTTCACCTTTCACCACAAACAACTGCTCATCTGGAAAGGAATCGTTGATCAGAACTTTATTGTTTACTTCCCTGTCCGGATTCTCGAGTCGCGACAAGTGGTCCGCCACTTGGTTTTCAGTCCCCTTTCTGTCCTTGATTTCCAAATCAAATTCCTGCAATAATAAATCCATCTAATCAACCGAGTTTTTGCATCCTTCTTTGCCATTAAATGTCGAATCGTCGCGTGATCCGTAAACACTATCACCTTTGTGCCAATCAGATATGCTCGGAACTTATCAAAGGCGTATACCACTGCTAATAGTTCTTTCTCTGTGGTGGTGTAGTTCAATTGTGCATCCGTTAGGGTCTGTTGGGTAAAATCTAATTACGCACAACACGCAAGTATACGTGGTTAACAAGTAATAAAGTGTAAGTAGAGTATTGTTCAGATAATTATTTAATAAAAATCACAAAGTACTAACTCGTAATCAACTCAATCTTATTTAAACAAATGAAATTTCAATTTATAAGTAAACTAATTCTAATTACCACTAGTTAAATTAAGATTACGGAGATTTAAGATCACAACTTCACTTATTGCTTCATTTAAGTTAACACACTTCTCATCAATTATTCTCTATCCTGAATTGTTAATTAAGAACACTAAAGCAGATAAAACCACCTCTCGATGCATAATACCCATACTCAATTAAATCCACAGATGATAGAATTAAGCAAGACACCCTAATTAACTAATCCACTATATCTCTATGTGAATTACAATTAAAAAGGATTTAAGGCACAAGTTCTCTATAAGATTACATATAGCATAAAGGCATATCTCTATCCTAAACACGAATTATGAATTCCATCTATGCAGAAATCACAAACACATGCTATCATGATCAGATCTAAACATATACTTCATCTCTCGAGTTCATATAGATTATCACGGTAATAAATGGCCAATCAATTAGACAATTAAGTCCAAATCACAATAGGCAATTCTCACAATAGAACATAATAATTGATAGCGAAGCATATTAAAATAAACTACACAATAAGATCCATTGTAATCTCAAACAAAGAATTAGTTCATTGAATTAAAACTAAGAATCCACACTTGAAATAACATTGAAAGATAAAAATAAGATTAAAGAAAAGAATTGAATCTGTTGTCAGCAAATCTTCATCTTCCTCAAGCTCATGCTCTTGATCTTCAATGGTCTCCAAGTTGTTTCAATCTCCAATTCTAATCTAATCTAGGGTTCCTAATCTAAGAAAGAAAGTAAAGAATAAGTTAATAGAAATCTAACCCAAGAGGGATTTAATGGAATCTTAGAACTAGCCTATCAATCCAAGTTAAACTCAAGTATTTTTAGTTCTAATGGATATCCTAGCAAGTTAGGCAACTAAGAATCCTATTCTAGCTCAATTTGGACATCAAATAACCCAATTTGACTCAATTCCTGCAGCCTAGCGCGCCCCGCGCTGTAAAGTCAGTGCTTCTGGTGGCCTAGCGCGCCCCTAGCGCGGTCCGCGCTACTCTATTTTCTGCTGTGACGTCCTTTGGTAAAACAAGCATAACGTTTGATCCGCTTGGAGTTACGAGGCCTACCACCTATCAAATCGAAGATAACGACGAGATCTACAACCTTCATATTTTGAGGATTGTCAAATTTGGATTGAATCAAGGTGGAAATCGGGCTTGAAGTAGATGCTATGTAAATAGAAAACATGACAACTCTTAGCTTTGATCTTCGTTGATAAAAAAGGCCATAACTCTCACATCCAAACTCTGATTGGGATGATTCAAGATGTTCCGGAAAGCTAAGAAGTAGAGCTTCAATAAAATCCAAGTTCCAAGTTAAGAACATGCATCCAACTTGGTGTTAAAAGTCCTTTAATATTCCCGTCTTGCATTTGCTTGCGTATTTTAGTCCAAAAGATGTCTGAATAACTTATCCTTGCTTCTTTATGCCAATTTCATGCCATAGCCTACAAAATAATATAAAATGTATGAAAAGTAGCTATGAAACATGAATATAAGCAACTAATTCAAGTAATAGATACCGGATAAGTAGATATAAAACCTACTTATCAAATACCCCCAAACTTAAACCGTTGCTTGTCCTCAAACAAAAACACAAATTAGATGGATTCATCCTCTAGCAATTATCCACCCAAACAATGAATCAATATGAATTCAATCAATGGCCTCAAAGGTTACAACAGATGATAACCCGTAGAAAATTTCAAAACAATGTCATGTCTAAAATTTCAATAATTGTCATTAGATTCACATCTACTCTTGATCCTTTAAGTGCGTGTATGCATCCACATGTTCAATCCAGTCGTGATTTAGATTAGATCAACCAATACTCATAAAAGATTTTCAAAAATGAATTTCAAAACTTCTTATCACATCAATCACTGCTAATATAGACATATCACAAATTTTTCTTGAGGATCAACTAGATATTTAAACTTTTAATCACGTAAGAATCCTTCCTAAGTATTTCAAACATACATATTTTCTTTTTTCTATTTAGTGAGTGCGTTTTACGCTCCATCTCACTTTCCACTTTTCATTGAACGAGTGCGATTTACGCTCCATCTCGCTTTCCACTTCTCATCTCGCTTTCCACTTCTCATCTCACTTTCCACTTTTCATTGAACGAGTGCATTTTAAGCTCCATCTCGTGCCTATGTTTATGAGGAGTGCATTTTACGCTCCATCTCGACCCACCACAAGATTTAATTATTCAACTCGGGAAGGTTCCAATAATTTTTTTTTTCATAAATACCCCAAGATTTCCCTTAAACTTATGTGAGTGCCTAATTTTCACTTCGAATGATGCTCAAATAAGATATCTCAAGTTGCAATGGTATCTTTCATAAGAAATTAGCCAAAAAATTTTTAATCCCAACTGGCTAAACAAATGGATATTTAAAATTTTTCAAAAAATTCTCAAGTAATGTGAAACCCAACTAACTAGTTAAAATATAGACTAAGCATTGGCCAAAATCAAATTCCATCAAAACATTGCCCAAGCAAATACTAAACATGATAAATACCCCCAAACTTAAAACAGACATTATCCTCAATGGCTAAGATAGGAAAAATTAAAAGAGAGGACTTCCCTGACGTATAGCAACTTATCTCCTTGTCTGCGAAGTTTGAAGAATAGGTTAAGCACATTGGAATGAATCGGGCATCACACTTGAGTTTGACTTGCATAACCTTTCTATAATCTTTTGATTGTCAATTGAACCTCCAATACCTGCAATGAATAACACTATGGATTGGTAAGAGAACTTAATAAGCAAATTAATTCCTATATACTAAATAAACTAGTAAAGCATATAAATATAAAATTCACAGGTTGCCTCATGATTAGCGCTTGAATTTATCTTTCGGCTGACTTTATGCGCCGGCGTTATCAATTCCTCTTCGATAATTGAAGAACCCTCCATCCATCAGAAATAATGTAGCTTTTGGTAAGTTCCCAATTGTGATAGCCATTGCTTTAAAGTCACCTAGCATACTACGATTTGGTATGATCTCAATCAAAACGCCCCTGACTAGGTGTTTTCTCCATGTGTATGTGATCACTTTGGGGCATGGAAGCTTGTCACACACAATGGGCTCTCCGTCTATCTCTCTTTCTCATCCCACCATGGATTCAAAATTGTACTCGCGCTCTTTTGTCATCAAGAGCTTCGACGACGACATGACTACCAAGTGGGCATGATTTTGCAAATCTGACCGACTCTTTGATCTTTGGTGGAGACCCATTTAGATCTTCGTGGACCTCTATTTCATTATCCCCAATTGTCTCCACACTTCCTATATCCTGTGGCTCATCTAGTCGTAGATTCGGTTCGGGTTCTCCATCAATTTCGTTATCCACATCATAAAGCCACGTGTTTGGAGGAAGGTTGCTTAAGGCTTTGGTCATTTGATCTATCTTATTTTGAAGATTTTGAATAGCTATCTCTTGATTCTGAATTGACCTCTCTTGATTAATCATTCTCTCCTCATTTGATGCTATGAACTTGGACAACAATTCCTCCAATCTCGAATTATCTGTCTTAGTTTTGGAATCCATTTATTGAGGACCATGAGTTGAAGTGGTGATGAGTTGTTCCATCTGGTGCTGAAAATTGTGGCTCGATATTTCTTGACTCATCATCCTCTCCTCTTGGTTTGCTATGACCTTTGACAGTAATTCCTCCAACTTTGACTTTTCTTCGTTTAATAAAGGTTGATATGAGAATTCCGGCATATATGTTGGATTTGGAGCGTAGTATTGGTCTTCATAAGTATAGCTCCATGACGAATCCGGGTGATACCCCCAAACTTGGTGATAGTTAGGATCAACATAGTTATTGAGGTAATCACCACTATATTGTACCGGTTCAAAATTGATGGTGCATTGATGACTTTGATGGTTGCCAGCACAATAGTCACACATAACTGCCATCCTTCGCCTCCATTGGGCTGCGATAACCTCCAAGGTCTACGAGTTTGCCTCAATTTGTACTGACTCTGCGGAAAATGCATTAAGTTCATCAATCCAAGTTTCCATTGGTTGAGTCATGTTTGAGTATGGCCATTGATATGTAAAGTCATCCATGGTACCTGAAAAGAGAGAAATATAGGAAGAGAATTAAAAATAAAAATAAAAATATTTAAATTAAGACTAATTTGATTGAAATTAATATTGGTAAAAAAATATTAATCTAATTCCCCGACAATGGCGCCAAAAACTTGTTGGGTAAAATCTAATTACGCACAACACGCAAGTATACGTGGTCAACACGTAATAAAGTGTAAGTAGAGTATCGTTCCCACGGAGAATTATTTAATAAAAATCACCAAGTACTAACTCGTAATCAACTCAATCTTATTTAAACGAATGAATTTCAATTTATAAGTAAACTAATTCTAATTACCACTAGTTAAATTAAGATTACGGAGATTTAAGATCACAACTTCACTTATTGCTTCATTTAAGTAAACATACTTCTCATCAATTATTCTCTATCCAGAATTGTTAATTAAGAACACTAAAGCAGATAAAACCACCTCTCGATGCATAATACCCATACTCACTTAAATCCACAGATGATAGAATTAAGCAAGACACCCTAATTAACTAATCCACTATATCTCTATGTGAATTACAATTAAAAAGGATTTAAGGCACAAGTTCTCTATAAGATTACATATGGCATAAAGGCATATCTCTATCCTAAACACGAATTATGAATTTCATCTATGCAGAAATCACAAACACATGTTATCATGATCAGATCTAAACATATACTTCATCTCTCGAGTTCATATAGATTATCACGATAATTAATGGCCAATCAATTAGACAATTAAGTCCAAATCACAATAGACAATTCTCACAAGAGAACATAATAATTGATAACGAAACATATTAAAATAAACTACACAATAAGATCCATTTTAATCTCAAACAAAGAATTAGTTCATTGAATTAAAACTAAGAATCCACACTTGAAATAACATTGAAAGATAAAAATAAGATTAAAGAAAAGAATTGAATACATTGTCGAAGAAATCTTCATCTTCCTCAAGCTCATGCTCTTGATCTTCAATGGTCTCCAAGTTGTTTCAATCTCCAATTCTAATATAATCTAGGGTTCCTAATCTAAGAAAGAAAGTAAAGAATAAGTTAATAGAAATCTATCCCAAGAGGGATTTAATGGAATCTTAGAACTAGCCTGTCAATCCAAGTTAAACTCAAGTATTTTTAGTTTTAATGGATATCCTAGCAAGTTAGGCAACTAAGAATCCTATTCTAGCTCAATTTGGACATCAAATAACCTAATTTGACTCAATTCTCGCATGACCTAGCACGCCCGTGTACAGCTGTAAAAGCGATGCTTACGGGTGGCCTAAGCGTGCCCCTAGCTTGTCCGCGCTACTGCTTTTCTCTGCGACATCCTTTGGTAAAACAAGCATAACTATTGATCCGCTTGGAGTTACGAGGCCTGCCACCTATCAAATCGAAGATAACGACGAGATATACAACTTTCATGCTTTGAGGATTGACATATTCGGATTGGATCAAGGTGGAAATCGGGCTTGAAGTAGATGCTATGTAAATAGAAAACATGATAACTCTTAGCTTTGATCTTCGTTGATAAAAAGGTCATAACTCTCACATCCAAACTCTGATTGGGATGATTCAAGATGTTACGGAAAGCTAATAAGTAGAGCTTCAATAAAATCCAAGTTTCAAGTTAAGAACATGCATCCAACTTGGTGTTAAAAGTCCTTCAATATTTCCTTCTTGTATTTGCTTGCGTATTTTAGTCCAAAAGATGTCTGAATAGCTTATCCTTGCTTCTTTATGCCAATGTCATGCCATAGCCTACAAAATAACATAAAATGTATGAAAAGTAACTAAGAAATATGAATATAAGCAACTAATTCAAGTAATAGATACCGGATAAGTAGATATAAAACCTACTTATCAGGGTCTTGCTGGCATAATAAATCACATGAAATCTTTTCTTTCCGCTGTCCCAAAACAGCTCATACGGTGTAATCACTGGCATCACACATCAATTTAAATGGCAAAGTCCAATCAGTGCGGTAATCTTTGGTCTTTGAAATAAGTTTCCTCTTGAGTGTTCAAATCTTTGACATCTGGGCTTCATCGAAGTTGAAGTGTGCATCCTTCTCCAATAGATCGCATAAGCGGTTTAGTTATTTTGGAGAAATCCTTAATGAATCTACAGTAGAAACCGGCGTGTCCCAGAAAACTACGAACTCCTTTTACTGAAGTGGGTGGTGGCTAGTGCTCAATAGTTGCCAGCTTCGCCTTATCCACCTCAAGTCTCGTCTTTGAAACTTTGTGTCCCAATATGATTCCTTCTTGTACTATAAAGTGACATTTTTCCCAGTTTAGCACTAAGTTCGTTTCAACACATCTTTTCAAAACCATAACCAGATTTTCAAGGCATAGGTCAAATGAGTCCCCGAAGACTGAGAAATTATCCATAAATACCCCCACATTCTGTTCCACCATATCTGAAAATATAGCCATCATGCATCTCTAAAACGTGGCTGGCACATTGCATAGTCCGAAAGACATCCTTCTGAAAGCAAAAGTGTCGTACGGACATATGAAGGTAGTCTTTTCCTGGTCTTCTGGAGCTATCATAATTTGATTGTAGCCTGAATATCCGTCCAAAAGACAATAATACTCATGACTTACTAACCTGTCCAACATCTGATCAATGAATGGGAGTGGGAAATGATCTTTCCTCGTAGCTTTGTTGACCTTACGGTAATCCATGCAAACTCTCCACCTTGTTACTGTTCGTGTTGGAATTAACTCATTATTCTCATTGGTCACGACTGTCATACCACCCTTTTTAAGAATACACTGTCTCTTGGGCTCACCATGAGGCGTATGCGAGATCGGATAAATTATTCTCGCATCTAGCCATTTCAGCACCTCCTTCTTAACCACTTCTTTCATTATCGGATTAAGCCTCTTTTGTTGCTCAACTCTTGGCTTGCTACCATCTTCCATCAGGATCTTGTGCATCCAATAGGAAGGGCTGATCCCTTTAATATCTGTTATAGTCCAGTCAATAGGCGACTTGAGCCGTCAAGCACTTTCGTAGAAATTTTTCCTCCTGACAAGATGTTAGTGTAGATGCGATAATCACAGGTAATTTTGAATCTAAACTTAAAAATGCGTACCTGAGATGTTCGGGGAGTGGTTTTAACTACAACTCTGGAGGTGACTCAAGAGATGGCTTTAACTTTTCTGAGGCTTCCCCAACTGTTGTCAATGGCTCTGCAGGTAATCTAAATCTCCTGAATTGTGAGGCTGTATCCAGATAATGCACAGATTCATCAAATTCCTCATCCTCCACATTTGAACTCTCATTAGATATATTCTTCAAAGGTTCATAGTCTGCAAAACTCTGCACCTCATTCTTTACGATCCGATCCACCAAATCAACCAGAGAACATTCTTCTTCATCTATTGGGAACTTCATGGCTTTGAAGGCGTTGAAGGTGACCTCCTGATCCTGAACGCGCATAGTGAGCTCCCCTTTCTGCACATCTATCAAAGTCTTTCTCGTGGCTAAGAATGGTCTCCCTAGTATGATTGGTATACTTTTGTCCTCTTCATAGTCTAGAATGATGAAGTCAGTCGAAAAAATGAACTTGTCCACCTTTACCAACACATCTTCAATAATTCCCCGTGGATATGTGATGGATCTGTCAGCTAGCTGTAGTGATATGTTCGTCGATCTTGGAACCGACAATCCCAACTGATTGAACACTGACAAGGGCATCAAGTTTATACTTTTCCCCAGATCACATAAACACTTGCTAAAGTTCATATTCCCAATGGTGCACAGAATTGTGAAGCTGTCCGGATCTTTCAACTTTGGAGGTAATTTCTGTTGGAGCACTGCACTACATTCCTTTGTCAAGGCTACCATTTCAAACTCGTCTAATCTCCTCTTCCTTGATAATATACCTTTCATGAACTTTGCGTAGCTTGGCATTTGTTCCAATGCCTCGGCGAATGGTATGTTAATCTGCAGCTTTTTGAACACCTCTAGAAACATACCAAACTGTTTGTCTTCCTTATGCTTAACTAACCTCTACGGATATGGTACTTGAGGGTGCATTGGTTGTACTGGACTCTTGACCTTCTCTTCTAAACCTGCCTTGTTCTTCTCTTCATACTGAACCTCAGATTTTTTTAACTTTTCTTCATCACCATCCAATCGTTTACATTACGCCTCGCCTTACCGCTGCGATGTCACCTGTAAGAAACTCAGCGTGGAGTGCGCGACTTACCTTTGTCTGTCAAGTCTTTCCCAGATCTCAATGTGATTGCTTGACACTGCTCTTTTCCGTCTCTTCTAGGATTTATCTCTGTGTTACTTGGCAATGAACCCTGGGGCCTATTATTAAGCATGCTCGCAATCTGCCCCATCTGCGTCTCCAGATTCTTGATAGCCACTGCTTGGCTTTTGATCATGACTTCAATGTTTGCCATGTATTTCAACATCATCTCCTCCATCTCTGATTTCTTCGCTGGTTGTGGTGCAGCTGGAGCGTGGTGTTGTTGTTGTTGAGAAAATCCCAGTGGAAATGGTGGTTTTGTGCTGTTGTGCCATTTGAGATAGTATGGTTGAAATTGTTGGTTTTATTTGGCCCGATGTTGTTGTTGTCCTTGGTTATTTGACCAACTAAAGTTCAGATGATTGCGGTTGTTGGGGTGGTATGTTTTCTAGAATTGACCTTGGTCTTTTCTATAATTGCTCATATACTGTACTGACTCTGAGCTGATGGCACATTGATCCATAGAGTGTGACCCCGCACAAATCTCATAAATGAAGGCAACTATTTTAACTTTGCTTTCTGCCAAAGTATCTATCTTCTTAGCCATAGCTGCCATCTGTGCCGACAACTGAGTAATGGCATCAACCTCCAACACACCTGCAACCTTGGGCTGTGGCATCCGAGTTGTAGGATTCTAATAATCATTCGCAGCCATAGTCTCAATAAGCGTATAGGCCTCATCATAGCTCTTTGCCCATAATGCCCCTCATACGGCTGCATCCACAATCGGTCTCGACTACCATCCTAACCCATTATAAAAGGAATTTATCACCATTCAGTCTGGCATACCGTGATGCGGACATTTTCTGATCATCTCTTTGTAACGCTCCCATGCCTCATATAAGGACTCGCCCTACTATTGCTCGAACTGAGAGATAGTCGTCCTCGTCTTTGTAGTCTTAGTCATTGGGAAAAACTTGGCTAAGAATTTCTGCGCTAAGTCCTTCCATGTGGTTATTGACCCTGACGGCAAAGAGTGTAACCAACTTCTAGCTTTATCTCTCAATGAAAATGGAAATAGCCGTAGTCTGATGGCATCCTCCGTCACACCATTGTATCTGAATGTATCATAAATCTCTATGAAACTCAATAAGTGTTCATTTGGATCATCCGTAGTAAGACCCCCGAATCGGGCCGAGTTTACGCACCATTTGAATAGTGTGCGGTTTAATCTCAAAAGTGTTTGCTGCTATCGTCGGTCTTACTATGCTTGACTGTAGCCCGTTTATGTTTGACATGGAATATTCCCTTAGAGAGCCGATGCTCTTCTTCTCTTTGCTCAATCCTTGGTTCTTCCGCCATACTAAGCGTAATCTTGTCTAATCTAGCACTTGCAATTTCTTCGCTTTTACTTGCTTTCCAACCTCTTCCATTTATGTTGTCCTATGCTGGTGTTAGTTCTGAGTTGGATGATTGTGTGTGCATAAAAATTCACAAGTACCTGAAACGAAAAACGAAATAAAAATAGAAATGAGAAACGATCAGAATTGTCTAAGTCATACAATTTAGCTTTAAACTGATGATAATTATCTAAATTAACGCCTCTCCCCAACAACGGCGCCAAAAACTTGTTGCCGCTTTTATAGTTCTAATAAAAGAGCTCTAACTCATGCAAGCATACACGGGTTAACAAGTAATACAAAGTAAGTAGAGTATCGATCCCACAGAGAAAGTTGTTAAAGTCAAACTATCATGCATCAATTAACTCACCAAATTTATATGCCTAGACTAATGACTAAAAGTGTTGAATTAAACTAATTGTGAATAACAACTGAAAATAAGAATACAAATGGACTAAATATAATCTGGAAATAATGGGACCCTAACTTCATTTAATATTTCATCTAATCGCCACTATCATGCAAGAAGTGTTCACATATCACAGGAAAATAGCCAAGAGCACGAATAGAGTTATAACCATTTTTCAATGCACTATAACCTACTTACACATCATCTACGGATGTTAGACTACATGTAATCACCAATACAACCAAAATCACTATATATACATGTGAAATTGCAATTATATTGATTTTAAGCTCAAGCCCTTATTCTAGCTCATACGTGAAAGCGGTATATGTCTATCTGGTTCACAAAATCATGCAAAGCCATATACAATGACCCCATATTCGCATCTTATCATGATTACAATTCATACCTATATGTTCATTGTCAATTCCATACAAAAATCTTGAGGCGAATGGTGATCAAGCATTCATACATGTAAAACAACCATGACATATATTCCATATGATATGCAAGACAATCCTAGCATTTAAATGTGCAACCAAACTACATATTAAAATCCGTTAGAATCCCATAATGGAATTTAGTTCATGGCTGAACCAAAAGCCATTATGGGATCAACGCTAAACATGATCAATAAGCAAACAATTGAAATAAGAAAGATAGAACAATCAAACCCAATTGCTGAATAAAAATCAATGATCAACACTTAAATCCTTATAGAAATCCAATAAATAAGAATAAAAATCCACAATGGTAGATAATCCCAAGAAGAATTGGAAAAATAGACGTTAAGGCTTCGTTCTACGTTGGAATCTCTTCCAAGGTGTAAACCCTAGTTACTATGATGAAAATATGCTTAAAGTTATCAAGTTGTTTATCTGACACCCGTCAGAATCGTTCAAAAACCAATTACAATTCATTTAATTAAAAATTAAAATTAAAACAAAATTACTGAGATCAAGCGTTGCGCCAGCGTCGCGTCTCTCTCTAGTTTATGTCTCGGCATGGCGGTATGAGACTTATAGAAATGTCTCCCCTGTCCAACCAACCTCTCGCTTGAGGCGCGCGTCTCTCTGCTTTCATGGACGCGCTTGATTCTGATAGAGTCATCATAAATGCGGTGAATGCATTTTCGTGGTATGCCAGCTCCCAAGCTGTTATGTCGCGTGGCTTGCTGCCTGCAAGTTCTGGTTCTATTTTTTTTTTTGGCTTCTGTCATGTTGCTGCTGCTATTTGTTCTTTTCATGCTTGATCTCTTGCTCCATCGTACCTCCATGCCATGCACATCCTCGTTTTTGCCTCGCCTTCATGCATCTATTCGCCACGTGCCTTCTAATACCACCAAAATTAAACCGATTCCTGCACTTATTCACCAAAAGGAGTTTTAAGTAAATGCAATGCAAAATAACGTGAAATGCAACTAAAACACAATAAAATGTACTTGAGATAGGCACAATTTGCATGAATTGGTATTCAATAAGTAGGTAAAAATACCACTTATCAGGGGTCTATTGGGTCAACCAAGGATAATTCTCTGGACATATGATATCTATCATAACTTAGATTCATGGCCTCCTATGTACGAAGGTTTCCTTGAGCACTTCCCAAAGATTTTAATTTCTAAAATAGTTATTGACTGTACGTTTATGTAATGTATCAATGTGAGGTGTTGTCCATAGTTTAGACATGAGTCACAATTGGTATTAAAACTCACATTATATGTGTTGTTGTATTTTGCACGACAATGGTAGTAATAAAGTTGTAGTTATTTTTTGTACCATGTATTTGGCGACTTAGAATAGGTTGGATGGATTAGACCTATTTTGGGGGCATTATAAGAATAATAAAGAATGGAATAAGAACAGAATTCACCAGGCATGCGATATAGCCTTATGCAGCATGATTATTCAATGTAAGAATAATAAAGAATGGAATAATGAAGAATTTCACCATGTATGCGGTACTCAGATAGGCGAGTTATTCAACATAATAATAAAGAATGGAATAACAACCCTTGTGAGTATTGAAAGAAAATAACTCTCTTCATGAATACGAAAGAATAATACTCCTTACCTTAGAAGAAAACTTGATACTGGAATAGTGAGGTAGCAGATTTCTCTTCTTCTTTCTCTCTATAATTTCTCTCTATAATAATTGATCTTTATCTTTAGTGAATTGGTTAGAAATGAAGGAAGAATGAGCTTCTATTTATAGGAAAATATAGTTTCAATAATTGCACATTTTGGGGCTCAAAATATTATAGTATAATACCTTCCCCTTTTTCTTCCTTTTTAATTTAATCATGCAAGTATTATCAAACTTGCATCACCTCCCCTAATAGTAAATCATGTGAATCAATAGTAAATCATGTGACTCAATAGTTCTAATCATGTGAAAATACAAATTACAGTATAGTACCTCCATCTATACCTCCATTTTTAACTTAGTCATGCAAGTATTATCAATCTTGCACCAACTCCCCTAATAGTAAATCATGTGAAGCAATAGTACACACATGTGAACACATAGTTATAAGCATGTGAATCAATAGCAATTAATTGCTCATTTATCCGGTTAATTACCCGATTGGTCAATATAACCTCTAGACATTAATTATTATCGAAATAAATGTCGATTTCCATTAACACTAATAATCCCAACACAATGGAACCATCAATTTCATCTTTAATCAACACGAACTTATTCATCTTTAATATTATAACTCACAATATTTAACAACCAGGTCGTTCCCAGGAAAGAGGGGGCTTTCCGATAAGGATTTCTCCTTATTAGCGCGCAATTAGGTTACCAAACCTCTCCTTGACAGAACTTCTAGACATTATCAATATTGCAAATAATAAAATGAATAACTTTGTCGTCTCAATTATTGATTTAATAATATAACATATTATGCGAGATGATCTTTGTGATAATAATTGAATTAATAATATGAGAGATATGATGCAACAATTCTGTAGCAATAATTGAGTATAAGCGGTGACTTCTTACGTAAGCATCAATAATCAATACTGGTGTGCTATTATGTAACCACAGCGTATTCATTGTACTTTTACTAATAGGGTAGTTCAACGGTTTTAACGGGAACACTTTCATTTGTTATTTTTATAAAAAGATAATTCTGTCATTTTCTTACTACGACAATACTTCCGTTGTGGGGTCCACCAATGAATGTGCCATCGTATGAATATTCCCTGTTAAAACAAATATTCCCAAACCAATCGAATATTATATAACTACTTGCTTACTTTGCAAAATTTATAAATATTACCCACAACTATAACATTATATCAAATCCACACCATAATATTCAAAAAAATATTTCGAGAAATTTAAATCCTTATTCATAAAATTTGGGGTCTCACATGCTCATTCTCCCCTTCTGTGTGAATCAGCTTTCATTCAACATTACCTAGACGCTCGTCAAGATCCCAGATCATCCTTTTGTGCCATCGAAGTCTGACGTTCAGCTACTAGGCCCTCCAACTCCTCGACTCTATCCTGAAGCTCAATGTTGCAGTCGTATACCTCATCATACATATGAGCTGCGATAGAGTTTGGTGGAAACTCTTCCTCCTCCTCATCCTCATCCGTCTGTGGCAGCTCCACGGGGTCTTCCTCATCCATCTCTACCACATCCTCCTCATCAGGTATCCCTTCCTGCTCAAACTTTGGGGAGGCATCACCAACCACTGTGACCAACAGAGATGACTCCCTTGGCACCAGTTGTTCCCAGACCACTTGAATATATCGAGGCTCCTCTTGTCTAGGCATCTGAGGTCCCTCCTCCCTAGCCTGACTAGATTCTCCCAAATTAGCCATCCTGACAACAATTTTTTTTTTAAAGTGTTTAATTACTATTTGTCACTATTCGACACTCACGAGCACATAGGTTGCAACCATATAAGCAAATAAAGTGTTTTATTATTTCTTTTTTAAAACTCGATAAGATTTTATCACCACTATCTTTTCAATCTTCTATAAGGTTACTTCCTAAGGTTTTTATCCAACCTAAGGTTCATAACCTAATGCTTTGATACCAACTTGTGACACCCCCAAATCTGGGTACTTCATTCCCACAAGATTTGGTGTTCACTTTCCATTCATTCATTTCTAATTAACTACCCAAATATAATAAAGTTTAAACAATAAATCTTCCCATTAAAGGGTTACATAACTTAAACCAATAAATCCCATGTCATCTAACCTTAAACATTCATCAAATGCGGAAAAATAAATAATTACATCACAATAGTTAAAACAAAGTCTGACAATATAAAAGTCAATAGATTTACAAGTCTTTAACACTTGTTCATCTTTCCTTTTCCTTTGCTAGTGGTCGGTTCATCACCCTTCTCAACTTTAGCTGCAATGGTTAAATATGCAAGAGTGAGCAAAACAAATGCGCACTTGAATGGCAATGAATAATAACAATATAGTAACTGCCAATGAATAAGCTCAATTAAACTAAATAACATTCTCTATCATTGATAATCAAGAACTGAAATCAGAATTTGAATTTTATCTAAGGGTCACAAGACCATGAACTATGTCCAAGGTTATAAGTATTCTTTTAACTAAAACCTAAACAGTTATAAGACTTTAGGGACTCCCTATACTTAGGGTGATCAACCCTTCGTACCATGTATTGTGCACAAACATCTAAACGCTTCGCGTAATTAATCCCCTATAATAGAGTTGTTCATCTCAGTTTTAACATACGAGTCCGCGCCAAAGGAAGTTTGGTTTGGATGGGTTTCAAGGGAAATTTAGAGTTCAACGAACATCAACTAAGGATTAGTTGAATCAATAAAGTTTGATATCATTTCAAGTGTTTGATCACAATATAATATGGAATAGTCATGAATCATAAATGAATCAACATTATACATCGAAGTTATGCTTTAGAAATGAACTAGAAAGCATAGGCATTGGATATCATAACAAACCTTGCTTGAACAACAATAAGCTAAGGCTATAATCTTGCTCAATAAAAGAATTGAATTAATGAACTTGCATAATTAATAACAAGTTGAGGAATAAAACTTGTTCAATATAAGAATAATAGAATTTAGGAATTAGCATAATAAGAATGATTAAAAGATAAGAAACATTCTCAAAGTAAGAGTTAGGTTAAAGAACTTGCATGAACATAAATCATGTTATATAAGTAGGATTAGGAACTTGCTCAATTGCAAACAAGATAGGGTAAAGAAATTGGCTCAATTGTCAATAATAAGGTTTAGGAACTTACATAATCGTAAAAGTAGGGTTAGAGAACTTGCATCGTGTGTAGGTTAAACAATAACTACTCACGTTCACCACAAGTCCTACATATACCATTAGAATCACAACATCTATTAGGTATACCAACATCAACCTTACAAGTTAAATCCCATTTTAGTTGAACTCGTTATCTTAGTACAAGTTCTAACTACTAGCTCCAAACAAAATTCTGAAATCACTAGTCTTAACATTACAACACTTAATCACCATGTCTAGACTTTATCAAATAATAACATGAATTTTTCACAACTTGATAATTTTACAAATTTGGAATTATCAATTACATGCTAACAATATTACAGCGTCTTTGTTACATGATCGCGACATTATCATTTCCATTGGACTAGTTTATATTGGGTTTTAAAGACTAAACAATCAATAAGACATCATTATCTATGTTCTGGCTAGGGTGCACCTACGCCAGTTTAAGATATAGAACCAACGTAGATGCACCGTTTCTGCCTTTGACACCAGCACAGATGCGCTAATGCTCAGACAAATGCTTCGCAGACTGTTTCCTTGCTTTGTTCAAACCCAAAACACACGAATTTCACCATTTAAGCAACAAATTAAACACACCCAAATCATATATGTTTCATATAAACATTACCCAGCATATATACACTGATTTAAACAACTAAACAACTAAAACAATCAAACCAAAAGAATTAAAACCATGTTCATGCTTAAAACTTAAATTTTGAAGTGTTTAGCGCATTCAATCACTATAACTTCATTTCTCAACCAAAACAGTTCATTCAAACTACATTCTTTTCATTTCTTTGTGAATTAACACATTCAAGAATCAACTTATAATTTAATTCACGAATCAAATATCAATTTGGACTCCAACAAGCAATATTCATACATAACTGTAACTAATTTCTTTTCTTTTTTGAATGAGATTTTCTAAATTAATATACGAAATCCGTGTCTAGATGTTAGTTATCACATTAAAACTACATAGAAACACAATCCATCAATTTATACATCAAAATTTCATCAAAAGTTGCATTACAAAGAGTTTGAAAACATTTTTTTTTGTAATGAAACTCAAGAACAATATTCCTTTAATTAACTCACATATTCTTGATTTAATTCTACATATAACAATAACCATCAAAATAACAATTTCTATTCTCACAAATCATCAACTAAAAACTCAATTACAGAGAATTTTTATGAAAACTCAAGAACACGGAAACTTTTCATATATATAGGAACTAAAACTTTAGAAATTAAAATTATACCTTCAATTTGCTTGTTTAACCAACAAGAATGATTAGCTAGCTTCTTTGATTTCTCAAACTCGTTCCTTCAACCTCACAGACTTCTCTCTTTTTCTCTCTTCTTTCTCTTCTCTATTTTTTTCTTTCTTTAATATTAGGCTTGAACTAAAAACTTAACATAAAAAAGAAAACAGACGCAAACGTAAAAAAACGAACATAATAATAATAACGCTACTAAATATATATCAGTTATTTTTATTTTAAATTCAAAAGCCATAAGGCCTTGTTTGGCAAAACACTTTTACAATAAAGACTTCACATTCCTTAAGCCTTGTTTGGTAAAACTTATTTAAAACTCTTTTAATTTATTTTAATAACTCATTTATAATATAGTTTATTGTCAAACTTTATTTAATTAAATTCTAATATTCAAATTTAATTAAATTAAAGCTAATAACAACTTATTAAATCAATTTACCACATAAACATATTGCCACAAAATTATAATTTTCCTATAATTTTATTTAATAAACTAGTACATTACTTTCATTACTAAATTAAATTAAAACCACATTATAACAATTCATTTAATCCTTATTAACTCTCTAATTTAATTATTAAATTAAATTAGAATATTATCTCATAATAATTAATTCATCCCTCTTTTATTTTAATTAACTTCAAAATACCAAATTACCCATTATCAACTTAATTAACATATTACCTTAATTAAGTTAATTCCCACAACTCATGAATTATTTATTTAACAAATAAATAATTAAATTAAACAAATATTTATTTAACAATAAACACATCAACTAGAATATTTATTTAATTCAATAAATATTTGAAATTATAATTTAAACCTTGGATTGTTAGAGCTACAACTGCTAAAAATTTCAGAGTGGAACTGGGAGCATATTATGATAGATTTTGTGGTAGGACTTCAATTTACCCAGAGAGAGTTTGACTCTATATGAGTTATAATTGATCGATTGACCAAGTCGCCATATTTCTTTCTGATTAAGGTAATGTTTAACTTAGATAAGCTAGCTAAATTTTATGTCAAGGAAATTATTTTCAGACATGGGGTACCAATTTTGATCGTGTCAGATAGGGATCTGCGGTTCATGTCGAATTTCTGGAAAAGCTTGCAAGAGCATATGGGAATGCGATCGAGGTTTAGTACGACGTATAATCCTCAAACAGATGTCCAGAATAAAAGAACAATATAGACCTTAGAAGATATGTTGAAAATATGTGTCACGGACTTCAAAGGAAGTTGGGATGAGCACCTACCACTCTTCGAATTTTCTTATAATAATAGCTAGCACACAGTTATAGGCATGTCGCCTTACGAAACATATGGAAGAAAGTGCAGAACGCCACCATATTGGGACAAGGTAGGAGAAAATTTGTAAGACCACGGATTTTATGAAATAAAAGTATTCAATTTTTCTTATAATTATTATTCAGTAAATGGTTAAATTGATAAAAGGTTAAAGTTAAGGGTGATATATGTAAAATTTTCAAAATACGCAAGTGGTTATAAAATACTCATTTCTGTCGGGGAATATTCATTTGGTCGTGGAATATTCTTGTTGTCGGGGAATATTCGTATGACGGCGCAATCATTTGTGGGCCCCATAATAGAATAACTATCGGATGAAGAAAATGATAAGTTTGAGTTTTTATAAATAACGGCGTAGTAGTTACCGTTAACACTGTTAGAATACCCGATGGTTAAAATACGATAATACACGCGTCGCACAAAGCGATAGCACTGCGGTATTACACAGTATTTTTGAATTATTGATTCTTACATAAGAGAAGGCACTACTCGATAATTATTTACAGTAATTCTGCATTCAATATTTTATTTTATTGATTCAATAATTCTTTGCGTTGATATTTTATATTATTGTTGTTTCAAAAATTGTCACGACACAATATTTCCCATTATCGGATCAATAATTCATATTGTTTGGATAATATTATTAGATAACATTATTGGCAATGTCTAGAAAGTTCTGTTAAGGAGAGGTTTGGTCACCTAATTAATGCGCCAAGAAGGAGATTTCCTTATCTAAAGCCCCCTTTTCACAGGAACCACGGTTGTCATAATTGTGATTACGTAATATTATTTATGAATAATTAATTATTGATTTATATGATAAGGAAATATTTATTTAATGCGGATATAAATGATGGATTTATTTATGTGGTTATAAATGAAGGAATTAATGTTGAGGTGTTTTATCAGTATTTCGTCAGATTGAAGGTATTAAAAGATCAAACCGGTGTTCTTAAAGCTCTATTGCCTGAGCTATAATTTTTAATCCGACCGTTGGATCGTTGTGATTTTTAGATATGTTATACATATATAAGTTTAGTATATGTCCACAAAATTTGAACCGTTAAAAATTAACGTATGATTTGTTATGAATTTTAAGAGCTGACTGATTCAGAAATTATTTTTATAAATGTTTTTAGTGGAAAATTCTAGAAGGCGGGCCCCACTTTTTGGTTGGTGATTGAATGCATGTGCTGAATTGGATTTTCAAAGGTGATGGCTGCCATTTTTTTTCAAAATGGCATGCGTATAAAATAAATTAATATTTTATTAATTTAGTCTCCTTTGGGGTTCTAGCATATTCCTATAAATAGAGGGCTAAGTTAGAATTGAAAATCACACTAGAAACTGATGTTTTCTCTCTCTATATATTTAGATACTTGGAGAGTTACTATTCAGTGCAACTTTCCTTCGGCTTTTCATCCGACATTCCGTTCAGAAGTACTTCTCTTTTGAGGTGAGGGATTTTAAGGGTTATTATATTTTTCAGTTTCGTACTTTTTCAGACCTTCAAAAATTCTGGAAAAATTTGAAATGATAATTTGATGAGTTTCCTAGATTGTGTCCAAAAATGGCGATTTTTGGATGTATAGATTATGAGTTATAAATTTTATGAGAAAAGACTATTTTAAAAGTAAACCCTTATAACTCCTTGTGGTTAACTCCAAAATTGGTGAAATTTTTATTGGGAGTACATCTATATAATATCAGTATATCTTGTGAATTTCAGAATTTTTGGACAAAATGATAATTTATGATAAATATCTAAATATTCAGTAGTTTTGGCCATGTGAAAAATAGTAAATGAATTTTAAAAATTTCGAGAAAAATATATGTTCAATATGGGACTATATTATGCTAAATCCCATAAAAGAAATATTTTTGGAACTGATTTGGTATTTTTCATGAAAATGGACTAGTTATGAATAAATAATTAAATATGTTATGTGAAGTAACAAAATTGAAAAACAGGATTTTATGGCTTGGAAATCCTATATATGGTATATACAGATTTTTGATGAGGTTGTTGGTTATTGGTGATGAAATCTTATGAGTTTGGCACTTTAGTATAATTAAATGCATTAATTAGTAAAGTATAAATAATTGAAATAATTTATTTATATGTTTAAGAAATGTTATTCTTTCAATATCATTATACCGAAATATTGGTATGAATTTTATTGTAGAATTTCTACCTTTTTCATGTCAGGGTTACTATTCATGAATTATTATTCATGAGTTACTATTCATGAGCTACTATTCACGAGTTACTATTCACGGGGTACTATTCACGACAAAATTGGTTTCTTTTTTTGACCATGTTATTATTGATTTATGAATCTTACTCTTGAAATTAAATGCAGTTGTTGATCATATTGTTTTTATTATCATGTATAACATTTTTATAATCATGGGGAAGAAATTTCTCTTTGACTTGAGTGTAAAGATGAGTAGATTATTGGTATGATCGTGACTATGGGTTCTCTTTGGCCAGTAGTGCAAAGATGAATTGTTGATTGGTATGATCATGACCATTGAATTTATAATTGAATATTTTTAGCTTAAGTGCAAAGGTGAATTGATCAACATGATTATAATTATGGTTTATATAAATTCTGAAATGATTATGTATTTCTTTGAGATATTAATATCTTTAGCCTGTAGTGCAAAGATGAACTGTTGTTGAATATCTTTGGCCTGTAGTGCAAAGATGAACTGTTGTTGAATATCTTTGGCCCGTAGTGCAAAGATGATCTGTTATTGAATATCTTTGACCTGTAGTGCAAAGATTAACTGTTGATGAATATCTTTGGCCCGTAGTGAAAAGATGAATTTATTAGTATGAATATGAACAGGAACTGTGATATGGTATAACCATGATCTTTGATATTTCAGGTAAAGACAGGTGATGAAAATTATCTTCATCCTGGGTGCGAAGAGAAATTTAGAATCACAATTATGATTATGAGTTATTCATGTGATTGTGGAAAGGAACTATTGATTGATGTTACAGGGATAAAACTTTGTTGGTGGACTTTTAACATGGAGAAGATAATAGACTTTATAGTCTATTTGACTCTTCTAATGGATTGTTCATTCCGCTGCAACTATGGTTGAAATGTTTTTATCATCTACCATATGTTCTAAATCTCTGATTTATTACTGATGAAGGCTATTGATAATTTAATTATGTTTAGTCATGATATTCTATACTGAGCTAGTTATGCTCACCCTTTGCTTCACAATTCCTTTCAGGTAATAAGAGTGTAGCTGGGTCGAGCGGGGATAACAGGGGAATAGTGGGATGGTCCG
Source organism: Panax quinquefolius (assembly GCA_020205615.1). Lineage (NCBI taxonomy): Eukaryota > Viridiplantae > Streptophyta > Magnoliopsida > Apiales > Araliaceae > Panax > Panax quinquefolius. The sequence continues at coordinate 109,411,270 of CM035156.1, forward strand.
AGATTGTCAAAGTTTCTCTACACATTATAAAACAACATGACATACAATATATAATTGTATTGAGGACCTAAGATGTGTGTGTCGTATATTATACGTCACTTAATAATTGATTTTGGTGAACAACATTAGGGTGAGGTGAACTCAACTTTGGAAGGGTTTTGCCACTATCATACAAGATGTTTAATGACATACAACCTCGTGTTATCATAAGATAGGGTTGTGCACATCCACTTGCTGAGTATATCTACGAGCACTACCTATATGATCTTGGAGTTTATTTGAAATATAATTTTCACTTGGAGACAACAGAGATAATTATATGTCAAGAGAAGACTCACCACTAAAAAGAACATGATAGTAATCTTCTCGTTTTTCTTTGGGATCTATTAGGTTAACCAAGGATAATTCTGTGGGCATATGATATCTATTATAACCTAGACGCATGGCCTCCTATGTACAAAGGTTTCCTTGAGCACTTTTCAAAGATTTTAATTTCTAAAACAGTTATGGATTGTACCTTTATGTAAGGTGCCATTGTTACGTGCTATCTAAGGTTGGGACATGAGTCACAGTTGTTATATATTTGTATCAAAACTCACAGCATACGTGTTGTTGTATTTTACACCACAATTGTAGTAATAAAGTTGTAGTTGTTTTCTGTACCATGTATTTGGCGACTCATAATAGGTTGGATGGATTGGACCTATTTTGGGGGCGTCACAACATTAACTGTTGGGACCAAAATTGGTGCAGCAGACTGCCGACCTTGTTAAGTTAATACATACGTAACTGGTAACGGCTCAAGATCAATAGAAGAAATATGCATATTAACATCGAAAGAAAAGAGATTTTAAAGTCGGGTCATACGCATTCTTGAAGGTATAACCCTGGAAAGGGAATTTACACTTCAGTAAGAAAGGAAAGTTATGTTCGCGATTTAACGGACCTTTCGAAGTGCTAAGAAGGGTAGGAGAAGTGACATATCTTACCTCCTTAATTAGAACATATACATAATGTATTTCATGTGTCAGTTTTACGACCGTATAAACCTAACTATAAACATGTTATAGAGTATAAACCAATAATGGTTGAAAAAGACTTGACGTATGGAGAAATGTCAGTTTAAATAATTGATAAAAAAATCTTAAGAAGCAAGGTTATACCTTGGTGAATATAATATGGATAAATCACGATGATAAGGAAGCAACGTTAGAGCTCGAAGATAACATAAAGAAATATTATCCCCAACTTTTTGTATGAGGTTATGTTTTATGATTCCAGGGACAAAATGTTTATAAGGGGGTAAAATGTAATGATCACGATGATCAAACAATCTTTGTAAATGAGATTTATGTGAAATTATTTAATAAAATGAGATTTTATTGATATTTTTTGTTTTATATGACTTATGGTCATTATATGATCACGCTACGTGTTGTGTGAGCGCTTTTGAGTGTTTAAAGGGTAAATGTGGAAAATAATTTTTGAAAAAAGACGTAAAAATACTATTCACACAAAAAATGTAACTTCATTTTTTTAACTTTTCGAATTACGACATAGCGTTTCTTCGGGAAAGGGGGATTGGTAGAGAAATCGGATTTTAAAAAATCGAAAGTCAATTTTTTGGCTAACCGAGTGGATTGCAAAAACGTAACCGAAAAAGTTAGAAAACTTAACTGGATAAGAAAATTTCTAACTAGAATTAGTTTGATTAACTAAGCCTAAAAATGTCAAGGCTTGGCTAAGAATTTCAAGAATTAGCTAGGGTTGAACAAAGGGTTGAGCCTAAGGTTTAGAGAGCATAGCTAAGGGTTAAGCCAAAGGTTGAGCCTAGGTTTTGAGGTGGCTTGGCTAGGGTTGAGCCATGGCTTAAGCCTTAGGGTTAAACCCCAAAGATTTAAGGTCAAAGTAAAGTTGTTTGTGTTTATATCATAAGGGATAGACATAGCATGACAAGGCTTATCTTGAATAATAAAGGAATGTAAACATAGGCCTTAAGGGTTGGCTAAGTGCAAGGTGAAGGGGAAAAATGGTGAGTCATAAGGCATAACTCATGTTATCCCAACCAAGCATTAAGTGCTTGGTACCCCCATTAAGTTATCTTTACCATTAAGCGGTGATTAAGTGCCTTAAGTTAGTTTAATTATCGTCTAATTAGGCTAACTCAAGGGGATGATTAATAATCTTTTAAACATGAGGAGGAGGACCTTGTATGACTTTAGTTGGGTGACCAACTTGTAAGAAGTGGAAATTAGGTTTTATATAAGCAAAATCAAAGTACCATCTCATTCACTTTGCTAAATTTTGGCCAAGTATGAGAGAAAGAAATAGAGAGCAAGAGAACGCTTAAGAGCAAGAGAGAGAGAGCGAAAGAGAAAGAGTTGATCGGATCCAATATGAAGGAAAAGAGAGCAAGATTAAAGCTTAATTAAAACTAAAAAGAAGAAGAAGAAGAAGAAGAAGAAGAAGAAGAAGAACGAAGAAGGTAAGCCTAAGAACCCTAATTTCTTTTCTTTGAGTTGGTAGTTGTTGGTGGTTATTGAGAAGTGAAGATCATGGTAGATCTTGAAGTTATAAGGTAGATATGAAGGAGTAAACTTTGTTAAATCACCTTAAATACGCATGTTATATGAACCAAAGAATAAAACATACGCTTATGTGTGAGGATGAAAAGACTATAATAGTGGACTGTGAACGAACCTTAATATATGTTTGTATGTGTGTTTTTGTGTGATTCCAGAAAGATGGATTCATAATTATGCAGGTTGTTAATATGTTCCAAGTGGAACCGAGGAAAAATACGTCATATCATAGTTATGGAAAAAATTTCCGTAAAAGGTTTCAAGTATGAAAAACCTTAGCTTGGTACCCTTTTTGGTCTGAGTTTACGTGTAGTTATCAATTTTAGAAACTTCTTTCTTTTTGGGGGTTGTGTAGTCGGGTGAAAACGTGAGTCATAGGCTCAAGAACGAGCTCAATCCGACTTTGGATGAGCGAGTTGTGAAGTTTAGAAAATTCGATATTGAAACGTCTTTTAGCGAAAAATAGCTCCCAGGAGACTTTTAACCCAATTTTATAACCAATTGAAAACCTTAGAAATTATTTCGTCTAAGGGGATGTTTAGAGGATGTTACGAGCAAGAAAATGGCTTAAGAGTAGACTCATTTCGATATCGGATGATGAAGTTATGAAGCGATGAAGTAAGAGCATTGAAATCACTCAGAGCCAAAAAAGTTAGAAAAACATAACTTAGAAACTTTGTCGGTTGCTAGGCACACCGCGCCGCATGAAAACATTTTAGCGTGGTCGATTAGCATTATTTATTGGTCGACGAGACATTTTTGACGTCCTTTAGTAAATTGGGCATTACTTTCTCGTACGGACTCCGATTGAAATTGTGACGCCCCTAAATCTGGGTTCTCTAACCTCAGGTTCGGTGCTCACGATCCATCATCATCATAAGCATTCTATAAAGTATTGCAGAATAATAAACATAAGGTGTTCATTATAATAAAGTTTTACAACAATATCCCAATGTCTATTAACCTTAACTTAAACATACCTTACTTAAGTTACCCTTAGTAACACAAAAGGTTTACATTACCAATGTACATAATATAATATACTACCTAGACATTCGCATTATCTATTCTTGCACTTTTTCTTTGCCTTTTTCCTTCTTGGACGTCTCTGGCTTAGCTGAAATAAATGTCATGATATAGCAAGGGTAAGCAACAAATTTGATTAGCAAGTTTAAATACAAGGAAGATATATCATGATTAGAAAGGAATTTATCATTTAATGTTCAACAATAAAAATCAATTTTGAAAGAACATGAATTAAGTCTTGATAACTGAATATTCGAATAATTGAATACTAGATGTCGAGTGGTCATAATGACCATGAACATATGCTAAGGTTGTTAGTATTTAAACTGGTCCTTTTAATAGGTTATGGTAATCAAGGGGATCAGCCATTAATATTCGGTGTATTATGCATAAACACTTATTATACGAGCAATAATTGTTTTCCAATAATTCTTTAATCAAAATGTTCTTTTTTCTCAGTCTTGAGTCCTTACTAAATCAATTGGTGAAGAACAACTTTTAAAACATATTTGATTTAACAAATTTAAACATACTTGATCTAGCTAGTACAATGAGAATAGATCCATATCTTAAACAGTTCATGAATGAAAGAACTTTAACTAATTCATAGTTCAATAATAATAGAACATGAATTTAATTGCACCAAGTACGAGTATCAATAACCATTATCCATGTGAATAATCAACGATAATTATTCACTAACATACTTTAAAAATAATAACTCAAGTTTGAGTTAGAGAACTTGCCTCAATTGCAGTCTACTGATACGCAATTTAGTTTACTTCTTAGTGAAAAGACGTATAATTGATCTTTCGATTAACATATCATAGTATATATCATAATACTACTACTTATAAGAAAATCGGCTAACACTTAACCACATAATCAAATATTAGATAACACCCTAACACATCAGTATTATTATGGTCCTTTGAAAATTTTTCAATCATTATATCATATACATTATGATTTAACACTTTAATCTTTTATATTATAAGTTCTGCTTTATAATTCAGTAAGCCGAATACTAATAATATAGTCTGGTATTCAAGCACGCCAATCCAACAACATGGATTGACTAATTCAGCGACCTGGATTCAACTAATCTGTAATTTAGTAAACAGTTTTCCAATCCAGCAAACTGGATTCATCTGACTTCTATTTCAGCAACCTGGATTCAACTAATCTATAATTTAGTAAACAATTTTCCAATCCAGCAACCTGGATTCATCTATCTTTTTACGAAAATACCAAATCAACTAATTATTTTTCTATTCTTTGGACAAACATATATAAATATATTACATACACAAAAAGAATTTTTCTATAATTTTTCAACTTCCTTTAGTATTTTTCAAAAATCATTTTTAGCTCGTAGCTTTAGAAATTAGCCCTATCATGCTCAACTCTAGAAATTCCCAACTCTTGGAATAATCTTACACATATTATCTTGAACCTCCAGGTTAAATTTCGTGGCCATCGGAGTTATATAACTTCGGTTATAGTGGTTTTTATCAGAAAAATTCAAATATTGAAATGACCACAACTTGGTCAATTTAAGTCGAAATGAGCTCATTTTTGGACAAGAGATAATTTATCCCATATATTTTCATCTCCAAAAATGCCGGAATTTGTTTCAAAAATTAAATGGCCGAAAATGTCCTTGCAAATTTTTGGGCATTTTGTTATTCATATTTTCAACTTTTATCTACTTTGCTAAACACAGTCCATGCAAAAATCTATAACTTATAATCCCAATTTTTTCTAGAATTTTTGAAAGTCAAAAAAATTTATGAAACTACCCCTAGCAGTGACTGGTTCAAAACAGTTTTGTTTCTTTTCTACAAATGGAACTATTTTGGCTAAAACTGCCACTACGGCTTGGGAACTCAACATTTTTTAGTACTACCACTTGGTTTTAATAGTTAACTTACATATCTAGTACCCTTCTTTGATGGATCGCAAAGATAAGGTGTAGATTAAAAACAGTAGTTGACCAAAAGAAGAGAAAACTAAGGTTTTCTAACTAGAAAAAAACTAGTTTCTTTTTTATCCTTTGATCCACTTTCTAACACTCAAATATGTTAGATCTAAACATAAAACACTATAAATAATATATATCTATAGTTTTTAAGTTAAAAAACACAAACTCCATATTCCATTAAACAAACAAACAAAAAATAGAAATAAAAGCTTTAAAATTAGAGTTTATACCTTGATTTTTGGGCTACTCTTCTTTCTCTTCCAAAGTATGAGATAAACTTTGGGTGCATTAAGATCCAACTTCTCTCCCTCTTCTTCTCTTCCCACCGAATTCTCTCTCTCTCTCTATTTTTGCTTTGACAAATAAATAGAAAATACACTAAAATAAAAAATGAAAGAGAAAGGAACTAGATTTTTGTTGGAAGTAATGTATAGATGTAAGATACATGTCTATACACATCTCCCCCACCTTCTTTCTCTATCTCTCTCCTTTAATCATTACAATATTACTTACTAGTTTAGCTAAATATTGTGGCTCCTTAAAAAAAATGACACCTAACTAAGTTTGGAAATATCTTTTGAAAATGTGGTGCTTATAATGATGAAATACATTCCCCTTTTCCGTCCCTCTTATGGCCGGTCAAGTGGTCTTATTATCCTCCATTTTTCTTTTCTTTTAATTTAATATTTAATTAATTCAATGACCAAAAAGTCCCTCTTCCATTGGGCTATGTTGGGCCATTTTATTTGATGTATTTGGGCTCTCAATTTAATTCCTTGGGCCATGGAAAATTAACATATTCCAATACTTTCCATTTTATCTTACCCTAATTATTTAATTAAAGTTTTCATTCCACACATTTGGAATTCAAATCATTACTCTTATACATTAAATTTTATAACCCAATACTTGCTTAAATTAAGTTATAAAATTAATAAATTAAAAAGATATATCTCTTAAATTAGTCTAATTTTAAATATTATTATTCTCTCACACCATAACCATTGGGTTATTCAAATTTCCATACCTAATGTATAATTAGATTATGAAATCTTTTCTTTTTAATTTCTTCCTATCGAATAAATAAACACATATTTATTTTACTACCTAATCATTCCACACACATCACAAAGTTTTTGATATCATTAATATTTAATTAATATATCTATTTATAAAGTGACTTGGAATTCTTGGCTATTACATTCTCCCCTCCTTATAAGAATTCCATCCCCGGAATTTCACCTAAGGTTACTCAAAAAGATTCGAATAATTCTTCCTCATCTTTTTCTCGAGTTCCCTCGTAGCTTCCTCAGCACTTCGACAGAATGTATAATCTTATTTCTTAACCTCTGCTCATTCCTATCCAAAATTTCTACAGGAATTTCTTCATATGATAAGTCCTTCTCGACTTGAATTGGCTCATACGATATTACATGCTTGTAATCTGGCTTGTATGGACATAACACTGATACATGAAACACATTATGAATATGTTCCAGTTCAGGAGGTAGAGCTACCTCGATTGCCACTTCACCTATCTTTTTTAATATCTCAAATGGTCCAATAAATCTTGGACTCGGTTTACCTTTCTTCCCAAATCTAATCTTCCTTTTCCAGGGAGATACTTTTAAAAACGCATAGCTTCCCACCTCGAAGTCTCTTTTCTTGCGATAAATATCAACATACTTCTTTTGACGATCCTGAGCTGCTACCATTCGAGCTCTTATCACCCTGATGATCTCAATAATATGTTGTACCAATTCTGGCCCTAATAGTCTTCGGTCACCTATTTCATCCCAAAATAAGGGCGTTCTACATTTCCTTCTATGCAAGGCTTCGTACGGTGGCATGCCAATGCTTGCATGATAACTGTTATTATAAGCAAACTCTACCAGTGGAAGATGATCCTCCCAGCTTCCCTTGAATTCCATCACATAGGCTCTAAGCATGTCTTCTAATGTTTGAATCATTCTCTCGCCTTTTCCATTGGTTTGTGGATGATATGCGATACTCAACCTTAGCTGTGTCCCCATTATTTCTTGAAGACTCCTCCAAAATTTTGACGTGAAATGTAGATCTCTATTAGACACAATTGATATCAGCACTCCATGTCTCGAAATAATTTCCTTGATATACAATTTCGCTAACTGATTCAAATTATACCTAATCCTGATCTGCAAAAAGTGCGCTAACTTTGTTAGACGATCAACAATTACCCATATCACATCGTAACCTTTCTATGTTGTTGGAAGTCCCACCACGAAATCGATAGTGATATGCTCCCACTTCCATTCTATAATTTCTAATGTTTATAATAACCCATTGGGTCGTTGATGTTCTACTTTGACTCTCTCGTAAGTTAAGCATCTGTTGATGCATTCTTCAACTTCTCTCTTCATGTTTGGCCACCAATAATGTTAACACAAATCTTGATACATCTTTGTGTTTCCTTGGTGTATCGAATATCTCGTATTGTGCGCTTCTTATAAAATCACTTCTCTTAACTCTGGAACTGCAGGTATCCATACTCATCATTCAAATCTTAGCAATCTAGTACCATCAATCTTATTCCTCAACTCATCACCTTCAGCTAATCGCTTCTTGATGTTATCACATTCTTCATCATTTTCTTGTGATTCTTTCACCTTATCCAATAAAGTCAGACTTGTTTCCATTTCCATCACTCTATCCGAATCCTTTGGATTTTTCACCTCCAACTCTATTTTCTCCATTTCTCTTACTAATTCTTCATGTTTTGTCAATACATGTGACACCCCCAAATCTAGGTACTTCATTCCCACAAGATTTGTTGCTCACTATCCACACATTCATACTATCTACCCAAATAAAATAATATTTAAACCATAATCCTCCTTTTAAATAGGGTTACATCATTAAGTTCAAAAACATCCCAGGTTGTCTAACCTTTAAACATCATATAAGTGCGAAAATAAAATTATTACATCACGTCATTATTTAAAAGTCTATGATCATCACAATAAATAGAATTAAAAGTCTGCATCACTTGCACATTTTTCCCTTTCCTTAGCCAGTTGAAGGATCATCTACCTTCTCAACTTTAGTTGCAATGAGTATATAAATATGCAAGAGTGAGCAAAACAATTGCTCACTGGATATAACAATGAATCAACAGAAGAATAATAATAATAACTGCCAACAATATGCTCATCAAAACTGAATAGTACTCTAACGATGATAATCAGAAACTGGAATCCAAAATATGGAATATATATAACTGAAGGTCATAAGACCATGAACTATGTTCACAGTTGCGAGTGATCTTTCAACTCCAACTTTAATAGTCATAAGACTGTAAGGACTCCTCGTACTTAGGGGGATCATGTGACGCCCCCAAAACAGGTATACATCACCCATCTTGAGTCGCCAGATACATGGTAAAAAATACAAATACAACTTAATTATACAACTGTCGTGTAAAAAAATACAACAAAACATAGCTGAGAGTTTTAACACGGATATCGTCTTCTAGACAATATCCACTCTCAATGAAGTCCTCATTACAATTATTATCACACTATTTCACAGAATAATGAGGACTACTAAAATAACCATCTGGACCGTCAATCCGTTCCCCGACTCGTCCCAGCTATATTCTCATTTCCTGAAGAGAACGGTGAAAGAAAGGGTGAGCTCAACTAGCCCAATAAGAAATATTATGACTAAGATAATGTAGAGTAAATTATCCTTAGCCTTCAATAGTATAACAACTGATAAAATACAATAGACAACAAGTTTTAGATCAACAACTGCAACGGAATAAGCAATCCATTAGAAGAGTCAAGTAGAGCATAAAATCTACTATCTTCTATGATTTAAAAAGTTTTTCATCAACTTTATCGCAGAGACTCAGCTTAGTAGATAAAATCGAATCATCCCTGCACCACGGCCAAGGATATTCATTAAATCATCAATGGTCATGACTATACCAAATAATCCTTGGTCACAATCATACCAAAAACTGTCCATCAATGCACTACCGGCCACTGAGGACTTTCACCACATCATTCGTCACATTACGGTCATGATTATATCGAATAATCTCTGGTCATAATCATACCAAGTCCATCTATGCACGTAAGCCAAAGATGACTTTCATCACAATATAAGCATGTGGATGATGACAATGACATAATAATTCAATAAAACAAGTTCAAGGATAAATTTTAAGGATTTATAATTTTAATTTATCCAGAAATCAATAACGTCCAAATTGTCAACATGATACTTCTTTGTGGAGTAAAATTTAAGAATGCTCAGAAGAATATTTTCACGAAAAGATACTGGATGAAGCGCAAATATCCAGGATATTCTACTAAATTCATGGAGTATAGTAGCTAAAACTTTAACTAACTGAGTATAATAGAATATATGAAACTGCAAATAGATTTTCGTCCGCCATGCGGTACTCCACGTAGACAGATCATTTTCACAATTTAATAAGGAATGAATACGAAGGATCATTCACCATGCATGCGGTAATCCACATAGACAGGTTATTCCAACAGAATAATAAAGAATGGAATAACAGAAGAATTCGCCAAGCATGCGATAGACCGCATAGACAGGTTATTCCCAACAGAATAATAAAGAATAAAATAACAACAGAATTCACATGGCATGCGATAGACCGCACAGACAGGTTATTCCAACATAATAATAAAGAATAGAATAACAGAAGAATTTCATCATGTATGCGGTACTTCACATAGACATGCTATTCCAACATAATAATAAAGAATGGAATAACAACTCTTACGAGTATTGAAAGAAAATAATTCTCTTCATGAATACGAAAGAATAATACCCCATACCTTAGAAGAAGACTGGATACTGGAATAGTGATGTAGCAGACTTCTCTTCTTCTTTCTCTCTATAATTTCTCTCTATAATAATTGCTCTATAGCTTTAGTGAATTGGTGAGAAATGAAGGAAGAATGAGCTTCTGTTTATAGGAAAATATAGTTTCAATAATTGCACGATTTGGGGCTCGAAATAATACAGTATAATACCTTCATCTTTTCCTTTATTTTTAATTTAGTCCTACAAGTATTATCAAACTTGCACCACCTCCCCTAATAGTAAACATGTGAATCAATAATTCAATCATGTGACTCAATAGTTATAATCATGTAAATATATGAATTACAGTATAGTACCTCCATCTATACCTCCATTTTTAACTTAGTCATGCAAGTATTATCAATTTTGCACCACCTCCCCTAATAGTACAAGGATGTGAATAAATAGTACACACATGTAAACAAATAGTTATAATCATGTGAATCAATACCAATTAATTGCTCATTTATTCGGTTAATTACCCGATTGGTCAATAAACCTCCAGACATCGATTATTATTGAAATAAATGTCAATTTTCACTAACACTAATAATTCAAACACAATGGAACTATCCATTTCATCTTTAATCAACACTAACTTATTCATCATTAATATTATAATTCATAATATTTAACAACCAGGTCGTTCCCAGGAAAGAGGGGGTTTTCCGATAAGGATTTCACCTTATTGGCGCGCAATTAGGTGACCAAACCTCTCCTTAACAGAACTTCTAGACATTGTCAATATTGCAAATAATAATATGAATAAATTTGCCATCTCAATTATTGATTTAATAATATAACATATTATACAGATGATACTGTGACAATAATTGAATCAATAATATGAGAGATATGATGCAGCAATTACTGTAGTAATAATTGAATATAAGCGGTGACTTTCACGTAAGCATCAATAATCAATCTGGTGTGTTACTATGCAACCACGCCAGACATTCGTACTTTTTTACTAGGGTAGTTCAACGGTTTTAACGGTAACAATCATCGTAGTTATTTTTAATAAAAGATAATTCTGTCGTTATCTTACTACGACAATACTTCCGTTGTGGGGTCCACCAATGATTATGCCGCCGTACGAATATTCCCTGTTAAAACGAATATTCTCCGACCAATCAAATATTATATAACCACTTGCTTACTTTAAAAAATTTGTAAATATTACCCACAACTATAACATTATATCAAATCCACACCACAATATTCAAAAAAAAAATCGAGAAATTTAAATCTTTATTCATAAAATTTGGGGTCTCACAATCTCTCCTCCTTATAAAATTTCGCCCTCAACATTGACGTAAGTACCTGATATGTCGAAGAGGTGAGGATACCTTGAATACCTTTATCGTTGAAAACATTACATGTTGCATACGTGCATGCCCGATGTCCTTCGATTGCCTCTGAATGAACATCAATCCCTAAAATAACAATTTTAGGCCTTCATACCGATCTCAAATCTCAAAATATAAATAATGAAAGTTTTAGTTCTACTCGTTATCTTTTCAAATCATCCTGATTCACCTCAATTGGAATTTGTATGAAAATGTTATGCCCAATTTACTAAAGGACGTCCGGACAGATTTTTGCTTAACACTTGACCAGCACCTAGGCGCCCAAATTTGGCCTTGGGCAAGCGCCTAGTGCCCAAGAACAGATTCTAAGTGCCGAGCCTAGTGCCTAGGCGCTCGACCTTTAGCACCTAACTCCAATTTTCCAGATTTTGTAACTTTTGACACACATACTTCAAATCTTCATAACTTCTTCATCCGTTATTGGAATTAGTCCATTTTCGAGGCTATAGAAAGCTTGTAAATGTAAAGAATGTAGTAAAGATTACATACTTGGGATTAGACTCTGATAAATGTAAGATAAGTTTGATATTTATATTATTGTTATTATTATTAGTATTATTTTCGCTCATAGAAATGGTATCGTAAAGCACCGAGTTTGGGTTTCAAGTACCTAAATTTAGGGGCGTTACAGACAACCCGAGAATTTATAGGATTTATAAAATCTTAAATGAATAAATAAAGGTTGAATAATGAGACCTAGACAGGAAATAAGGTACATATTTAAAAATTTTGTTAAGGATTTGTCGAAATTACAAACTGTAAGTGAGTATTTGATAGCGAGGTATAGGGTTTTGTGTATTATGAATATGCATGTACAGTATGTGGTTAAGGGTCAAGTATGAATCAGATAAGTTATAACATTGACAAAACCTAATGTTATTATAAGAACATCAATGTTCAGTTAAGAAACCCTAACGATCGGTTAGAAACCCTAATTTGAGCTTTGGAAACCCTAATTTTAGTTTTAAGAACCCTAAACCCTAATTGGGAATTTCTAAACCCTAATTTGGAAACCCTAAGGTTGAGTATAAAACCTTAAGGGTTAAAAGTTATGGGATATATGTGAAAAAACCAAATTACCCTTCGAATTATAGGGGAAATGACCAAAATACCCTTAGTAGGTGCAAAATTACCAAAAATCCCCTTTTACTTAAACTTTAAGCAAAAGATATTGCCAAATCTTATGAGTCATCAAAGGGGAAATTTTTCATGTGCTTATTATCTCACAAATCAGCCAAAGGTGCCACCTAGCAACATCAAGTTCATTGAATCAAAGAATTAGAAGATTAAAGTAAGAAAATATTTTACTTTAGTTCTCACAAGCCAAGACCCTTCTCTCTCTCTAAACTTTCGAAATTTTGAGAGAAAATTAGTCCAAAATAAAGCCAAGAACAACCCTTATCTAGCCAAGATCAGAATCAAGATTTGAGCATGAAAGATAAACCCTAATTCTATTTAGATCATTAAGATTTTTGTAATCTATGTTTTTTGATATTTAGATATGTGTTATTAGATGTTATTTAGTGATCTATGATGATACATCATGGATCCATAACATCTAAGTGCAAGAAAATAGGAATTTTGAAAACAGTCAAGAACCATAATTTTAAGGTCTGACAGCCATATGTCAAAGCCTCTAGATCTTAATCTGTTAGATGTTAGGTTGGCTAAGTGTATCATGGATATTCTATGCCATGAGGAGAGTAGACTGGAAGTGGAATCAAGTCCATAACATGTCTAGATCTCAAGTTATTAATGGTCAAACATGGTTGACCAAGCACAAAATCTAGAAATCTAGAAAACCCAGAAACCCAAATCTGTCTGATAAGGTTTGTATGCCTTAGATCTTGATGTTGTTAAGTTGTTAGGCCATGAGGGTGTATCATTGATATACTCTGACATATGGACTACCAAACCATGATACTAGAACACCTAGATCATGACCATAATCAAAGATAATCATGGTCAAATATAGGTTGACCAACTTCCTGATGAAGTTTCTAGAAAATCTAGAATTCTTATAGAACCAGTTTCTGACAACCTTTTGACTAGCCTAGATCTTTCAGTTGTGATGTTGTTAAGCTACAAAAGTGTATTACTTTTGTACCTTGACATATATACTACATAAGTGTGACACTTTAACACACAATCAAGGTATAGAATCTAAGCTATTAAAGCCCAAAAGTGGACCCTTAGCACTGCCTGAGTTTCTGAGCAACCCAGAAACTTAAGATCATGTCTGACAGCCATTGTGATGGCTTATAACTTATTGTTGTGATGTAGTTTGAGCCTGAAGTTTATCTTTGCTTTACATCAATACTACATCACTAATACAACTACATGCCCAGAAACATCAAGACCAAAGAGTTAGAGATGGTCAAAGTAGGCTACCTAACTCTGACTTTGAATGTTCTTGAAGGCTCAAGACCACCTTTAGCGAAAGTTTTGTCGCGATAGAACCATTTAGTGATAGTTTTATTAAAAATAAAATATTTAATTTAAATAATTAAAATAAAATAAAAAAATAATTATGAAAAATTAATAATTAATTTGTAAAAATTATGTTAAGGTATAAAAATTGACTTTTAATAATTTGAGATATTATAAGCTATTGAAAAATATTTTGATTAATAATAAATTATCTAAGATAATATTAAAGCAGTTAAGTAGAGTCTTATTGAAAATAAGCTTGATAATTATCTGATTAGGCAATCGGGATGTCAGAATAGTACCAAACTCAACTCAGACTGAAATAGTTTGACTTGATATTAGGTCTTATGTGTTTTATTGACTGTTAGGGATATGTGCTTATGTGTTTAAGTTATATTATGAATGTAATTAACAGTAGTATATGTGAGATATTATTCTAATTGGGTGATCGATATTATTAATATTAGGTCTTCAAATGAAGCTAAAATAGATTGCGTAGCAGTAGTCGACGGTACAGGTAAGTTTCCTAACAAGAACTCGAGTTGTTATTGGAAAGTATGCTAGTGATTAATCATTACTGACTACATCACCTCTTTGATTATTGATTCACACATTGTACATGTTGCATATGTTCATCAGGTATAAAAGGCTGATCACCTTCATTACCATTTGGTCTAGTTAAATTGTTCATATTCATTGTTGGCCATTCATTATTATTGACTCGGTCGTTCAGTTATGAAAATTGATTCATGTTCTTTCACAATTATTATATTGTTGAAAGTTTGTCAGCTTTTATTCTTTTCAATCATGATATATCTTTCTTTGAACATAAACTTGTTGGGAAAACTTGTTGCTCACCCTTTCTATATCATGATAAACTTTTCTTATTAAGACGGATACTTTGGACACAGGCAAAAGCAAAGATAAGTTATAGGATTGGATTAGTGTACAGTTAAATTTTAATAGTATTAGAGGCAAATAACATTGTAAGTCCTTTAGGATATGAAATTGTATTAAGTTAAGGTTATCAACCTTGGGAATTATGTGTAAAGGTATTTGTGGCGCCCCCAAAATAGGTATACATCACCCTTTTTGAGTCGCCAAATACATGGTACAGAACTTAAATACAAACTTCATTTATACAATACGACAAAGCGTAGTTGAGAGTTTTAACATCGATATTGTCTCGTAGACAGTATCCAAACTCAAATAAAGTACTCATTACAATTATTATCACACTATTTTCTAGAACAGTGAGGACTACTATAGCCACCATCTCAGACCATCACTCCATTCGCCAGCTAGTCCCTTCTATATTCTCAGTTCCTGAAGAGAACAATGAAAGCAAAGGGTGAGCTCAACTAGCTCAGTAAGAAATATTATGACTATGATAATGCAGAATAAATTATCATTAGCCTTCAACAGTGTTAAACTGATAGAATACAATAAACAACAAGTTTAACTGCAGCGAAACAAGCAATCAATTAGAAGAGTCAAGTAGAGCATGATATCTACTATCTTCTATTATTTAAAAAGTTTATCATCAATTTTATCGCTGAGACTCGGCTTAATAAATAATTCACATCACTGAATTATACATGCACTATGGGCCAAGGATATTCATTACTATCACATCCACGAATTATCCATGCACTACGGGCCAATGATATTCATGTTATCACCAATGGTCATGATCATGCCAACAACTGTCCATCAATGCACTACGGGTCAATGAGGACTTTTACCACATCATTTGTAATATTACAGGTCATGATTATACCGAATAATCCCTGTTCATAATCATACCAATCAACAGTCCATCTATGCACTACGGGCCAAAGATGACTTTCATCACAATATAAGCATGAGGATGATGACAATGATATAAGAATTCAATTAAATGAGAACGAGGATAAATTTTAAAGATTTATAATTCAATTTATCTAGAATTCAATAATGTTCAAATTGTCAACATGATACTGCTTTGTGGAGTAAAATTCAAGAATAATATTGTACCAAAAATGATTTGGACCGAAAATAAATCAATTTTTATCATGAATAGTACCCCAGGTGAATATTACCCGAGTGAATAGTACCCCGTGAATAGTATTTCAAGAATAGTACCCCGTGAATAGTACCCCGACATGAAAATATTAAAAATTATCAAGAATGTTCAGAATAATATTTTTGTGAAAAGATACTAGATGAAATGCAAATTTCAAGGATATTCTACCAATTTCAAGGAGTATAGAAGCAATACTTTAACAAAATGAGTGTATAATTCGGAATCTGAAACTAAATAATATTACTTACATACTACAGAGCAAGGAAGAAAATATTATTTCTTACGAATACTAAACAAAAATAATATCCCTTACCTTAAAAGGAGAGTATTTTTGACTGATAGGGCTGGGATATTCTTGAAGAAAACTTATATTGTTTTCTACACTCAAAGCTTCCTAAAACTCGAAAGAAATACGCTTAATATTATAGAAGAAAAATTCTATGATTCTGGTGTGATTTTCATTTCTAAACTAAGCATCCTATTTATAGGAGAATGGCAGGGGTACTGTTAAGAATTTTTCATGGACGAAACAATTTGCGAATTCACGGATGTCTTACGCAAAATCACGGATGACTGAATTTCCATGCAATCTTCAAGTAAAAAAAAACTAGAAAATATATATATATATATATATATATATATATATATATATATATATATATATATATTAACCACCACCACTCACACCTCATCCACCACACACACACACACACTCACACACACGGTACACACACACAATTCACATCACACATACATCTACATCACACACAAATTTATAATATATATATATATATATATATAAATATATCTGAGAATAATTTTCTACCGAATATTTTAAAAAATGAATAAGTGAGGGTCCAAGTAATAAGCCAAATTTATAACAAATACTTCATAAAATACCCCTCTATTTATCTTAATTCACTTGGCTTCTAAAAACACATTTTTAATAACATTCATCATTAATATTATAACTCAGAATATTAACAACCAGATTATTCACAGGAAAGAGGGGGCTTTTCGATAAGGATTTCTCCCCATTGGCGCGCAATTAGGTGACCAAACCTCTTTCCTCGACAAGACTTTCTAGACATCGTCAATAATGCAAATAATAATATGAATAACTTTGTCATCTCAACTATTGATTTAATAATATAAAATATTGTGAGAATAATTGAATGAATAACGTGAGATACTATACATCAATTATTGTGGTAATAATTGAATAAAACTGAGTGACTTCTCACGTAAGCATCAATAATCAAAGATACTGTACAATACTGTGTGCTACTATGCAACTACGCGTATTACTGTACTTTTATCACCGGGTATTTCAACAGTTAATGGTAAAACTCTCACCATTATTTTTATAAAAAGATATTTTTTTGTTTTCTAACTCCGATAGTAATTCTGTTGTGGGGTCCACCAATGATTGTGTCGTCGTACGAATATTCCCAGTTAAAACGAATATTCCCCGACCAATCGAATATTTTATAATAACTTAATTACTTTGCAAAATTTATAAATGTTACCCACAACTATAACATTATATTAAATACACACCATAATAAATATATTTTGAGAAATTAAA
The DNA here is from genome assembly GCA_020205615.1 of Panax quinquefolius. Lineage (NCBI taxonomy): Eukaryota > Viridiplantae > Streptophyta > Magnoliopsida > Apiales > Araliaceae > Panax > Panax quinquefolius. The sequence continues at coordinate 109,429,196 of CM035156.1, forward strand.
TTTTATTCATAAAAGTTGGGGTCTTACAACCTCCCATTCTTATGAAATTTCGTCCTCGAAATTGGTGTAAGTACCTGGTATAGCAAAGAGGTGAGGATACCTTGATTTCATTTCTGATTCTAACACCCAGGTCATTTCCTCAACATCGTGGTTTCTCCCCAAAACTTTAACTCGAGGTATAACCTTGGAGTGTAGAATATGTTCTTTCTTATCCAAGATTTTAATAGGTACCTCTTCATACGTTAAATCTTTCGCTATCTCGTCTGGTTCTAACTCAATAATGTGGTTCGGGTCTTCCACATATTTATGCAACATAGATATGTGAAAAATGTTATGAACACGAGACATACTTGGCGGTAAAGCGAGTCTATAGGCCACAGTTCCTACTCGGTCGAGGATTTCAAATGAGCCAATGAAACGAGGATTGAGCTGCCTCTCTTTTCAAATCTTGTAACTCCTTTCCATGGAGCAACACATAACAACACATGATCTCCAACATTGAATTCCACGTCCTTTCGATGAAGAACAACATAACTCTTTTGTCGATCTTGTGAGGTTTTTATACGTTGTCGGATTATTTAAATCTTTTCCATTGTCATTCGTACCAATTCTGGTCCCAACAATGTTGCTTCACCTACCTCATCCCAGCATAATAGAGAACGACACTTTCGTACATACACTTTCGTCCATACAATGCCTTGAATGGAGCCATGCCAATACTTGCTCTATAACTGTTATTTTAGGAGAATTCCACCAATGGCATGAATTTGTCCCAACTTCCTTTGAAGTCAAGGACACAGAGTCTTAATAGATCTTCAAGAGTTTGAATAGTCCTCTCTGACTGCCAGTCCGTTTGAGGATGATATGCTGAACTGAATCATAAATTTTTGCCCATAGCTTTTTGCAAACTAACCCAAGATCGTGAAGTGAATCTTAGGTCTCAATTTAAAACTATGGATACTGGCATACCATGTAGTCTTACAATCTCACTTATGTATATACGAGCAAGACGTTCAAGTGAATAAGTTTCTCGTATAGGTAAGAAATGTGCAGACTTGGTTAATTTATCAAAAATGACCCAAATTGTATCTATGCCTTGAGAAACCTTGGGAAGACCAGTAATGAAATCCATGGTAATGTACTCTGACTTCCATTCTAGAATTTCAAGTGGTTGCAATGGACCTTTTGGCACTTTATGTTCCGCCTTGACACGTTGACAAGTTAAACACCTTGAGATAAACTTTACTATCTCTCTTCATATTGCTCCACCAAAATGTATGTTGAAGATCATGATACATTTTGGTACTCCTAGGATGGATTGCAAATGGTATGTTGTGCGCCTCTATCATTATCTTATACTTCAAATTAGAGTCGTTAGGAACACAAAGTCTGGAGTTGACTCAAAGTATTCCTTTTTCATCGATTCTTACTTCTAGAATAGCACCTTCATGTACTTTCTTTCTTCTTTATACGAATAAGCTCCAGGTCTGTAGCTTGAGCAGCTTTAACTTTATCGATTAAAGTCAGTTTTACTCGTATATTTGACATCGTCATGTGGTTCCCTAGAGTCTTTAACTCTATCTTCATCCTTTGTAAGTCATACTAAATGGCCCTTTGCATTGACAATATCGCACTCGTACCTGCATATGATCTTTTACTCAACGCGTCAGCTACCACATTTGATTTTCTAGGATGGTATTGAATGGTATGATCGTAATCTTTTAATAGCTCGAGTCAACGTCGTTCTCGCATGTTGAGTTCCTTTTGGGTGAAGAAATATTTGAGTCTTTATAATTCGTATAGATCTCCACCTTCTCTCCATATAGGTAATGCCTTTAGATTTTAAGCACAAAAACAACTGCTGCCAAGTCTAGATCATGAGTAGGATAATTCCTCTCATATTCTTCGAGTTGTCATAAGGCATAGTGTAACGCCCCAAAATTCGGTCTATCTTCACACCCAGATTCCGTGTGTCACTAGTATATCTCCTTTCCAAATATACATCATTATATACTAAAATATAACAACATACATTCTAAATTCTCAGGTTCTAAAACCTTATAACTCCTTTCATTAAAAATAATGATAATACATTATTCATTCCATCTTACAAGAGCGACTTTTATCCGCCACCAAGGATACATTCAGTTTATTAAACTAGTCTATCGTTAAATTTCATTTTTCTACATTACAAGTCTTCGCTCGATCTTCTCGCTCATTCGCATACTGAATGGCACTTCATTTGGATACCGATCAGCTTGATCTTTATGGGATCCTTAAGTTCTTCTAACATCGTTATCTGAAAATATTTTTAATTTAAAGCAAGTGTGAGCATTCAATTGCTCAACAAGTCATAGCAATTGAACAAACAACTTCAAGAGTTTAAACATTCCTTTAGAACTTTAACAACCAAACAAAGGTTTTGAAGCAGCTTGAATAATAGGAATAATCTCGATTTCTATCATTTTAAAATAATATTCACTTTCATTTTCAAATACTTTCATTCTTCTACCTTTTTCAAACACATTCTATCTGGCTAGAATCATTAGCACAGACTTAACAATAACGGATCATGTATAAACAGAGCATTCTCTTATTGAACAGTTAAATCATAGAACAGTTCATCTCATAGAAACACCGAAGTGTTCACATTGTGGCACAAGGCCTCATACATTTTACAACCTTGTACAAATATCGCACATTCGCAAATAGATAGAACTTCTCAAGTTCAACATCTGAGAAGTTTAAGAAACTAAAATTCATTTAAAATATGAATGAAGTTAGGAAACTTGCCTTACGCACAGCTACAGCTTTCGCTGAACTGCTCATTCTAGTTTCTATGTAGCACATAAGAAAAACAACACATACCCCAATTAGTCATGTATATTTAACATATGCATTGATTTACTTAATTAACTTTCATTACCGTTCTACGGCTTCATGACATACATAGATGTCTTACTTATACGTTCATCATCTTTGATGTTTTACATTCTTATCTTCTTCTTATAACTTCTCTAGGACTCAGCACACATCGCTTCTTTGCTAGTAGTCCATATAGTACTCTGAGTGGTTTCCCACAGACAACCAACAAACAAGTTCCCATCTCGTCTACACTGCCATCACAGTGAGTTAGATCGGTTGCCAATTTTGTATATACCTTCGCTCTCTAAAGAAATTGTTTAGCCCAACTCCCCTATGTCAACCATCAAAGGTTACAATTGTACTACAACCTAAACTTATCTTAACTTATCCGAACCATTAAAACTATAACATTCGCTAAGTTAATTTCTCATTCCTTATGGCTTCTTGGCAACTAAATGCCACACCTCAGGATTCACTCTTTATCGTCTAAGTCATACAGTCTTTTGTATACTCAAAGCGATCATTCAAGTTAATCATTACTCAGCTTTGTTACATTAAAAGTCATTATCTTTAATTCAGTCTTTTACCATTCATGGTTTAATCATTGATCTTCATTATCTTATAGTCAAACCATACACAGGGTGTAGGTTCTATCTGCTTAATATTTGTGTACACTCAATTCTCACATTGGTTAAAATGTTCCATACTTATAATTCATTTTATCATTTTTCTTTCCGAATCATGATCGGCTTTCATTTATCTTATTACCATTTGTTACAGCTTTCTTGTTACCATTTTTATCTTACTTAATACTTTCGTTATCCATTACCTGAACCCCATGTTTATTACTCTTTCTTAATGTAGAAGCCACACTGTTCGTTGTATGCTAAGACTGCTTGCAACTACGTTACGTTTACATTTATTCTCTTCTTGATCTTTTAATCTCTTTCGACCATTTCATTCAACCTGTACTAAAGGTTTAATTCACTTGTTTAAGTGTTATTTTAGGTGAATTACGTGTTCATATTTTTTTCTTGCACATCCCCTAGTAATTGAGCACTTAAAAGCTCATCATTGGCTTTTTTCCTCGCACCGGCGCATGCGCCGAAGTCCCTCTTTATCACTTCATGCCGCTTCTTTTCACTCTGCAGATGTCTAACCTGCCGAGTCTGGTGTCGTGGCGCCAAGATCCCCAAGGCACTGCTCGCATCATTCTGCGGCCAAGCCTTCATCCCTGAAAAATTTTCTAAGTCTTAAATCCAATTTGAGACGCTTATTTCACGCTTCCATAACTTATTTGTTATAACTCAGAACGAAGTTGTTCCAAATCCATTCTATTCCTTATCTTACGTACTTCAATCCCCTTCAAATAGAACATCTTTCTGAATCCACTAACATGCCATTCGATTGGCTTAATCTTCACCATCATTCATTTTACGTTTTTAACGCTCTTCGTTCGTTCGTCTGTAATTCGGTCATCCAAACTCAGAATTCATTTGTTCTTGAGTCCACGACTCACATTTTCTATGTTTTCTTACATTCTTATGAAACCCTACACGTTCGAGTTCATTTACTAACTTTCTAAATCTCGTTTGTCTTTTATAAAATTTTCACCATAACTTCGTCATAGATAAGTTTTAATCCATTCTTCATGAACGTTTCTACCGTTCCTAACCAAGCAATAAACATCTAACTTATACACGATGGTTTTAAACTTGTCCATCAACAACAATTATCCTACGATGGTTTTAAATTTGTCCATCAACAACGTTCTTCATGTTCTTCGCATGTTCTTCGCGTTCTTCATTTTTAATCAATATTTTGGATTATGATTCCACTTTTTCATGGAATTTGATGTTATAGAACACCATTCCTTACTTATTTCTCCTACTCATTCATATAATCCACTCAGATCGTTCTAATTCATTACAAATCTTACACTTCTTTAAGAAATTTATTTACTAAACTTCTAATTCTTATTTCTTCATTTTCTTACGATTTCAACCATATGAAATCATTTGTAACATCTTTTACTTGTTATTCTCATTAAGCTATGTTTTTAACATATAAAACTTAAAGAAAATCTAACATAGAAGTTAGGTTTTAATACCTTCCTTCCTTATTTTTTTTCCTTTAGACAAAATCGGCGATTCGCTAGCTTTTCTATTTCACGAACACTTTTGATCCAATCATTCATGCTCATTCTCTTCCTTCTCCCTCTTAATCGAATCCTCTCTCTCTCTCTATCACTCAAGTTGTAGGATTTTCAAGATCCTAAAATAAATGATTTATGCTTCATATTTATAGAAAACTAAGGCTAGGGGTATTTTAGTCATTTTGCCCCCCAAACCTCCTTACTATTCATATCTTAAACACTAAGTTTACTTACTCATTAAGTTTACTTAGCTATTAAGTTTGGTTAGCCCTTAAGTTTGCTTAACCCTTATGTTTACTTAACCCTTAAGTTTACTGTTTCCACCTCCTTAGTTAACCTCCTTACTATTCACGAAACTTAGCCTGTAAGTTTTGTGGTTCCGTCTTTCAGGTTTTGTCCGGCAGTTTTAAAAACTGCAATTCTTGGAATCCAAATATTTTTGGATATTTCGTCTTTCCTTTACCGATTAACTTTTACGTATTCTTCGGATTTCTGAAAAACTAAAAAACACTTTTTGGTGTTAAGCGTTTTCCTTCACATTTTCCCCTAATGTAGCTAAACGAATGAAAAGTACATAACAGTATTTTTCATAGTTTTTATTTCGTCCGATTTACGTTTTTTGGGAAAAACTTTTATCAGCTTACTTAACTTTTCACGACATATTATCGCCAAATCTTTCGATAGAATGTCAATTCAACATACCGAACTCTCAGAAAGGCTTAGGTTATTCACACCCTAACCCTTAGGGTTTCGTCGGATGAATAGTGTCTATTTCATCTTTTTCCCCAGAAATATTTTTGTTCCCGGAAAGTTTTTATTTTTGTCTTGAGAATTCTTACTGGTTCAATCCAGCTCGCAGCCAGAATCCTCCCGGGTTATAATCATCCTAGGTTCTAGAACGATTAATAAACACATATCCCATAATATTATTAATAAAAATTTATTTTATTAATAACTAATTCTTTAAACTTAAATTCTAGACGATCCGAATTTCCGGGTCGTTACACTCTTCCCCTCTTATAAAAATTCCATCCTCGGAATTTCTTAAAACCACACCCATACACGGGTCATCACGTTCACCCCTTCTTCACATAATTTTGTCCTCGAAATTTTAGCCTATCCCTCTTCTCATCTTCTCTTCAAAGAAGTTTTTATCTTTCAAATATCCTTTTACCTGCATAACTTATCAAGAATTATGAAGTAGAATGAACAACGAGGAATATAAGAATTCCTTTAAAATATTTCATACTTTTGCTGAGGGGTTAAATTGACCATGAACTCTTACTAGGTTTAACTGCATAACGCTGTAACCTTTCTTCCTCGGTCAATTTACAATCACCAAGAAGGTAAACTACCTCTTTCATACATAGGCGATCAACCCATTGTATAACCCCATTTCGGGGTGTGTTCACCTCAGGCTTAATCATTAGATTCCGCACCAAAACAATTTGGATTGGCACAACTTCTTCAAAGAAAGCTCGGTTTTCTTTTAAACATGACATACTATTTGTCTTAGCCAAATCAAGTAGCTTAGACCATATCAATAAATTGGGTATCAACTTGAAACATTCGTCTAGTCAACTCAATTGACATCGACTACTTCTTTAAATTCCTTTTAAATACATCAAAACGTTTTATGACGTCATGATACCGTACTTTTCACAGTACATTGAGGACTTCATCAATGTATGACTTTGTCATTATACATCATACCATAGCGGGTTGTTGATCCTAAGACCACAACCAACACTAGGTTAAATTGCATTAATAACTCCATCCTTTTACCATCCTTGCATCGAATGCACGGATGATATAAAATTCATTTTGATATTTCAAATCAATTTCTGTCTAGCCAAAACAATTAGCATAGACATACCAAGAATAGTTCTTTTAAAATCCATTGGTTCCAATAGTTGAACGAATTCTTTCATTTCCAAAATGCGCACACATAAGCACGATTTCAATAAAGTTCGAAATCTAGCATAGCTAGATGACTTGGAATCCTATTCTCCATCTTCCTTCATTGTCTTACTTGCAAAAAATACTTAATCTTCTCTAGTACCTTCAATACTAAGCGTACGGAAAATAACTCATTTTCAGTATAAACATCACTATACCTTAGTACAGTTTATCAACTTACCACACATTATGAGTTCAGGAACTTTTCATAATAATATGAGTTTAGGAACTATCCCAGACAGACCATAAGCGTCCATTCGCTGAGAAGTTCAAAAACCTACCATATCATTATGTGTCACGAACGTACCATAAGTATGAGTTTCAAGAACTCGCACCTACCTTATCGTTCTCTACCTATCAAGTATATACATGAGAAAAGATTCACCTTCTCATCATATACATCTTGACAGCACGACCAATTCGAATAATTATCACTATAATAAGCTAAGTAGTCGTTACACCAAGCATAAATCTCTGCCCATAACAAAGGTTCATACAACTCAGCTATCACATGAGTCCTCAACTGAAATTTTACAGCTTCTAAATTTCTCTTTACTTAATACAAATTTTCTTTAATTCGTATGCTATCCTTTACAACTCAATCTGAGTTCTTCTTCCTGTACTACTTCGTAGTACTATAAATCATTCATCCTTTAACAGCTCATCTATTACTACGATTCACTATGATCACGTGGTTATCTTCTTATCCCTCTCTCTATGATTATAGTCTTAGGTACTCTTACCTAAGATTTATAACCTATCAGCTCTGATACCAACTTGTAACGCCCCGAAATCCGGTCTATCTTCACACCCGAATTCTGTGTATCACTAGTACATCTCCTTTCCAAATATACAACATTATATACTGAAATATAACAACATACATTCTAAATTCCCAGGTTCTAAAACCTTATAACTCAGTTCATTAAAAATAATGATAATACGTTATTCATTCCATCTTTCAACAGTGACTTTTATCCGCCACTAAGGATACATTCAGTTTATTAAACTAGTCTATCGTTAAATTTCATTTTTCTACATTACAAGTCTTCGCTCGATCTTCTCGCTCGTTCACATACTGAATGGCACTTTGTCTGGATACCGATCAGCTTGATCTTTATAGGATCCTTAAGTTCTTCTAACATCGTTCGCTGAAAATATTTTTCATTTAAAGCAAGTGTGAGCATTCAATTGCTCAGCAAGTCATAGCAGTTGAACAAACAACTTCGAGAGTTTAAACATTCCTTTAGAACTTTAATAACAGAACAAAGGTTATGAATCTGCTTGAATAATAAGAATAATCTCGATTCCTATCATTCTAAAACAATATTCACTTTCATTTTTAAATACTTTCATTCTTCTGCCTTTTTCATACACATTTTGTCTGGCTAGAATCATTAACACAGACTTAACAATAACGGATCATGTATAAATAGAGCATTCTCTTATTGAATAGTTAAATCACAGAACAGTTCATCTCATAGAAACACCAAAGTGTTCATATTGTGGTACAAGGCCTCATACCTTTTACCACCTTGTACAAATATCGCATATTCACACATAGATAGAACTTCTCAAGTTCAACATCTGAGAAGTTTAAGAAACTAGCATTCATTTAAAATATGAATGAAGTTAGGAAACTTTCCTTACGCACAGCTACAGCTTACGTTGAACTACTCATTCTAGTTCTTATGTAGCACATAAGAAAAACAACACATACCCCAATTAGTCATGTATATTTGACTTATGCATTGATTTGCTTAACTTTACTTCTTAGGGTTCGCGTTCTTGCAACCTAAGTTAACACGACCACTTTCATTACCGTTCTACGGCTTCATGACATATGGAGATGTCTTACTTATACGTTCATCATCTTTGATGTTTTATATTCTTATCTTCTTCTTATAACTTCTCTAGGACTCAGCACACATCACTTCTCTGCTAGTAGTCCATATGGTACTTTGAGTGGTTTCCCACAAACAACCAACAAACAAGTTCCCGTCTCATCTACACTGCCATCACAGTGAGTTAGATCGGCTACCAGTTTTATATATACCTTCGCTCTATGAAAGAATTATTTAGCCCAACTCCCATATATCAACCATCAAAGGTTACGATTGTACTATAACCTAAACTTATCTTAACTTATCCGAACCATTAAAACTATAACATTCGCTAAGTCAATTTCTCATTCCTTATGGCTTCCTGGCAACTAAATGCCACACCTCAGGATTCACTCTTTATCGTCTAAGTCATACAGTCCTTTTTATACTTAGAGCGATCATTCAAGTTAATCATAACTCAGCTTTGTTATGTTAAACATCATTGTCTTTAATTTAGTCTTTTACCATCCATGGTTTAATCATTGATCTTCATTATCTTACGGTCAAACCATACACGGGGTGTAGGTTCTATCCGCTTAATATTTGCGTACACTCAATTTTCACATTAGTAAAATGTTCCATACTTACAATTCATTCTATCATTTTTCTCTCCGAATCACGATCGACTTTCATTAATGTTTTTACCATTTGTTACGGCTTTCTTGTTACCATTTTTATCTTACTTAATACTTTCATTATCCATTACCTGAACCCCGTGTTCATTACTCTTTCTTAATGTCGAAGCCATACTGTTCGTTGTATGCTAAGACTGCTTGCAACTGCGTTACGTTTATGTTTATTCTCTTCTTGATCATTTAATCTCTTTCGACCATTTCGTTCAACCTGTACTAAAGGTTTAATTCACGTGTTTAAGTGTTATTTTAGGTGAACTACATGTTTATATCTCTTTCTTGCACAACCCCTAGTAATTAAGCACTTCAAAGTTCATCACTGGCTTTTTCCCTGCACCGGCACCGCGGCGTCGGGTCCCTCTTTATCACTCGCGTTGTAGCGCCACTCTGCAGTGTCTAATCGCCGAAAGTGCAGTCTTTGTGGCGCCACCTCAAAGGCGGCTCGGCTTGCTATTAAGCTAAGCCTTCATCCCTGAAAAATTTTCTAAGTCTTAAATCCAATTTGAGACACTTACTTCACACTTCCATAACCTATTTGTTATAACTCAAAACGAGGTTGTTCCAAAGTCATTCTCTTCCTTATCTTATGTACTTCAATCCCCTTCATACGGAACATCATTATGAATCCATTAACATGTTATTCGATTGGCTTAATCTTCACCCTTCATTCGTTTTACGTTTTTAACGCTCTTCGTTCGTTCGTCCGTAATTCGGTCATCCGAACTTGGAATTCATTCATTCTTAAATCCACGACTCACGTTTTCTATGTGCTCTTACATTCTTATGAAACCCTACATTTTTGGGTTCATTTACTAACATTCTAATTCTCGTTTGTCTTTTATGAAATATTTGCCATAACTTCGTTATAACTAAGTTTTAATCTGATCTTCATGAACGTTTCTACCGTTCCTAACCAAGCGATAAGCATCTAACTTATACACAATGGTATTAAACTTGTCCATCAACAACAATTATCCTACGATTGGTTTTCAATTTGTCCATCAACAATGTTCTTCATGTTCTTCGCGTGTTCTTCGCGTTCTTCATTTTTAATCAATATTTTGGATTATGATTCCACTTTTTCTTGGAATTTGATGTTATAGAATAACATTCCTTTCTTATTTCACCTACTCATCCTTATAATCCAATCAGATCGTTCTAATTCATTACAAATCTTACACTTCCTTAAGAAATTTATTTACTAAACTTCTAATTCTTATTTCTTCGTTTTCTTACGATTTCAACCATATGAAATCATTTATAACATCTTTTACTTGTTATTCTCATTAAGCTATATTTTCAACATATAAAACTTAAAGAAAATCTAACATAGAAGTTAGGTTTTAATACCTTCCTTATTTTCCTTCCATTAGACAAAATCGGCGATTCGCTAGCTTTTCTATTTCACGAACACCTTTGATCCGATCATTCATGCTCATGCTCTTCCTTCTCCCTCTTTATTCGAACCCTCTCTCTCTCTCTCTCTCAAGTTGTAGAATTTTCAAAATCCTAAAATAAATGATTTAAGCTTCCTATTTATAGAAAACCAAGGCTAGGGGTATTTTAGTCATTTTGCCCCCAAACCTCCTTATTATTCATAACTTAAACACTAAGTTTCTTACTCATTAAGTTTGCTTAGCCCTTAAGTTTGCTTAGCCCTTAAGTTTGCTTAACCCTTAAGTTTACTTAACCCTTAAGTTTACTATTTCTGTAACGCTCCCAAATTCAGGTACTTGAAACCCGAACTCGGTGCTTTACGATACCATTTCTATGAGCGGAATAATACTAATAATAATAACAATAATATTAATATCAAACTTATCTTACATTTATCAGAGTCTAATCCCAAGTACGCAACCTTTACTATAATATATTACATGATAGATAATAAATATCATGGTCTAAAATATTGTCTAACTATTACAAAAGATATCAATAACAGTTATTCTGTTTGCTTTCCTTTTCACTTGTTCTTGGCCGAACCTTCTAGCTGTTCACACTAAGCTGAAATTTTTTAAATTAAGCAAGGATGAGCATTTGAGTGCCCAGCAAGTAATAACAATTATAAATATAATTAGCTGAAAGAAATAAATGTTTTCTTTGTACATCACTTTTACAACAAATCAATAGTTATGAAGTAATCTGAACCAATCATAACCATATATTATTTCTATATCAATGTTTTTGAAACAACGTACTGACAATATATATAGGGTAGTAGACAGACTATGAACATTGTTTTCTGTTTTCGAAAAGGTTAGATAGAACTTCATCTGCAAACCGTCATAACTTACGAGCACGAGGGTGTACATCCCATGGACCCTGTATTGATCAATACTACATTGCAAGAACGATATTATCGTTCATCCTTTGTCCGCCTTGGTGCATAAAAAGTTTCCCATATTCAGGATGTTCATAATTATTCAGGAATCCGAACCAAAACAATTTGATTGGATACAAAAGAGTTTTATCATATTCAACGTTATTTCTGAATCTGTGTCTAGCTTGGTCAAATAGCTTAGACGGCTTTTACTTTATTCATACTGGGGATCAATATATATATATATATATATATATATATATATATATATATATATATATATATAACATGTGATTAAATTCAATGATTATCCAACTGGGGACACTTGTATAACCATATTTAGAAATTAACAAATATACTATATATCTGAATTATATAATATAACATCATGTTGATAAACAATGATCAGATATAGAATATATCATAATAGGGTTATTAATCTAGCATAATAATAATATAATTCTAAAACTTTCTTACTCATATCCATTGCATAAAGGAAATGCAAAGGTAGGATACTTGCCTGGTCTACTGCTAACAGTTACTCAACTTAGTTTTATCTTTTATACCGAAACCTATAATTAATAAGATCATTCTATCGATTAGAATCACATTTCATAACACATAGTACTGCTTATTGCAGTCAGCACATAACCTAATCACATTGTCACACATGTTTCACAATCATTAAATCACAAACAAACATTAATACCGTTAAACTATCTAAGTCTAGATCAATTTCTGAAACCTGTCGGCGTACCGACGGCTTTATCAAGTAATTATCGAGTCTAAGACTTTATATCAAAGTTCAATATCCATTTAGACTAATTAAATAACAGTCATATCATTTTTAAATGACTTAAAATAAATTTTAAATAATTATTATAATTTATCACGAATTTTCAAACACCGGAATTATTATAAAATGATTTAAATATCAAATAATTCTATTATCATAAATATTTAATTAATATTAAACTATTAATGAAACCATTGCCAAAATATTAAAGTTATTTATAATAACTTAGAATATTTTAAAGTACTAATATTACCTTTAAATGATTTTTAAAACATTTAAAATCATTTTAAATAATTACCATTAATATTTAAATATTAATGCACTATTTATTCAAATATCAAAAGTCATTAATTATAACTTAAAATATTTTTAATTAATTAATATCCTTTTAAATGATTTTTAAATAAATAAAATCATTTTTAAATTATTTATTTAATATAATTATTAAATAAACTTAATATCATGAATATTAAAATAATATCATTAATATTAAATTAATATCATTAATATTAAATTATTAATGAAATTATCATTTAAATATTAGAAGCTATATTTTATAACTTAAAATATTTTTAAACACTTTATTTTCATTTAAAATGATTTTAATAATATTAAAATCATTTTTAAACTAATTGATTTAATATGAATATTAAATAAATCTAATATCATTAATATAAAAATATTAATATTTTTCATGACAAAATATCAAAAGTTGTATTTTATAACTTAAAATATTTTTATAACCTTTAAATCATTTTTATATGATTTATAAATCATTAATTCTATTTTTTCAAAATTTATTTAATACATTTATTAAATAACTTAATTATCATTAATATTAATTTATTAATGAAATTTCATCACAAAATATTAAAAGTTATAGAAAATAACTTAAAATATTTTCTTATACCATAATATAATTTTAAATAATTTTTCAAGTATTAAAATCATTTTTAAATAATTTATTTAATATAAAATTAAATAAATTAAATACATTTAATATTTCAAAAATATTAAACATTTATGAAATATATTAAAAATAATTAAAAACTAATTTTCAGACATTAAAATAATTTTTAAGAATTTATTTTGTATTTTTAATAATTTAAAACTATTTTTTTTCTATTTACTTAATAAATATAATAATTTTATAAATAAAGTGTCACTATAGGTACTTTAGGCGACAAAACTGTCGCTAAATGTGTTTTTCAGTAAACCCAGATCTTCATAGTCAGTACACAAGGTACCTACTTTAACCACCATTTGGTCCATGATCCTAAGGTGTTCTGGTCCGAGTAAAGTGTTTATAATACAGTACAAATGTAATATTATCATCATCAATCGAGTTCATGGCCAACACATAACAGATCAGAGAGTTATAAGCCCTCAAATCTCTTGTCAGAGCTGTTCTTCATTTCTGGGTTTTCCAGAAATGAAGAACAGTTCATACTGCCTTCTTTCGATCATTATAACTTGTTGTACATGTATGATTTATGTGAGCTAATACGTTCAGTGTGTAGACAACATGCATGTGAACAAATATAACACATAACATAGATCTAACATTAACAAACAAAGCAAATCTTGATCGGTCAAACATTGTCAGAGAGGTTGTTCATCCTATTTTCTGGAAATTCCAGAAATGTAAAAACAGTGCAAATGGCCTACTTTGACCACTTGCTACAATAGATCTGTTGATTGTTTATGGAATATTAAGGCATGAGTCTATAGTACAAACAACAAGCTACACTTTAATTACAACAACAACAACAACAAAAACCATAACAACTGACGGATTAAGGAGCGTAAATATACTGTCAGACACTGAAATCAATTTCTGGGTTACCCAGATTCATACTCGGTCATGGTCAGTCAACGATCTTTGACCATGAATAACTTCTAATATAAACCAGATCTGACCCTGATTTGAGTTCCATATCAAAGAGCACATATCAGACTACACGATCAAACAATTAAACAATAAAAATCATGAACATAACAAAATCTATGGGGTTTGACATTCGTTGTCAGACAATATAAAAAAATTTCCCAGATTTATGAAAACATCAAATCTGAGCCTCTAGATGTTATGGATCTAACACCTAGCAACCCAGATCATCTATGCACACTACATATAACATGTTTAAACATAAAATCATAACATCTAACAATAGATCACATGATTTTCAAGCTAGGGTTTTTATACTGCTTTACACCTTGATCCATGAATCTGATCTTGTGATTTGTTAATGGTAAACATGGGGCTTGTTTGTGGGACTGGTATACATTAAAATTTTGTGGTTTAGAGAGAGAGGGTCTAGAATGATTGTTGTGATAAAATGGGGCAAATAATGATACTTTTCTCTCTCTTTTAATCTATATATGTTATAATACAATGCTTGTGGCTGAAATATATGGCTGGTATGCATTTAATTTCAATCACAAGGAAGTCAAAAGTTGGTAAGCAACTAAAGTGTTGGCAAACATCACAAGCAACTTAATAAAATATGCAAGAAGGGTAAAATGGTCATTACACTTGTGATTTTAATGGCACTTTGGTCATTTAACAAACCCTTAGGGTTAGACCCTTAGGGTTTAGCACAAAATTGTAGCATTTCTAGTTTAGGGTTTGTAAAATAAAATAAAATTTTTAGTTTCTAAAAATTATAAATTAAGGTTTCAAAATTAGATTAAGGTTTCTAATTACATAAAACATGATAATTAGGTTTAGGTTTTACTAATCATCATTAAGCATGCCAAATTAGCAATTAGGGTTTACACATAGCAAATTAGGGTTATCAATTAGGGTTTCTAATTAGCTATTAATTTTTCTAGTAATTAGGGTTAATACCTTTAATACTGGTCATTACCCACGTTAACATGATTACATAACAGCTTAAAACTAGGGTTTTGAAATACTATAACATAATTGAACCACCATTAATAGTCCACACAGATACAGTACATATTTACGGCACTGAAATAAAATAATATTATAATTAATCACATAATATAATTACTAAACAGATTTTAAAATCTGATTTGACTTCAAAACAAGGGTTTTCAAATACTGCACCATTATTGACCAATTATTAACAATGCGTACATATAGTACATATTTATAGCACTGAAAAATCAAAATATAATTAATATTATATTATTATCATCATTCCTTATTCCAGAACCAGAATTAGGGTTTATCAGTAACATTAAAACTGTTTCATACATTAACCTTACACACATAATACACATATCTATAACACTGACAAATAATAATATAATAATATTATTCTCATTCCTTGATCAAAAATCCAAAATTAGGGTTTGGATTCCATATCTAATTTTCTTACATATACATACCATTATTAAGTAAGTTAAATAATTACCTTAATTATTACGAAATAAATTCATATAATAAAATAATTATTATAATAATTCTATAATCATTTCATATATTATTTAAATAATATAATAATCATATTTTCATGAAAATAATTAATAAAAACATTTCTAATATAAAATTAATTATTATAAGAATATAATTTATAATGATCAATAATTCTAAAATAAAATTATTTATAATCATTAGTGTAATAAATATATTTTATATTCATCACATAAATACATAAACATTATCTTGCACATATACACACCTTTAAAATATAAAAAAAAAAATTATACGCAAAATTTCTGATTTAATTATATAAAAATATCGGGTTATTATAATTTCCACCTCCTTAGTTAACCTCCTTACTATTCACGAAACTTAGCCTGTAAGTTTTGTGGTTCCGTCTTTTGGGTTTCGTCAGACAGTTTTAAAAATTACGATTCTCAGAATACAAATATTTTTGGATATTTTGTCTTTCCATTACTAACTAACTTTTACGTATTCTTCGGATTTTCGAAAAACTAAAAAACACTTTTTAGTGTTAAGAGTTTTCCTTCACATTTTCCCCTAACATAGCTAAACGAATGAAAAGTACATATAGTAATTTTCGTCGTTTTTATTTCGTCCGATTTCTACACGTTTTTTGAGAAAAACTTTTATCTGCTTACTCAACTTTTCATGACATATTATCGTCAAATCTTTCGACAGAATATCATTTCGATATACCGAACTCTCGGGAAGTCTTAGGTTATTCAAACCATAACCCTTAGGGTTTCGTCGGGTGAATAGTGCTTATTTCATCTTTTTCCCCAGAAATATTTTTGTTCCCGAATTTTTTTTATTTTCGTCTTAAAAATTCTTACTCGTTCAATCCAGCTCGCAGCCAGAATCCTCCTGGGTTATAATCATCCTAGGTTCTAGAATGATTAATAAACACATATCACATAATATTATTAATAAAAATTTATTTTATTAATAACTAATTCTTTAAACTTAAATTCTGGACGATCCGAATTTCTGGGTCGTTACACATAGGCTATGACTTTCCAATGTTGCATGAGAATGAATCATAACCCTCTGCCTGAAGCATCGTTGCAGATGACAAATCCCTCCGAACCAGATGGTATTGTCAGAACAGGTGCTGAAATGAGTCTCCTCTTGAGTTCTTAAAAACTCTTTTCACATTCCTCGCTCCAATTGAATTTTGTATCTTTTCAATTCAGTTGAGTTAATGGAGTAGCAATTCAAGAAAACCCTTCTATGAATCTCCGATAATAACCAACTAAGCCGAGAAAGCTACGTACTTCAGTCACTTACTTAGGTTTCTCCCAGCTTTGTATTTCTTCAATCTTCACTGGGTCAACAGATATTCTGTGATTTGATATCATGTGCCCAAGGAATGCTACTTCCTCAAGCCATAACTCACATTTCTTTAACTTGGCATATAACCTGTTTCCACGAAGCTTTTGGAGTATCAGCCTCAAGTGTTGCTCATGATCATCACGACTTTTGGAGTATACGAGGATGTCATCAATAAAGACAACCACAAAATGATCAAAATATTCCTTGAATACTCGGTTCATTATGTCCATGAAGGTAGCAGGAGCATTAGTCAATCCAAAAGACATGACTAGAAATTCGTAATACCCGTACCGAGTTCTGAATGTAGTCTTTGGAATGTCATCAGTTTTAATCTTTAGCTGATGATATCCGGAATGAAGATCGATCTTTGAAAATAATTTAGCGCCTTACAACTGGTCAAACAAGTCATCAATATGAGGTAACGGGTACCTATTTTTGACGGTGACAAGATTTAACTCCCGATAATCAATACAAAGTCGCATAGTTCCATCTTTCTTCTTTACGAATAGAACAGGAGCACCCCAAGGAGACGTACTAGGATAAATGAAACCGATGTCTAACAACTCCTGCAGTTGGGTTTTTAACTTCTAAATTTCAATATGAGCCATTCGATATGGGGCTTTGGAAATGGGTTTTGTACCGGGTTCAAGGTCAATACCAAACTCGATTTCATACTCTAGGGGTAGGCCAGGAAGTTCTTCAGGGAATACATCAGGAAATTTATTAACAATAGAAATATCATTCAAATCTGACGATTTTTGTTTAAATCTATGACATGGGCTAAGAAAGCTTGACATCCATTTTTTTAAAACGAATGGCTTTATGACATGATATAATCGTGATTGACTTTAGTGGTTTGGTTGCTTGAATTCGCATAATAGGTTGGTTATGAATATGAAAGCTAACAACCTTACAAAAACAATCAATTTTAACATGATGAATAGTTAACTAATCAATCCCTAAAATCACATCAAATGCAAGTATTTTTAAAGAGATAAGATCGAAAGGTAATGTGAGTGATGCCCCAAAATCCGGGTTACCTGACCCCCGAGTTTGGTGCTCACGATCCACAAAAATATAACATCTAACTACCCATTCATTTATAAATAGGAATACATAACCCATTAACAGATATTGTTAATACATAAGTCCCAGGTCTGCTAACCTTAACATTTCAGACATACCCTTTAAATATACAAAAAGGGTTTACAAACAACATAATAAATATGCTAATCATAACTAATTTATCACGATGCCTTTTCCTTTGTTCTTCTTCGCATCACCTTCTGCAACTTCGTCCCTAGCTGAAAGGTTTTATTTAGCAAGGGTGAGCAACAAGTTAGCCCCGCAAGTTAAGACATACAGTAAATGTATAGGAATAGATAACAAGTCTTCTCACATTCTATTCAACAATAATCTAAATATGAAAGAGTACAACGCTTTTAAGGTTTTCTAGGATATTCAAATGAATAATCAAAAATTAATTCAACGAAATAGTAAAGTGGAATGTTTTCCAGATTTATGCTGAGAGATCCATTGGATCTTGAACTTCTCTTCTCAAGTAACTATCAAAGAATTTACTTTGATATACCAGGTGTATCAAATAACCATAAAGATTAAATCATACCCCTCTGCAAGTATATAAAGTGATCAGCTTTTTTATACCCTGTATTATGCATAATACTTAATCGCGCACAAAGGCTGAATATACGACCAATAAAATGTTCCCTTTATATAAAAGGTTGTTCTTCTCAGTCTCAGAATCAAGATTTTGATTTAACAACGAAATACTGTGATTTCAACTTCTCATTACTTCTTGATCTAGCCAAAATAATTGGCATCGATCTGTCAATAATAATTGAATTCTCTTCTCGAACCTATCAAGTTCTAACAAATGTTCATCTAGCCAGAAAAATTGCTAAGACATTTGTCAACATAATTCGACAATAAACATGAATTATCTGTTCTTTCAATTCTATCTTCTACGGATATGAATATCCAACAATAATTATTCTATGAATGTATATTTTCCGAATCAGTAATTCAATTTGAATTATTAAACATGCACTAACTGCAAATAATCAACAATAAATTCTTAGACATGGTATAATTAACAATAATTAACCACTATAATATTTAAACAATATTAACTCAAGGTTGAGTTAGGAAACTTGCCTCTTCCGCTGATTATAGCTACACAATAAACTTATCTGCGTGCGTAAGACCTATAACCAATAATATCGGTCTCACAATTAGCACAAAATTTATAACACATAACACTGTAATTTACAGTCAATCTTCTCCTAGACACATTACCACATAGCCACATCAGTGTTTATAACCTATATAAACACTTAACAAGTCTAACTATTTCAGTCTGATTAGACTCCGGTCCATTCTCGGTATTCTGGTCACCCTATCCGACAATTAACACAGTTATTGTCAAGTAAATTTGGTTTCTAAGCTTCAATATTAATTTAGATAAGTCAATTGTGACGCCCCCAAATTCGGGTATCTTTCAACCCGACATATGGTGCTCCACTGTACTAACATCCATACAATCATTCCGTTGAAATACAACAAAATGATTGTAATTACTATCTTCTTATTACAATCAAAGTAAAAATCCTTCCTAGGTTCATAAACCGGTTACATCGTACATTGTTCATAATGTATAATACATACAAACTTACTAAACTATTACACAATGCCTAAGCATCCATCTTAGCTTTGCCCTTATCTCGTTTGGCATTCACAGTACGTTCATCTTTAACTACAGTTATATAATTCATGCAAGAAGTGAGCATGACATCTCAACAAGTTTAATCAAGGATAACAGTAATACCACATTCGTGAATCATATAACAATTCCGACATAACTGAACAATAGTTATGAAGCATTATGAATCAATAATACTTTAACAGTTCATAACATAAATTCCCAAAGTATAGAAAAGATTAGGAATTCTGAACCGGTCATTAGACCATGAACAGTAACTTTCAGTTTTCATACTCGAAAAGAAGTCCACAACACTAAGGCCGTTCATCCGATAACTTACGAGCACTTCTAGGTGATCAGCCTATAGTACTCTATGTTGATCAACACTCATTCATTAAACGTATTTACATGTAATATTTTTGGCAAACTCGCGTGCCCATTGAATAATCGATGAAAAATACTTTTGTTTGTTCATAGACAAAACTTACCTTCACATCCGTACCAATCACTTGGTATAGGATAGCGTTAACATTTCTATATAAAAAGATATGAATCACAATCAATCTATATATTATGAATAGTCTAGCCGAATTAAAATCTGGCATCGACCCTTTCTTTAAAACAAGTCTTGCAATTCAGTTCAACGAATCACATAAAACTTGGCTAACATGGAAGTTAGACAAGCGTTAAGAAAACTTACCTTTCAGCGTCTTCAAATAATTTAATCAACTGATCACAGCCTTTACAGAATCTACATGATATATTCACATAGCACACTGTAATTAGCTATCAAACAAATGTTCACATTGCTTCTACAAGCTTCTTTCTCTTCTAAGTCTTAGTTAACTTAATAACTTTATTAAAGTCAACATGACTTACTACCCTTCATCCTGGTTTGTTAATTAACTAACATTATTAATCGGACTCGGACATCATTGATAAAGTACCAACTGTGTTCAATGTTCTTAACTCATTAACATGAATTCCATTCCTAAGTTTCATACCATATACCTAAGTATAGGTAGTATAGGAATAGCTTTGATACACTTATGAAGTGTACAAACATTATCCCTTTAGGTCACCGAACAAATGAAGTTCAAACCCAAGTCATTGTCTAAAGTTCACCACTCGTGACTGCGGCTGACCATCACTGATACTAGGCTGGTATGGCTATTTGAGTTAGTAATGGTAAAGCTTCGACTTCGGGTCTTCTTGCGATACATTGAAAAATAGTGGTCTTTGTGGCGCCACTCTCTGATAACTTCGTAACACTTCTTGTGTCGATCTTTGCTTTATGTGGCGAATAACCTTACTATATGTCTGGCGTATGGCTAGCTGACCTCGATATGAGATTAACTTCAATAATTTTCAAAATTTTTATGAAATTCCCGGGCCTTAACTTCTGCGTTATAAGCCCGATTTGGTCCGTTCAAAAGCCTACACGTCATAAATAATATAATCTACGCGTTTATATAAGAATTCGACACTTTTGAATCTGATAACTCAAAATTTACTATTGAGTTCATTTTTAGACGTTCGTAAACGTTAAAGAGCGTTCAATGCTCATTTTCTTCGTTTTAAGTCGGAATCCGACGATTCTCAAACCCACAACTCTTAATCACCCTATCTCACGTGTTCAAGTGTCACAGCAACTTTTGACCCCCAATCCAGAATTCAACATTTTCGACGTTTAACGTCTAATTCCGTGAAATCCGCCATAACTTCATTACTATCGTTCTCTAAGCCAAATCTCATGAAATACTCCTTGGATTTCATATCTACATCCTAACCAAACAAGATGCAAATATTAACGTATTGATGGAGTTCAATCATTTATAAACGATCGATCTCAACAAACAATATTTTCATGGTTCAAAACTATTTTAAACCTTATAATTCTACTAATCTCATGACTTATAGAGTTTGAATCTATTGTAAGCCATCTTTAATCCCTCATACTAGACATATACCACCCATCTATGATTCTCTAAGATAAAAGAAAAATCAAAAATAGATGGAGATGAAAGGTAAGGATTATACCTTAAGAATCCTTGTGAAACTCTCTTGGAAAACTAGAAGATCAAGCTTCCAAAGTGTATGTTTTATAAGTCTAGCTCTCTTTCTCTCTCAAATAATCTCGTTGGCAAATTTCAAAACTCTCAAATGAATCAACCTAGCTTTCTATTTATAGGAAATGAGAATGGAGGTAATTTGGACAATGAACCATCACCTCCTTACTTATTCACTCTTGGTCACCAAGTAAAGTTTTACTTGGTGACCAAGCCTTTATCTTAGCTTCCACACCAAGTGGTAGGCCCACCACATGCAAAGTGACATCCCATGGGTTTGCCCCATGGGTTTTACCCATTCGGTGACCCACCGGATCGATCCACGGTTCGGTTTAAATGAATTGGGCTTAACTAAATAAACATTGGGCCTTGACTTGGGCTCAACTCACTAATCTCCTTGGGCTTGGTCATTTAATAATTGGACTAATAGAAATCCAACTCAAATGACTTATTCATTAAGGCTTAATCTTAATTCTATAATACGAATCGTATTCTACACGTACAATTCACGTTTTCTTTCCGTATACTACACGTACAATAATCGTATTGTACTTCGTATTTACTCAAGGTATTATACATAGATACTAAATGGTATCATACTTGTATAACACTCGCATTAACCTTAACACAATTCCTTCTATGCATATTATTTCCTTCTCGGAAATCAATATACTCAACCCTTAGGTTTTAAGTTCGCAGGCGAAAACTGCGTTTGCCATAAATTAAATATTATCAGATATTCCATCTTATCTCGATATTCTATCATTACGCGTTTTTTAGAATTTCAAAATAATTTCCCGAACAGAAACGGATGAATAGTGTTTTTACAAAAAAAATTCAGAAAATAATTATTTTCGTCTTGGAAATTCCAAACAAATAATTCTACCACGAAGCCATAATACTAACCACGTTAGCACATTCTAGGTCATAGAACGACCTTCACATAGCTTACTCACATAATAATCAATTAAATTCATTTAATTCACATAATCAAATAAAAATTTAATTATCATAAAAATCCGATTTTCTCGGGCGTTACATTCTCTCCCCTTATAAGGATTCTGTCCCCAGAATCTTAGCTTATAATTATATAAACAAATGAGGAAAATCTTCCATCATTTTACTTTCGAGCTCCCACGTTGCTTCTTGACATTGTGGTTTCTCCATGCTTACCTTCTTGAAGGTATTACCTTATTTCTTAAAACTTGTTCCTTCCTATCAATAATTTGAACTGGAAGTTCCTCATAGGACAAGTCTTTCTCTATTTGGATAGATTCATATTTTATCACGTGTTTATAGTCCAGTTTATAAGGACGCAACACTGACACATGAAACACATTATGAATGTGTTCCATCTCAGGAGGTAAAGCTACTTTATAAGCTACTTCTCCTACCCTTCTTAAAATCTCAAAAGGTCCTACAAACCTTGGACTTAACTTCCCTTTCTTCCCAAAATGTATCTTCCCCTTCCAAGGCGATACTTTTAGAAAAACAAAAGATCCTACATCGAATTCTCTCTTTTCTCTGTGGGGATCGGCATACTTTCTCTGCCTATCTTGAGCAACAACTAATCGAGTACGTATTAACTTCACCATGTCCACCATCTGCTGTACCATCTTAGGTCCCAACATTCGACGTTCACCCACCTCATCCCAACACAATGGAGTTCGGCACTACCTTCCATACAATGCTTCGTAAGGCGACATGCCTATACTAGCTTGAAAACTATTGTTGTACAAAAATTCCACCAACAGTAGATATTCGTCCTAACTCCCCTTGAAATCCATAAGGCAAGATCTTAACATATCTTCTAGCGTTTGAATTGTCCTTTCACTCTGACCATCCGTCTGAGGATGATATGCCGTACTCAATCTTAACTGCGTTCCCATTTGCTCTTGCAAACTCCTCCAAAAGTTTGATTTGAATCATGGATCACGATCTGACACAATCGAAACAGGTACCCCATGTCTGGAAATAATTTCCTTGACATACAGCTTAGCTAACTGATCCAAGTTATGCTTGACTTCTATTGGTAGAAAGTGAGCCAATTTCGTCAATCGATCCACTATCACCCAAATAGCATCGTATCCTTTTCTGGTTGTCGGAAGTCCCACCACAAAGTCCATCGTGATGTGCTCCCACTTCCACTCTAAAATTTCTAACGGTTGCAACAACTCGCTAGGTCGTTGGTGTTCAGCCTTAACTTTTTGACAAGTTAAGCACCTATTAACGTATTCTACTATCTCCCTCTTCATGTTCGGCCACCAAAAGTTCTGACGAAGGTCTTGATACATCTTCGTACTACCGAGATGTATCGAGTACCTCGAACTATGAGCCTCCATCATTATTTCTTCCTTTAATTCGGGATCATTTGGAACCCAAATTCTTCCTTCAAAACGAAGTAATCCCTCCTTATCGAGGTTATACTTAGTCTTCTCTTCATCTTCTATCCTCTTTTTATCTCTTTGGCATTCCTCGTTACTCAATTGTACTCCCTAACTTGGTTCCACTATGGTCGGTTGGATTTCCATGGAAAATAACATTTCCCCCGCTTCTTCTGGTAACTTAACTTCTAGCTCCATGTTTGCCATCGTTGTTATCAACTCATTATGAGTTGTTAACATTGACAGTTTCTCTCTACCCTTTCTACTTGGCGCGCCGGCAACTACATTCGCTTTTCGGATGATATAAAATATCACACGATCATAATCTTTGATTAATTCTAACCACCTTCTCATCTCATATTCAACTCATACGTGTGTGAAGATATATTTGAGACTTTTGTGGTCCGTGTATATCTCACACTTCTCACCATAAAGATAATGCCTCCATATCTTTAAGGAAAAAACTACAGCTGCCAATTCCAGATTGTGAGTAGGATAGACCTTCTCATAATCCTTCAATTGACGTGACGCATACGCAATGACTTTGCCATGCTGCATGAGCACCCAACCCAGTCCTTTATACGAAGCATCGCTATACACTACAAAGTTCCTTGTATCATCGGGTAAGGATAATACAGGTGCCTCACTTAACCTCTTCTTCAATTCCTGAAAACTGTTCTCACATTTTTCAGTCCACACATACTTCACTGACTTTCTTGTCAGATTTGTCGATGGAGTAGATATTTTAGAAAATTCCGGAATGAACCTTCTGTAGTATCCCGCAAACCCCAGAAAACTCTGAACCTCAGTTGGCGTTTTCTGTTGCTCCCACTCATTAACTGTTTTTACCTTTGCCGGATCTACGGAAATGCCATCCTTATCGATAACATGCCCTAGAAACTGCACTCGTTCAAGCCAAAATTCACACTTCGTGAATTTCGCATACAACTTCTCCTTCCTTAGTGTTTCCAACACTATTCTTAAATGTTCTGCATGATCTTCTGACGTCTTAGAATATACTAGAATATCATCAATGAACACTACTACAAACTTGTCCAAATATTGTTTGAACACTCTGTTCATCATATCCATAAATGCGGCTGGTGCATTAGTCAACCCAAACGACATTACCAGAAACTCGTAATGACCATAACGAGTTCTGAACGCCATCTTAGGTACATCCTCCTTCCTCACCTTTAACTGATGATACCCCGTGCGCAAATCTATTTTAGAAAAATACTTTACCCCTTTCAACTGATCAAATAGATCATCGATCCTGGGCAATGGGTATTTATTCTTAATCGTTAACTTGTTCAACTCTCGATAGTCGATACAAAGTCTTAACGACCCGTCCTTCTTCTTTACAAACAACACCGGTGCTCCCCAAGGAGACACGCTTGGTTGAATGTACTTCCTATCTAATAGTTCCTGTAATTGAACCATTAACTCCTTCATCTCAACTGGCGCCATACGATATGGTGCCCTTGAAAGCCAGTGTCGTTCGATAATGAGATCAATTACAAACTCAACCTCCTATCCGGTGGAATACCCGGTAACTCCTCCGGAAATACATCATGAAACTCTTGTACTATAGGTATCTGGTCCGAGGATGTTCCCACTCTTTGGGTATCCACAACATGGCACAGATAACTACACACCCTTTTCTCAACATCTTCTAGCTTGTGTCGTGACAGCGAGAAACAAGGCGTCTCGGTGATTTACTCTAGAAGAACACTAACTTGGTTTTCTTAGAAAGCCGAAGGTTTACCCTTTTCCTATGGCAATCTATAATTGCCTTATGGTTAACCAACCAATCCATACCAAGAATTACATCGAATTCTTTTAAACTTATCGGTACCAAATCTACCGATAACTCATTCCCTCTAATTTCTACATAACAATCCTTATGAATATATTGATGGGGATTATCTCTTCATTTGCTACCTTAACGTCTAAAGGTATAAGTAACTTCGAGGATTAAACCTAATCACTTAGCAAATTCACATCTTATAAAAGAACAAGTAGTACTTTTGAGTCAAATAGCACATAAGCATTTATCTTATTGGCCAGGAATGATACCGCTACCACATTCGTTGATGCAACCGCATCTTGGGCGATCGTATTAAATGTCAAGTGAGGTCTACCCACCGATGGTGTTGGTCGATAATGGCTAATTTACCTACTACGAACCTTCTTACTCCCTCTAATCCCTTCTTGGGCAATTTCTTGCCATGTGGTCCATTGACCCACGAAAAACACCCACAGTTCTTCTTAGGGTTAGGACGGTTGGGTGACAAATGCCCTCACCTTACAGTTGTAACATCTTGCTTTCCCTTTAAACAAACTCCCAGTGAGGCTTTTTGCATGTCTTACATGCTTAGTCCTCATTTGGGATCTCCTGCTTTACCCCGGTATTCCCAGGGTTAAAACTATTTCTTTTAGGAAAGTTACCGCTTCCACTGGCAACTTCAGCCTTAGAACCTCCCTCTAACTTACTCTTGATCTTCCGCTCTTTGTGGTACTGAGACAAAGCCTCACCACCACCTTTAGCTATTATCGCCTTCTCTAGAATGGTCCCGTAGGAAGCACTCTAAAAAATCGATATTCTCTTGTAGAGAGCGGGGTTTTAAGCCTGCTTCAAACCTCTTGCGCCTTTCTCTCCTATGTATCCACTTGGTGTGGAGTAAATCTACCAATTCGTTAAACTTGGCATGGCATCTTTGAGGAAGCGTAGTATATCCCCCGCTTAAGTTCTAGGAACTTAATTTCCATCCTACCCTGCATCTTTAGTAGGGAAATAGTTTTCAAAGAAGACCTTCTTAAAGCTGTTCCCACGCATGTGACCTCTGTCTCTAGCCCCACCACTGGTGAGCCTCCCACCCGATAGTTGGCTTCCCCCCTTCATCATGTAAGTCAAAAAGAAGTATTTTGCGCCTCACCTACGTTTGTTCACAAACGCCTTCTCAATCTCTCTAACCCGTATACGGCTTTAATGGGTTCGTCGTTCCTCGGAACTCGGGAGGACCCACACTTTTAAAGTCCTTAAAGGTCGTTGTTCTTGCTACTACCCAGGAGCTACTGAGAATCCCCCCCCCCACTTGGTTAAATCGGGTAGTTAATAAATTAACGAACTCTTGCATAGGGTTATTAGGACCCCCCTGATTCTCATTATGAGACTCGGCCTCTTGGTTACGTTGTCTCCTTCTCGACGGCATAATTCTGATTAAATAAATAAAGCTTCGTTATTATCTATTTAACTACTCGGTTATCATTCTCAATTAATAACAACCATTCATACCACAACAAGCACCTTTAATAAAAACTTCATTATATAAATATGCTTTCATAGTCAAAACTATTTACATCATGTTCCCTTAGCCAAAAGCTATTACATACTATCTCGTGATTGCCTTCTACAAAAATTGGGATTTACAAAAAGACTACCCTTTAATTATACAAAAGAGGGCTTTACGTCACTACGACCATATACAAAAAGATCTAACGATCTACTAACACTGTCGAACGGCATTCTCATATTTCTGATTTGCTAGAATCAACACTATATCTCGACTTATCGTATGTTGAGTCTACCCGGACTCAATAGAATAACAAGCAATTTTCAGCTTGAAATCCTCATGACCACATTCATGGATGTATAACATCCTAGCTATTTTCTGGTCTTTCTCAACCAGTTTCTTTTATAGCTCAAAGACCTCATCCTTATAATCACGAGCCTTATCAATCATAAGCACCTTTTCGTCATGCTTAGACTCAAAGTCTGCCTATACAGATTCCTTCGCCTCATAAAGGGCGGTTATCTCCTCAATCTAAGTCTCTACTACTATGCGCAGATGCACATTCCTATCCAACACAGACAGATTCAATGCTCTCATTTCATCCGGAGGTGTCGGCTCCTGAGTAGGCACCACCGTAGTAACCGATGTCACCTCCATTTCCTCATCCACGTCTAGTATCTCGTTAAGGTATGATGCTAAACCCATAGTCTCCTCAGAGTATTCCTCCTCAGAGATGTACTCCTCAATGTCTGAGTCATCTAGTACAACTATTGGTACCTCCACCACTATTGGTACCTTCGCCCCTGGCATTGGTACTATCTCAACTTGATTCACTAAATCCTCACTTATCATTTCCACATTTCTAAACATCAAGCTATCGGTTGACATCTACAAACATATAACACGTTGATTAGTACATAATACACAATAGTATAAGCACAAATCACATTTAATATCTTTAAGATTAATTTCCATCTTTTAATCCTTTCGATACTGAGTTATCTCAATACCTTATTAATTCAATGAACTTGAATTTCATTCCTCGGACTTTACCTTCCTTACGAGATTATTAGCCTAAGGTTTTCCCCCCTTTATAACCTAAGGCTTTGATACCAACCTGTGATGCCCCCAAATTCGGGTATCTTTCAACCCGACATATGGTGCTCCACTGTACAAACATCCATACAATCATTCCATTGAAATACAACAAAATGAATGTAATTATTATCTTCTTATTAAAATCAAAGTAAAAATCCTTCCCAGGTTCATAAACCGGTTACATCGTTCATTGTTCATAATGTATAATACATACAAACTTACTAAACTATTACACAATGCCTAAGCATCCATCTTAGCTTTGCCCTTATCTCGTTCGGCATTCACAGTACGTTCATCCTTAACTGCAGTTATATAGTTCACGCAAGAAGTGAGCATGAAATCTCAACAAGTTTAATCAAGGATAACAGTAATACCACATTCGTGAATCATATAACAATTCCGACATAACTGAACAATAGTTATGAAGCATTATGAATCAATAATACTTTAACAGTTCATAACATCAATTCCCAAAGTATAGAATAGATTATGAATTCTGAACCAGTCGTTAGACCATGAACAGTAACTTTCAGTTTTCATACTTGAAAAGGAGTCCACAACACTAAGGCCATTCATCCGATAACTTACGATCACTTCTAGGTGATCAGCCTATAGTACTCTATGTTGATCAACACTCATTCATTAAATGTATTTACGTTTAATATTTTTGGCAAACTCGCGTGCCCATCGAATAATCGATGAAAAATACTTTTGTTTGTTCATAGAAAAACCTTACCCTCACATCCGTACCAATCACATGGCATAGGATAGCGTTAACATTTCTATATAGAAAGATATGAATCACAATCAATCTATATATTACGAATAGTCTAGCCGAATTAAAATCTGGCATCGACCCTTTCTTTAAAACAACTCTTGCAATTCAGTTCAACGAATCACATAAAACTTGGCTAACATGGATGTTAGACAAGCGTTAAGAAAACATGCCTTTTAGCGTCTTCAAATAATTTAATCAACTGACCACAGCCTTTACAGAATCTACATGATATATTCACATAGCACACTGTAATTAGCTATCAAACAAATGTTCACATTACTTTTACAAGCTTCTTTCTCTTCTAAGTCTTAGTTAACTTAATAACTTTATTAAAGTCAACATGACTTACTACCCTTCGTCCTAGTTTGTTAATTAACTAACTTTATTAACCGGACTCGGACATCGTTGATAAAGTACCAACTGTGTTCAATGTTCTTAACTCATTAACATGAATTCCATTCCTAAGTTTCATACCATATACCTTAGTATAGGTAGTATAGAAAGCTTTAATACACTTATGAAGTGTGTACTACATTACTAGGTCTCGAACAAATGAAGTTCAAAACTAAGTGATATTGTCTTACTACTGGCACCACTCAAGCAAGGAGCTGCGGCTCATTAACATGTTAAAACGATTCAGTCTTGCATGAGAGCAGTGGCGCTGCGCGAATAACACTATGTTCGGCGTCATGGTGCGGGACCTCGATGGCCATAACTTCAATAATTTTCAAAAATTTTATGAAATTCCCGGGGCCATAACTTCTGTTTTATAAGCCCGATTTGGTCTGTTCAAAAGCCTACATGTCATAAATAATATAATCTATGCGTTCATATAAGAATTCGACACTTTAGAATCTGATAACTCAAAATTTACTATTGAGTTCATTTTTAGACGTTCATAAATGTTAAAGAGCGTTCAATGCTCGTTTTCTTCGTTTTAAGTCTGAATCCGACGATTCTTGAACCCAAAACTCTTAATCACCCTATCTCACGTGTTGACATTGAAAACCAATGTTTTCAAGTCTCACGGAAACTTTTGACCCCCAATCCGGAATTCAACGTTTTTCGACGTTTAACGTCTAATTCCGTGAAATTTGCCATAACTTCGTTACTATCGTTCTCTAAGACAAATCTCATGGAATACTCCATGGATTTCATATCTACATCCTAACTAAACAAGATGCAAATATTAACGTATTGATGGAGTTCAACCGTTTATAAACGATCGATCTCAACAAATAATATTTTCATGGTTCAAAACTATTTTAAACCTTATAATTCTACTAATCTCATGACTTATAGAGACTGAATCTATGGTAAGCCATCTTTAATCCCTCATACAAGACATATACCACCCATCTATGATTCTCTAAGATAAATGAAAAATCAAAAAGAGATGGAGATGAAAGGTAAGGATTATACCTTAAGAATCCTTGTGAAACTCTCTTGGAAAACTAGAAGATCAAGCTTCCAAAGTGTATGTTTTATAAGTCTAGCTCTCTTTCTCTCTCAAATAATCTACGTTGGCAAATTTCAAAACTCCAAAATGAATCAACCTAGCTTTCTATTTATAGGAAATGAGATTGGAGGGTAATTTGGACAATGAACCATCCCGTCCTTACTATTCACTCCTTGGTGACCAAGCCTTATGCTTGGCTTCCACTCCAAGTAGCCGGCCCACCACTTGCAAAGTGACATCCCATGGGTTGCCCCATGGGTTTTACCCATTCGGTGACCCACCGGATCGATCCACGGTTCGGTTTAAATGAATTGGGCTTAACTAAATAAACATTGGGCCTTGACTTGGGCTCAACTCACTAATCTCCTTGGGCTTGGTCATTTAATAATTGGACTAATAGAAATCCAACTCAAATGACTTAATCATTAAGACTTAATCTTAATTCTATAATACAAATCGTATTCTACACGTACAATTCACATATTCTTTCCGTATACTACACATACAATAATCGTATTGTACTTTGTATTTACTCAACGTATTATATATAGATACTAAATAGTATCATACTTGTATAACACTCGCATTAACCTTAATACAATTCCTTCTACGCATATTATTTCCTTCTCGAAAATCAATATACTCAACCCTTAGGTTTTAAGTTCGCAGGCGAAAACTGCGTTTTCTATAAATTAAATATTATCAGATATTCCATGTTATCTCGATATTCTATCATTACGCATTTTTCAGAATTTCAAAATAATTTCTCGAACAGAAACGGATGAATAGTATTTTTACGGAAATTTCTCAAAAAATAGTTATTTTCGTCTTGGAAATTCCAAACAAATAATTCTAGCACGAAGCCAGAATACTAACCACGTTAGCACATTCTAGGTCATAGAACGACCTTCACATAGCTTACTCACATAATAATCAATTAAATTCATTTAATTCACATAATTAAATAAAAATTTAATTATCATAAAAATCCGATTTTCTCGGGCGTTACATCAATTATCAATTATTTTATTTTTCGAAAGCTTTTAATAATTTATAAGCAATTATTATAATTTATAATAGTTTTTCAGACATCGAAATCATTTTTAAATGATTTAATTATCAAATAATCTTATCATCATTAATATTTAATAATATAAAAATATTAATGACATACTTATCAAAATATTAAAGTTATTATCAATAACTTAAAATATTTTTAAATCAACAATATTCCACTTAAATAATTAAAATCATTTTAAATAATCACCATTAATATTTAAATATTAATAAAATTATCATCCAAATATTAAAAGTCATTAATTATAACTTAAAATATTTTTAAATCATTTTTTTCATTTTAAATGATTTTTAAATCAATAAAATCATTTTTAATTCATTTATTTAATATAATAATTAAATAAATATAATATCATTAATATTATTTTATTAATGAGAATTCTCCAAAAATATTGAAAATTATATTTTATAATTCCAAATATTTTCTAACATTTTATTCTTATTTAAAATGATTTTTAATTTAATAAAATCATTTTAACTTATTTATTTAATGTATTAATTAAATAAATCTAATATCATTAATATTAATTTATTAATAAAATTCTCTAAAAATATTAAAAGTTATATTTTATAACTCAAAATATTTTAAATATATTATTCTTATTTAAAATGATTTTTATATAATTAAAATCATTTTCTCTAATTTATTTAATAAACTAATTAAATAAATTAAATACCATTAATATTCAAATAATTATAAATATTAATGAAAAATATTCCAATTGGTCAAAAATTATTTTTCATAATTTAAAATAATTTTTAAACCCATTTTTAATAATTTTTATAATTTATTTTCTATTTTTAAGTAATTTCCAGAAATTCAAAAAATAAAATAAATAGCAACCGTCGCTAAAGCCTATAGCGACACTTATCTATCGTCTTAGGTGTTCTTGATCCTCAAGAACACTGTCAGACAGTTAACAAGCTTGCTCGTTTGACCGCTTGTAATTCTTTGTTTAATTCGTTTCTGGGTAAACTTAAGCATCAATCTTGTTGTCATTATATAACACTAAAACGAGCAACCAATATATAGGTCAAACAACAAACACACAAGGAGATTTTGGGCTCTTAAACACACTGTCAGACCAAACATGGGTTTTCTGGGCAACCCAGAAACCCAAGGTAGTTTGAGTGTCTCATTTCGAGCTCAATTAGCTAAGTGTTCTGGTCCTTCTTTTGGTGATTTATTGGTTCATAGTATACATAACAAGGAACAACACTACAACAATAGATCAAATAAACAACAATCAAATCACAAGTTACAGCCCAGTTAAACTCTATCAGAACGGGTGTTCATAGAGTTTTTGGAAATTCCAAGAAATGCTAAATATGCAGGCTCGGATGGCTACTTTAACCACTCACTCCATTAGATCTATTGCTTGTTTAAAGGATCTAAAGACATGAAGCTAAAGTCCATATAACAGGCTACAAATTTAATACAACAACAACAACAAAACGTTTAAAACCTGATAGATCTGGGAG
This sequence comes from Panax quinquefolius, assembly GCA_020205615.1. Lineage (NCBI taxonomy): Eukaryota > Viridiplantae > Streptophyta > Magnoliopsida > Apiales > Araliaceae > Panax > Panax quinquefolius. The sequence goes on from CM035156.1 coordinate 109,462,918, forward strand.
CTTGAAATCGTTGTCAGAAGCTGCAAAACCTTTTCTAGGTTACCAAGAATTTGACTGGTCATGCCTGGTCAACGGGTTTTGACCGTTAATAACAACAAATCTAGACATTCACTGACCCTGATTTCACTTGAAAACAAAAGACAATATAACAAGCTACAGATCCAAACAATAAAACATCAAAAATCAACAACATAGACAGATCTAGGGCCACTGACATTTCATTTCAGACCACTAAGAATGGTCAAGAACAGTTTTTGAAAACTTAAATTTTTACCCACTTTAATGCTATGGATCCATGATGGATCAACATAGATCATCTAAAAACATCTTATAACACTTATAAAAACACACAAAAAAAATTGACAAAGCCTAGAAGATCAAAGTGAAGTAGGGTTTTCTACCTTTGTAGCCCAAATCTTTAATCTATGCTCTTCAATCTGATTTTAGTTGTTCTAGGAGGTTAATAAATGACTGAGGAACTTGTAAGATTCAGAGGTTTTGAGAGAAAATGAGTTAGTGAGAGCTTGAGAGTAAATGACAATTTTTTTATGACTTTCTCTCTCTCCAATCTAATATATATTACTTGGATGCATTGAATGATCTACTAGTTGTCCATTAGAGGTTGATTTGCTGGTATGCTAAGTCACATTGGTCAAAATAGTTGGTGAACAACTACAATTCTAGCAAGATTCACAAGTTAGCTTATTAAAAATATAAAAAGGGTAATTTTGTCATTTGTAATTTCATTTTAATGGCATACTAGACAATTGAACCAACCCTTAGGGTTTAACCCTAAGGTTCTAACCCTTAGGTTTTAAAACTTTAAATTTCTAGGATATTCTATTTAGGGATTTAAAATAGAAAATTAGAATTTTAAAACTATAATTAGGGTTTCCTAATTAAATTAGGTTTTCCTAATCATATTAATATTTAATAAACACATTAAGCTTACCAAATAGGATTAGGGTTTAGGAATCCTGAATATGAAATTAGGATTTCTCGACTTTAGATTAGGGTTTCTAACTGTGCGTTAGGATTTTTAATCCTGAGATTAGGGTTTCTAATCTCTTATTAGGGTTTATTAATTTCAAACCTTATCCGATCAATCATTGATCAACATTTCTATACAGTACAAACACATACATATCAATATAATTATTTTAATTATATTTTCTATCGAATCTCTATATAGAAATTAGGATTAGGGTTTCTAAAGCTGTTAAGCACAACTCTACTCTATTTTCTCAGTCAATACACAAATTGACTAATTCTCGAGACTCGTATCACAGATACACAGTACAATATTAACAATCAATGCCAACATTAAATAAAAAAAAATTATTCGTAAAATTTAGATTATTCAAAATCCCGGGTTATCACAATGTGAGGGTACTGATATGAATCAAATAAGACTTATAAATAGTGGATGTAATGAAGGTTTCTCCCAATTAAGCTTCAATAGATAAGTAAAGTCTAATTTCTCCGGTGTCAAATTTAAACGTTGAGCGCAAGTAGAAGAAAAAAAAGAATGGGTAGAACCGGTATCAAATAAGGTATAGACTTCGAAAGAGTTTATGATTAGCTTACCCGATGACCTCATTCAGGTTCCTTGCTTTTTGGGAGGTCACGATAAACTCTCTCCCTTGAACTATCGGCTTTGACTTCTCTGGGACGGCCTTTGGTGCCTCCGTCCCAGCTAGACTTGACTTCACTACACGACAAAATCGGGCTAGGAGACCTTTTCTTCCGAAATTATAACATGCTTTGGACTGCATCGTGCAGTTTGGACTGATGTGTCCTCCCATCCGCATTTGAAGCATACAATCGGTGGTCGTTCTCCTTCCTTAACAACGAGTGCTGGTGCTGACGCCTTTCCATCATTATTGAATCTCCTCTTCTTGAAATTTTCACTTCTATTGTCTTGGCCATGATTACCACCGAAGTGGTTACCATTTCTGACATGTTGATTGTAATGCCCGTGAATTTTTAATAAATTATAATATGGAGAATAAAGATTGTTTGAATAATTAATTGAATATAAATATATATAGTATTGGCATGAGTAAAGCTTGAATATGGTACTCTTCTATCAAATCCTTCATAATCATCAGCTTCTTCTCCATTCCAATGGTTTAATTCATTGAGTAAAGCTTAGATTGGTCACAAGCTTTCCTATAAATGGAGCTCTTCACATTCACAACCATTTTGCTAAATTCTCTGTTAAAAACTTCAAGTGTGTGTGAGTGTGATTGGGTGGAGCTTATATAATCTGCAAAGTGAAGCTAGAGTAGCAATTCAACTCCACCAAAGGTAATATTCCTCTATATGTTCTTACATTCAAGTGTTACGCCCCCAAAATAGGTCCACACGACCCATTTTGAGTTGCCAGATATCACACTATAAAAATTATTTACAAACTTCATTTATACAACTGTTGAACTATCATGCAGAATACGACCACAGTTAAACTATGAGTTTTAATACAAATGTATGTAACTCTAATGGTGCCTTGACCACAACCTTACAATGGTACTTTGCATAAAAGTAAAGTCAATAACTGTTTTAAAAATTAAAATCTTTGGAAAATACTCAAGGAAACCTTCGTACATGGGAGACCATGCGTCTAGGTTATGATAGATATCATATGTGCACAGAATTATCCTTGGTTAACCCAATAGTCCCCAAAGAAAATAAAAATATTTCTATCATCTTATTTCAAATGGTGAGTCTTCTCTTGACTTATAATTATCTCCATTGTCTCCAATTGAGAATCATATTTCAAACAAACTCCAAGATTATATAGGTAGTGCTCATAGATATACTCAGCAAGTGGATGTGCACAACCCTGTCTTATGATAACACGAGGTTGTATGTCATTAGACATCTTGTATGATAGTGGCAAAACACCTTTCCAAAGTTGGGTTCACCTCACCCTATTCGATTCACCAAAATTAAATATCAAATGACGTATACAATACGACACACTTATCTAAAGTTCTCAATAAAATTATTTCCATACTATTTAGGGAGAACCTCAACAACTATAGACCACCGTTCTATTCTCCTGTTACCCCCGCTCGACCCAGCTACACTATTATTACCTGAAAGAAATTGTGAAGCAAAAGGGTGAGCACAACTAACCCAGTAAAGAATATCATGACTAAAGATTATTTACATCATCAATAGCCTTCATCAGTAATAAATCAGAGATTTAGAACATATGGTAGATGATAAAACTTTTCAACCATAGTTGCAGCGGAATGAGCAATCCATTAGAAGAGTCAAATAGACCATCAGATCTATTATCTTCTCCATGTTAAAAGTTCACCAATAATGTTTTATCCCTGTAACATCAATCAATTATTCATGTCCAAAATCATATGAATAACTCATAATCATAATTGTGATTCTAACTTCTTTTTTCGTACCCAGGACAAAGATAATTTTCATCACCTATCTTCACCTGAAACATCAAAAATTATGGTTATACCAAATCAAAATTCCTGCACATAATCATACTAATAAATTCATCTTTGCACTATGGCCAATGATATTCATTAACAATTCATCTTTGCACTAAAGGCCAAAGACATACAACTGTATTTTAGAAGAGTCAAGTAGAACGTGATATCTACTATCTTTTACGAATTAAAAGTGTATAATCAATATTTTATTGCTGAGACTCAACTTAATAAATAATCCACTTCATCGAATCATCCACGCACTTCTGACCGAGGATATTCATGTAATCATCAATGGTCATGATTATACCGAATAATCCCTGGTTATAATCATACCAATAACTGTCCATCAATGCACTACGGGCCAATGAGGACTTTTACGACATCATCTATAACATTACGGGTCATGATTATACTGAATGATCCCTGGTCATAATCATACCAATAAACAGTTCATCTACACACATAAGCCAAAGATACTCATCAATCAATAGTTCATCTTTGCACGTAAGCCAAAGATATACAATCGTAAAACTAATAATCAGCGGTCCATCTTTGCACGTAAGCCAAAGATATACTGTTGTAAAACTAATAATCAACAGTCCATCTTTGCACGTAAGCCAAAGATGACTTTCATCATAATATAAGCATGAGGATGATGACAATGATATAAGCATTAATCAAACAAAATCAAGGATAAATATTAAAGAGTTTAAATTTATCCAAATATTATCAATCACTTAATAAACTCATAATCTAATATTATTAATATTATAACAATATTTTAATCACTTCTTAAACTCATAAAAAATTTATTTCAATTGTTTAAACTTTACCAAATAATGCATTTAATCGTTCAAAAATGCCATACTCATAAAATTTCATCACCAATGATCAAATCCCTTATCAAAAATATGTATATACCCTATATAGGATTCCCAAGCCATAAAATCCTATTTTCCAATTTTGTTACTTCACGTAACATATTTAATTCATTTACTCATAACTAGTTCATTTTCATGAAAAATACCAAATCAGTTCCAAAAATATTTCTTTTCTGGGATTAGCAGAATATAGTCCCATATTGAACATATATTTTTCTTGGAGTTTTTAAAATTCATTTACTATTTTTCATATGGCCAAAACTGCCGAATATTTAGATATTTATCATAAATTGTACTTTTGTCCAAAAATTCCGAAATTTTCAGGGTATACTCGTGTTATATACATGTACTCCCAATAAAAATTTCACCAATTTTGGAGTTAACCACAAGGAGTTATAAGGGTTTACTTTTAAAATAGTCTTTTCCCATAAAATCCATAACTCTTAATCTATACATCCAAAAATCGTCATCTTTGGACACAATATAGAAAACTCATCAAATTATAATTTTAAATTTTTCTAGAATTTTTGAGGGTCAGAAAAATTACGAAACTGCAAATGGATTTTTTACCCGCCATGCGGCAATCCACGTAGACAGATCATTTCTACAATTTAATAAGGAATGAATACAAAGGATCATTCACCATGCATGCGGTAATCCAAATAGACAGGTTATTCCAACAGAATAATAAAGAATGGAATAACAAAAAAATTGCTCAATGCATGTGATAGACCGCACAGACAAGTTATTTCCAACAGAATAATAAAGAATGGAACTAGGTCATGCGTAATCCGCACATACAGGATATTCCTATAGAATAATAAAGAATGGAATAACAACAGAATTCACCAGGTATGCGATAGACCGCACAGACATGTTATTCCAACAGAATAATAAAGAATGGAACCAGGTCATGCATAATCCGCACAGATTTGATTTTTAATAACATTTATTCATTATTATTATAATTCATAATATTTAATAACCAGGTCTTTCCCAGGAAAGAGGGGGCTTTTCGATAAGGATTTCTCCTTATTGGCGCGCAATTAGGTGACCAAACCTCTCCTTGACAGAAATTCTAGACATTGTTAATATAATTGCAAATAATAATATGAATAACTTTGCCGTCTCAATTATTGATTTAATAATATAACATATTATGTAGATGATACTGTGACAATAATTGAATCAATAATATGAGAGATATGATGCAACAATTACTGTAGCAATAATTGAGTATAACTGAGTGACTTCTTACGTAAGCATCAATAATCAATACCGTGTGCTACTATGCAACCATGCGTATTACTGTACTTTTACTACCAGTTATTTTATGACAACTTGCTTACTTTGCAAAATTTTCAAATATCACCCTTAACTTTAAATTTTTATCAATTTAACTATTTACCAAAATAGAAAAATTGAATACTTTTTATTTCATAAAATTCGGGATCTTACATCAAGTATTTGCAAATTTCTTAGAAAAGTACAATAATACTTGTTTTGAGTTGAAAAGTTTATGGTTGAAGCAAGCTAGAATGTGTAACTTGAAGCTAGACGTTGTTAATATGGTTAAATGCAAAATCAACGAAAGTGAAACGAAGTAAATTGGTCAAGTAACGAATACGTAATGAAGAGAATCGCTAAATGTGTTAAACTTTGGAAAAATGATAAAAATCTTGAATTTATCCTTGAATTTAATTGTTTGTATGTTTGGAAGTGTTAGAAGCATGCTAGGGATGTTGCATAGCAGGTTTATATCAATTATACATCATTACATTGTTGTTTGGTTGGTTGTTGGGTTAAAATATTTCATAAGATTCATAACAGGGGAAAGATTTTCCAAGCTTACAAGATGATCATGCCACTTCCTACGTGTCATCATCTTTATATATGAGGTTTACTCCCGTGGGAATGTTAGCAGTGGAATGCCATCCCCGGGGGGGGGGAATGTTAGCAGTGGACATGCCATCCCCGGCGGGGGGTCCTGTAGTGTTAATGTTAGGTTTGTAATATTCATGAACGCAATCAAATTGCACAAATAAACGAAAACGTGTAAAAATAAAAGTTTAAAATTTTACAAACCATATACCCTGATCACCCTTTATGCACAATTATTAATTAAACAAAAAATAAAGAAAAAGAATCATACCCTTGAAGATCCGAGCTTCCTCAGGTACAAGTTCACTTCCAATCCTTTTCGCGTCCAAATTGAATCCACCGGGTTTGGTTCCTTCCTTTGATCAATGTTAGCCACCCAAGTGTTTGGCATCTAGAGGTGATCCACCAAGGAAGAAGAAGAATTCAAGAAGATGGGTATTTGGCAAAACCCTAGTTTTTCTATCTCATAGAAAAGGAGCGTACTCTCCAACAATTGGAAATAACGTATATTGATATCTGATATAAGACTCATCTTATAAAGATATCAAGTAACCCTATTAAAATAAGGTATTATTTAATTAAACTCTTTTAATTAAATGGGCTCCCTAATCTTATTAGGGATAATTAATTAAACTCCTTTAACTAATTTTCCCTCCTAATCCAATTAGGAATAAATGAGAGTACTTATATTAAATTAATTCCTAAACACTTTTAGAAATTAAAATAATAATAATTGTAATAATATTAATAAGAGGAGTCTTATTAATTTATATATAATATTTCTAAAATATTAAATAATAAATATTAGGCTATTTAATTTATTCTATCACCATAGATTAAATTAAATATACTTAACTATATTATTACGATTATGTCATTAACTTCTTAAATAATTATTCTTCCTTTTATGGTGTGACCTTTAGGTTCTCCATATTAAACCCGATTGTGAATAAATCAATTAGAATAATTCTAATCTTATTTAAATAAATAAATTAAACTAATAATTTATTTAAATAAATAATATTTATTCTACAATAGGATAAGTCTCCCTAGCGATCAACGACTTTTCGGATAATATAGATTTCAACATTAATCATAAAAGAACCTTTGAGTAAATAGTTACCATACAATTCAATCCTTCCACCATACAATGTCCCAATTAAATATAAGACATGGAATTATCGTCAAGTCTTATTTTATTTAATTATATGTATTTCGATCCTTAAATGCACAACTCCAAATAATGCAAACTAGAAACTCCTTTCTAATTTCATTACGCCTTGGCCAAGGACTCTTTGGGTTGTCATTTATCGAATCACATAGGACATTTCTCTTCTTTACTAGAAGTGGTAGATTCTTTATTGATCATACATTATCTCCATGTATAACTTATTATACCTAAGCATACCCTTTGATATACCCTAAGGGTCTTAAGGAATAAGTCAAAGTATAACTCATCATACACAAGATACTTATGATGATCTCAAGTCCAAGGATCACTTATACTACTATCACTACTGAGGAATTCCTATTGACAGCAAGTAAAACTCCATTAGGTATTCCTTAGCGAGCCAATGCGTTCGATGAACTTATTCTCTAATAAGCACTACTACATACTTGCTTTAGTGTCTCCACACAAATGATCATGAGATCAATCATCCTCATCCAATAAGCAAGCAACGTATGTACCAATCTATCCGGATTCACTAATCCCCAATTTAGTAATCCAACAATTGGGAACTATTTTAGTTTTAAGCTTTCTAAGAATTTAGATCTCATTAGAATGATCATCATCATTATTCTAAAAGCATTGCTTAAAACTATGGGTTTATCACATATTATAAAACAACATCATGTAGATAATTAAAAGCCTTTAATAAATTTAATACTTTTTATTAATAAATGAATAAGAATGTTACAAAGTATATGTTTTATCATCAAACATGATTGGCTTGTATGCATACTACTTTCAATCTCCCACTTGCACTAAAGCCAATCGTCATGGTATCTCATACTCTTCTTCTCTAAGTGACGATTATCCTGTTGTTGGATAAGCTTCAGTAAATGGATATGCAATGTTGTTCTTTCCCATCTTTCAATGATTCTTATAATCAAATGAAAGTGCCACAACACATGTTTAGATCCAAGATGAGACTTAGGAACTATTCCTAGTTTTGTAATGAACTTTTATCCAAACAATTAACTTGTAGCTTCATTTATAGCTATATACATTGTTTTTATCACTAAACCAACAACTCTTTGCTGTATGGAACCTTTCCAATTCACTGCACCACCGTTCAAGGTAACGATTTACCTTATAGTGGATTTTCTGTCGTCTTGGTCTATCTAAAAAAAACTTGAGTTTGTTAAGCCCACTAGTTTTAATTTAGACCCACCATGAATATGATCACATCCTTAGTGCCGGTAAAGTACATTAAGATGTTTTTCACTGTCTTACAGTGATCTTCTCCAGAATATGACCGATCAACATCAGGTCTCGTATATTTCATTGCATACATGATAGTTACTCATGCGATCTCTCTTTTAGAGTCTATAAGGACTATTAAGAGAGATACACTCCAAGGGCTCATCAACATGAGACATCCCATGGAGTTTGCCATGCTAAACAACTTTAGCATCAAATGAATATACGTTCCTTGGGTTAAGTCGAGCATCCTTTTAAATCTATCTATATAGATTTTTATCCTCAATTACGATTCTCTTCCCAAATCATTCATGGAGGAATGTTTAGACAACTTTATCTTTACTGATTGTAGCATTGGTATGTCATTCCTCATCCGTAGTATATCAACATATAATACTAGAAATTTCATGGCGCTCCCATCGACCCTTTTGTACACACTAGGTTCATTCTTGTTTTGATAAAATCAAACTCTTTTGATTATCATATCAAAATGAATGTTCCATTTTAAGAAGATTGCTTCAATCCATTTCTCCGAAAGTGTCTACAACTCATACATCATCGTATGTAACTAGATCATCATCTTCTATGATACGTACCTCATCATCATCATCCATGATGAATCCATACCTCCTAGGTATCTTGAGACTATATTCAGATTTGATTCGGTTGTGGTACAATAGGTTCATCTATAGGTTCCTCTTATTTGACTTATAGTGTTTTGTGGTTCTTGAACTCTTCAAGATCTATTATCCTCCCACTAGTCCCTTCAATGATAAACATCTTTATCTTAGAAGGCAGTGTGTTTCGCAACAAACACCTTTTGCTAAGTAGGATTATAGAACATATACCCTAAACTTACTTTAGGATGTCCCACAAATTTGTACTTGTCAAATCTTGTCCCAAGCTTATCCTTTGAAACCTTTTCACATAAGTTGGACAACCCCTTATTTTAACATACTTAAGATTAGGAATACTCCCTGTCCATAACTTTTATGAAGTATTGGAGCCGGATTTTGAGGTTACCTTTTCGTAGATATGCAGCCATTTCTAGGACATGACCACAGAAGGATACTAGAATGTCGGTAAAATCATTATGGACTTTACCATGTCCAACAAGGTACGATTTTTCCTTTCAGATACATCAATCAATTATTGCGTATCAGGAGGCGTCCATTATGAGAAAACCATTTGAGATGATCTAGAAACTTATTGCACAAGTATTCCTTCCTTGATCCGATCAAAGAATCTTAATACTTTGTCAATTTATTTCACTTCTGAATTCTTTGAACCTTTCAAATAATTCAGACTTGTATTTCAGCAAATACACACATTCAACTCTTTCAATGATCATCTCCTTTTCTTATACTAGTTTGTTTAATTTGCAAAATTATTTTCACGTAAGTCAAGTATACAAAATCCATTAAGTAATATTCCAGTTCTATACAAAACATTATTATTATAAATAGAACAACAATTGTTCTTAATTATAATACCAAAATTTTTATTGTCTAACAATAAAATAGAAATAATGTTTCTAACAAGAACTGGAATACAATAACAACTTATTGACTTAATAGATTTGCCCGTAGGCATTGCTAAACTATAAGTTTCTATGGCTAATGTAGCAACCTTTGCTTCATTTCCCACATATAGGTTTACTTATCTATGTTCAGCTTTCCACTTCTGCTTGGTCCCTTCATAAATCTATATTTATGATAACCAAAGTCGGTATCCAATACCCAAGTAGAACCTTGACTTAAAGAAAAATTTATTTCAATCATGAACAAATTTGTATTTGTAACCGAAACTTCACTAAGCTTTTTTGGTTAGCCTCTCGCAAGATGCTTCTCATGATTTCTTTTCGATTGTCCAAAGCTTATTGCAGTGGAAGCAAACTCCTTTGCTATCCATATCAGTTTTGTTCTTATTATCCTTTGTTTACGCCTTTCTGTTTACCTTCTTTGAATCGTTCTTCTTTTTCAGAAGATCCTTTGGCCCCTGCCAGTAAGACATGGTCTTTCTTGGTTGGAAAGTGACTCTCAATATTTTTCAATATGTTAAGAGAATCAGCGAGGCTGATATCTGACTTGTTCATATGAAAAATTCACAACAATTGTGAAAGGAGTCCGGGAGTGAGTGCAAGATCAAATCTTGGCTCAACTCTCCATCCATGACAAAACCAGTTGTCCTAATTGATCAATCAAATTGATTATGTTAAGAACTTTTTATGCATCTTTATAGTGCCATTGGCCATTCTAGATCGGAAGAGCTCCTTAGATATCGATATCTATCGGTCCTACTTTCCTCACCATCAACTACTTGATGTGCAGGAATATAGTAAGAGCATCCATAGTTTCATACTGACGCTGAAGCTCGTTACTCATGGATGCGAGCATGATGCATTGAGCAAATTGTGCATCATCTTGCCACTTTCTAAAAGTAGCAACATCTTCCTCAGAGGCATTGTCTGCAACCATTGCAGGGATAGGCATATTAAGGACATAAGATAGTTTTTCAGCCATGAGAGCTATTCTCAAATTCCTTAACCAATCCGTTTAATACAGTCCGGTTAAATATCATCTAATATACATCGCAGTGATAGTAATTTAGACATTGTAAAATTCTGTAAATGAATTTGTAATTAACAACATTTTAACATACATTCTTTTATTAATTACCAAAATAAATTAGGTCTTGTTTTAAATTGGTATCTCCCACTATTTTCTTCAAACTATATTACCCTCAATATATATAGTTCGACAAAATCTAATTAAAGATTTGCTAGTGAGAATAAGGATTCCATTTCAAATGTATATAGCCTTGTGGTGGCACAACAAACTATATATAAATAAATAGGTAGACAACTCTTGTCAATTACATCAACTATGCAACTCCTTGTATTTTGCCTCTTAGATTATTTTGATCAAGTGGTGGCACATCCGAATCAAAATTATCCAAGTTAAGTCCAACCTAGCACTCCATATATTCAAAAAAGAAAAATATCATCCTTGTGGTGACACAACAAAATAATATTGTTCAATTTTCTTTATAAGCATCAAATGTGATAAATTAACATCTTAAATACTTAATACTTGCCTTGTGGTGACACAATAAACTCATATTAAATATTTAATACTCTATTAATTTATCATGCTAGAAGGCGACGTTCGATATTCTAAATATCTTTGAACGCTTAGGACTTAATATAAAAAAATTTTGAGGGGTTTTGTTATTAATTTGTCTCATCTTGTTTAGCGCGCATGCAGATATATATATAAAATACGCGTCATAATAATTAACATGAAGCATGTTTACATATATATATATATATATATATATATATATATATATATATATATATATATATATATAAGCATGCACATATAGAATACTATATTCTACCCGGATTGATTATGGACTTTTATTCTAGTTTGGTTCACTAGAGCCACCAAGTGAACCAAAAGGTCAAACCCCTAGGGTGCAAGAATTAATATTTAAATATAACTATTACATTTAAATCCGGGCTCCATTACAAATGGGTCTTCAAGCGCTCCTTGCTCCTTGATCTCCAATTCTTCAAAATTAATTCTAACTATTCTTATTACAAAACTATTTAATATAAATAGAAACCTTGATCGTGATCAAGGGAAGTACATAGGAGGAGATAGAATTTACATTAAGATAAATTAGAGAAGGCAGTACATGAGACCCCATTTAATAAAACTCATACATTCATGCATCCAACTAAAATAAAATCCAATCACATCGTTGGTGATAGTCCATAATCAATCCCATTTATTATCATACACATTACCATATGCATCAATAAATAACATTCATCTCATTAATAATAAATATTCAATATATATATTGATATCATTTAATGGGCAAATTTAGTTAGTATAAAATCTAATTTTGAATTAAAATAAACTCCTTTATTTTAATCCAAATTTAAATCAAAATAAAACTATTTTTTTTAATTTATCCAATTTTGAATAAAATAAACTGCATTTTATTTTAATCAAAATCTTTAATTAAAATAAACTCTTTTATTTTAATTAATTATGGAATCAATTCCATGGAAAAAAATCCTTTATTAAAAAAATACGGATTCTCTTTCCTATTCACAATTCCTTTTCACAAATAAACTCCTTTATTTTGAATAATATGAAATCTTATTTCATATCTAAATAAACTCCTTTATTTAAGGAAACATAGAATCTAATTTCAACACCAATTAGTTATCATGGAATCCAATTCCAACTCTAATTAGTTAGAATGAAATTTAATTTTTAAATTAAAATAAACTTTTTTATTTTAAGATTAAAATAAACCTTTTATTTTAAAATTAAAATAAACTTTTATTTTGATAATAAAATAATTGAATATATATATATATATATATATATATATATATATATATATATGTGTGTGTGTGTATATATATATATATATATATATATATAAATAAGGTGAATCACCTTACATTACAAGAATCCTGATTCACGTGCTTGGTGGCCTTGCAGAGTTGCAGTAGAAAACTTCCTTTAACAAGTAACGTGGCCAACAAAAAGATAATATGATAATGTATATCATATATGATTCAAAATCACCTTGTCCATGTTTTTCAAAAGCAGATGTCCAGCTTCCAGCATATACGGATCCGTGATTGATGTGAATCATTTGGACGAGGCTTTTCCAAAAAAAACAACAACAGCCTTTCGGGAAAAAAAAAAAAGATTTCGGCACCTTTTTTTTATTAATAAATTTTATACAACAAAATTATGTCCAATTAAATTGTTCTAAACACATATCAATATACATATCAAATTAAAACAATTAATAATTTGCATAAAGGTTTGGCTCTGATACCACTGTTAGGTTTGTAATATTCATGAACGCAATCAAATTGCACAAATAAGCGGAAACATGTAAAAATCAGAGTTTAAAATTTTACAAACTATATACCCGGATCACCCTTTATGCACAATTATTAATTAAACGAAAAAGAAAGAAAAAAAATCATACCCTTGAAGATCCGAGCTTCCTCAGGTACAAGCTCACCTCTAATCCTTTTTGCGTCCAACTTGAATCCACCGGGTTTGGTTCCTTCCTTTTATCAACGTTAGCCACCCAAGTGTTTGGCCTCTAGAGGTGATCCACCATGGAAGAAGAAGAATTCAAGAAGAAGGGTATTTGGGAAAACCCTAGTTTTTCTATCTCATAGAAAAAGAGCGTACTCTCCAACAATTAGAAATAACGTATATTGATATCAGATATAAGACTCCTCTTATAAAGATATCAAGTAACCCTATTAAAATAAGGTATTATTTAATTAAACTCTTTTAATTAAATGGACTCCCTAATCTTATTAGGGATAATTAATTAAACTCATTTAACTAATTTTTCCTCCTAATCAATTAAGAATAAATGAGAGTACTTATATTAAATTAATTCCTAAACACTTTTAGAAATTAAAATAATAATAATTGTAATAATATTAATAAGACTCTTATTAATTTATATTTAATATTTCTAAAATATTAAATAATAAATATTAAGCTATTTAATTTATTCTATCACTATAGATTAAATTAAATATACTTAATATATTATTACGATTATGCCATTAACTTCTTAAATAATTATTCTTCCTTTTTATGGTGTGACCCTTTAGGTTCTCCATATTAAAACCGGTTGTGAATAAATCAATCGAGAACAATTTAATCTTATTTAAATAAATAAATTAAACTAATAATTTATTTAAATAAATAATATTTATTCTACAATAAGGATAAGCCTCCCTAGCGATCAGCGACTTTCCGGATAATATAGATTTCAACATTAATCATAAAAGAACCTTTGAGTAAATAGTTACTGCAAATACAATTCAATCCTTCCACCATCTGATGTCCCAATTAAATATAAGACATGGAATTCATCATCAAGTCTTATTTTATTTAATTATATGTATTTCGATCCTTAAATGCACAACTCAAATAATGCAAATTAGAAACTCCTTTCTAATTTCATTACCGCCTTAATCCAAGGACTCTTTGGGTTGTCATTTATCGAATCACATAGGACATTTCTCTTCTTTACTAGAAGTGGTAGATTCTTTATTGATCATACATTATCTCCATGTATAACTTATTATACCCAAGCATACCCTTTGATATACCCTAAGGGTCTTAAGGAATAAGTCAAAGTATAACTCATCATACACAAGATACTATGATGATCTCAAGTCCAAGGATCACTTGTTCTACTATCACTATAGGAATTCCTATTGACAGGCAAGTAAAACTCCATTAGGTATTCCTTAGCGAGCCACGTTCAGTGAACTTATTCTCTAATAAGCACCTACATACTTGCTTTAGTGTCTCCACACAAATGATCATGAGATCAATCATCCTCATCCAATGAGCAAGCAACGTATGTACCAATTTATCCGAATTCACTAATCCCCAATTTAGTAATCCAACGATTGGAAACTATTTTAGTTTTAAGCTTTCTAAGAATTTAGATCTCATTAGAATGATCATCATCATTATTCTAAAAGCATTGCTTAAAACTATGGGTTTATCACATATTATAAAACAGCATTATGTTGATAATTAAAAGCCTTCTAATAAATTTAATACTTTTTATTAATAAATGAATAAGATTGTTACAAAGTGTGAGACCCCAGATTTTATCAATAAAGATTTAAATTTTGTCGAAATAATTTTTTAATATTGTGGTGTGAATTTAAGATAATATTATAGTTGTGGGTAGTATTTATAAATTTTGCAAAGTATGCAAGTTGTTATAAAATATTCGTTTGGTGGGGAATATTCTTTTTTGTCGGGGAATATTAAATACGACGGTTCAATCATTAAGTGGACCCCTAGCGGAAGTATTGTCGTAGTTAGAAAAGCGACAAAATTATCTTTCTATAAAAATAACGGCGGAGAGGTGTTACCGTTAAAAGCTGTTGAACTACCCGGTAGTAAAAAAATGCGATGTCTGGCGTAGTTGTATAGTAGCACACGATATTGATTATTGATGCTTACGTGAGAAGTCACTCACCACTATGCTCAATTATTACTACGATAATTCTTTGCATCATATCTCTTATATTATTGATTCAATTATTGTCACGATATCATATGTATAATATGTTATAGTATTAAATCAATAATTGAGGCGACAAGTTATAAATGATTAATAATTGTTGAAAGATTAAATATGTGTTGATTAAAATAAAATGATTTGTGGTAATATTTATTCAATCCTTGATGTATATAAAGAGTCATTATAAGACATTTGTGGTAAGTTTGATTATTTTATGGGGGCCCATATGTCATCATCTAAGAGTCTCTTCATCGATAGTAATTACCTTCGTCAATAGTAATTACCTTTGTGAATAGTAATTACCAACCGTCGATAGTAATTACCTTTGTGAATAGTAATTATCTTCGTCGATGGTAATTACCTTTGTGAATAGTATTTACCTTCGTCGATAGTAATTACCTTTCGTCAATAGTAATTACCCTTGTGAATAGTAATTACCTTCGTCAATAGTAATTACCTTTACCGGACGTCGAACCACTTCATAGTTTCACATTACAAAGCGTCGAACCACTAGTCATTTCACATTACGGCGTCGAACCACTTGTCGTTTCACATTACAAAGGCCGAACCACTTGTCGTTTTCATATTATAAAAGCGATCGAACCACTTGTCGTTTCACATTCTGAGCGTCAAACCACTTTTCTTTTCACATCACGGTCGTCAAGCCACTTGCCTTTTCACATGGTAGGTCTTAAGCTAGAAATCTTCTATAAATAGAGGCCTAGTGCTTCATTATTTTTCACGAATTCTTTGAAACTCAGAGAGAGAAACTATAGAGAGAAAGAAGAAAAGTATTACGCTACTTCACCTTGCCAATATTCGGTTCTTCTAAGGTAGGGAATATTATTTGTTGTACCGTAAGGGTGTTATTCTTTCTTATTCATGAAGAGAAGCTGTTGTTATTCCATTGCTTATTATTACATTGGAATAACTTTTGTAAAAAAGTGGTATACCCTATACATAACTTTGTATCTGTGGCATACCTATACTTGGTGAAATCCTTATATTATTCCATTCTTATTTATTACATTGGAATAACTTTTATATCTGTGAATCCCCTATACTTGGTGATCTCCTTACATTATTCCATTCTTTATTATTTTGTTGGAATATCACATGCATGTGTTTTACAGGACACAGTTCCGTTCCATTGTTTATTATTCCGCATTTATTATTACATTGGAATATCACGTATGTGTGTTTTACAGGACACGAGTTCCATTGTTTATTATTGGCATTTATTATTACATTGGATCATCCTATCGGTGTGAATTTTCACGACTGGTTTCGTTATTATTATTACATTGGAATAACTTTGTACATCTGATACCGCATGCATTGTGATTTCTTTTGTTATTCCATTCTTTATTATACTCGATTGGTTAAATCTTTGACTTCTATACTCCATGAAATTAGTGGAATATCCTTGATATTTGCGCTTCATCCGATATCTTTTCATGGAAATATTCTTACGATCATTCTTGAATTTTACTCTACAAAAGCAGTATCATTTTGACAATTTGGGCGTTAATAATTCTGGATAAAATAATTCTTGAACTTGTTTTATTGAATTATTATGTCATTGTCATCATCCTCATGTTATATTATGTTATCTTGACTACATGTATAGATGAACTTAGTATGATTATGACCGAGGATCATTCGGTATAATCATGGCTTGTTATAAATGATGTGATAAAAGTCCTCGATTGGCTGTGTAATGCGTTGATGGATAATTTTTGGTATGATTATGACTAGGGGTGATTCGGTATAGTCATGACCATTGATAATTTGATGAATATCCTTGGCCGTAGTAGTGCAGGGGTGATTCGATGATGTGGATTATTTATTAAAGTCGAGTTTGAGCTATAACAGTGATGAAAAACCTTTTAAAACCTAAAAGATAGTAGACTTTATTCTCTACTTTACTCTTTTAATGGATTGCTTATTCCGCTGCAGTTAAACTTGTTGTCTATTGTATTTTATCAGTTTAACACTGTTGAAGGCTAATGATAAATTATTACGCATTATATTAGTCATAATATTTCTTCTTGGGCTAGTTGAGCTCACCCTTTCTTTCTTTGTTCTCTTGAGGAAATGAGAACATACCATTTGGGGACGAGTCGGGAGCGGAGTAATGGTCCGAGATGATAGCATTAGTAGTCCTCACTATTACATGAAATATTGTGATAATAGTTGTAATGAGGACTCCTTTTGAGTTTGTATAATATCTAGTAGACAATATTTGTATTCAAACTCACGGTTTATGTCGTATTATTATACCGGCAGTTATATTAGTAAGTTATATTTGAATTTATGTACCATGTAAGTGGCGACCCAAGATGGGTGGCGTATACCTAATTTTGGGGCGTCACGGTTGGTATCGAGCTTAGGATATGATCCACGGCTAAGATGTGAGAATAGTACTAGGAGGAGAGGCGGGGAATACCTTCGCTAGTATGACCTACCTAAGTTTATTTGGTATTTGATTGGTCGATTCGAGTATAGTGATAATATGTTGCATGTCAATTAACCCTTATTTTGTGGCGGTGTTTGAAAATGGCATCCGAGAATGTTGAGAATAGCAATGGAGCATGGGAGGCTGTTGATTCTCCACGGATCAATAATCGAGGATAATGTGCAGCAGGATGGCGATAATCCTCCGTAAACAACAACACCGATCAATTGATTGAACGACGATGCGTTTAAGAAGTTTTAGAATTCATGCAACATCAAAGTAAAAGCATTACATCCAAAACGTAGGTGGAAACACGGAAAACTCTCGGCGGTCACCGCTAAATAATTCAAGGATTTGGGGACCACGGAGTTTAAGGGAGAGCCAAAACCACTTGGCGGAAGCATGGATAAAGCAGATTACCAAGATATTTGATGTTTTGGGATGCTCGAGGAGCAAAAGGTTCCTTTGCCGCCTTTTTATTCATGCGGAGAGGCGGATTCTTGGTGGGAATCGGAAAAGCGTACACAACTTCTTTATCTTGAAGATATCTTGGGAGAAGTTCCTGGGAGTCATTCAACGACAAATACTTTCACGAAAGTATTCGCCACATGAAGGAGGTGGAGTTTATCAAGTTGGAACAAAATAATATGACCGTGTCGCAATACGAGGCAAAATTTGCGGAGTTATCACGGTTTCGTCCCACTTGGTGGATAATGAAGAGAATGGCGCGAATGTTTTTAAGAGGTTTGAAGCGGAGATACGTCAACATCTTATTTCTCATAAAGCTGCGTTTTTATTAGGATGTTGTAAATAGGGCTCGATTAGTGGAGCGCGATAACGAGTCAACGCAACTAAAAGAGAGCAAAACGACAAAATTATAATACCGGTGAGAGTAGTCATCGAGCGGTGACAACAAGCGTGGAGGAAATCAACGGGCCAAATATGGTAACCACCGGTGGTAATCGAGGGCCAAAACAATAAGAATGGACATTTCAAGAAAAGGAGATTCAACAATGATGGAAAGGCGTCAAAGACCAAAGACCGTTGTTAAGGAAGGAGAAAGACCACCTATCATATGCTTCAAATCGGAGGAGAGGGACACATCATCGAATCTGCGCCATGCCGAGTCAAAGCATGTTATAATTGTGGAAAGAAGGTCACTTAGCTCGATTTTGTCGCCATGAAGACAAATTCAACTAGGATGGAGGCACCAAATTGTCCTGGAGACAAACCAAAGCCGATAGTAGTTTAAGAGAGCGTTTTTTCTCGTGACGAGGAACACGAATAAAGAAAGTTATCACGCATGTAAGTTAATCATAAGCTCTCTTGCGAAGTCTATACCGTGTTAGATACTAGTTCTACCCACTCTTTTATTTCACCTAGTTGTGTTCAACGTTTAAATTTGACTCCGAAGAAGTTAAACTTTTACTTATTGGTTGAAACTTCGTTAGTAGGAGCCTTCGTTATCGCTTACTATTTTTAAATCTTGTTTGATTCAAATAAGCGTTTTTCACGTTACTGTCGATCTTATCTTTTTGAAAATATTTGCCTTTGATGTGATTTTAGGAATCAATTGGTTAACTACTCATCATGCTTTTTCGTAAGGTTGTTAGCTTTTATATTCATAACCAACTTGTTGTGCGAATTCAAAGTAACCAAACCACTAAAGTCAATCATTGTCATATCAAGCCATAAGTAAAGAGCCCCGATCCTTTCGTTGTTGACTTCCTTGTGTGAAATGCACCGGAAGCCGGACTTTACGTGGCGACGTCGTGGATGAAGATGGCAAGTTGATAGGTATCATTGTGAGGTGTTATCCAAGTTAAGGGATAGAAGTCGCAGTTGGTATTAATGTGACGTCTTATCCAAGTCTTGGACGAGAGTAATGATTTTGAATGATATTTCTATCATTAATAAATTTCTTGGCGTATTCTTGAAGACTTCCTAGCCTACCCTAGAACGTGAAATCGAATTTTGTATTGACCCCAGTACAAAAACCCATTTCTTAAACCCTCAAATATTTCTTCAACTAAAAGGATCTGTTTACGAGGATTATGATGAAAGTCATAATAAAAGCATTGGACTAATGAAAATCATGGGTATATGAAGTATTAGTAAGTTTTATGATGAGTTATGTTGGTTATTATGTGAAAACATGAAAGTTCTTAGAAATCACAAAGAGTTGAAAATCAGATTTTGGTGAAAAACGTAAAATGAAATTCAATTGACCATATCTCCTATTATATTTTGAATTTTTGAGTGTGGTCAAGTCCTTGAGTTAGATCTATGAGCTACCTAACTAATCTAAGTGGAATTACTGGAAAAGGTGTTGTAGATTTTTGTGTGGACTGATTTTAGCAAAGGAGTGCAAAGCTGCAAAAAACCAAAAAAACTGCTGCCATGATTTTAGACGGGCTGTTTCGGCTACTTAAATTATGAGAAAAATTCTGACCTTTTGGGACATGAAGGTATATGGTATAAAGTACCTCCTGTCCAAAAATGAGCTCATTATGACTTAAAATGAGCAAGTTATGACTATTTTAATATTTAGGTTTTTCCGCGAAAAAACGCTATAATAGAGTTCTATAACTCGATGACCATGAAATTTAAACTGGAAGCTCATGTTAACATGTGTAAGGTCCTGCCAAGAGTTGGGAATTTTGGAGTTAAACTTGAGGTAGCTAATTTCTTAAGGAATTAATTAGAAATTGATTTTTGAAAAATAGTAAATGAATTTTAAAAATTCGAGAAAATATATTTTCATTATGGGACTATATTATGCTAAATCCCAAAAAGAAATATTTTGGGACTGATTTGGTATTTTTCATGAAAATAGTTTAATTCACGAACATATGAGTTAAATATGTTATGTGAAGTAACAAAGTTGAAAATAGGATTTTATGGCTAGAGAATCCTATATAGAGTATATGCATATTTTTTTGATGAGAGATTTGATAATTGGTGATGATATCTTATGAGTATGGCATTTTTGAATGATTAAATGCATTATATGGTAAAGCGTAAACAATTGAAATAAATTGTTTATAAATTTAAGAAGTGATTAAAATATTAAGGATATTAGATTATGAGATTATTAAGTGATTGATAACATGGGGATATTCTTGAATCCTGGATAAATTATATTATAAATGTTTAATATTTATCCTTTATCTCATTTGATTGATTCTTTATATCATTATCCTCATGCTTATATTATGTTAAAAGTCAAATACGTGCTTTTGTAGTGCATAGATGGACTTGGTATGATTATATACCTGAGGATTGTTCGGGTATAATCATAACCGTAATTAAAAACACGATTATCTTTGGTAGTAGTGCATGGATAATTTGTGGTCGTGATACTAATGAATACACGATTATCTTTTGCACGTAGTGCATGGATAATTTGTGGTCGTGATACTAATGAATACACGATTATCTTTGCACGTAGTGCATGGATAATTTGTGGTCGTGATACTAATGAATACACGATTATCTTTGGCACGTAGTGCATGGATAATTTGTGGTCGTGATACTAATGAATACACGATTATCTTTGGCACGTAGTACATGGATAATTTGTGGTCGTGATACTAATGAATACACGATTATCTTTGGCACGTAGTGCATGGATAATTCGTGGTCGTGATACTAATGAATATCCTTGGCCTATAGTGCAGGGATGATTCGATGATATGGATTAATTATTGAGCTGAGTCTCATATTAATTCATGGATGTGGTAAAAGTCATCTTTGGCCGTAGTGAATTGATAGACTTGGTATGATTATGACCAGAGACTATTCAGTGTAATCATGACCGTAATTGAAAACACGAATATCCTTTGGCCAGTGGTGCATGGATAATTCGTGGTCGTGATACTATTAAGCTGCGTCTCAGTATTATTGGTTTTACAGTTGTATATCTTTGGCCTGTAGTGCAAAGATGAATTGTGAATAAATATCTTTGGCCTGTAGTGCAAAGATGAATTGTGAATAAATATCTTTGGCCGGATTGCAAAGATGAATTTAATGTTTTCAACGATAAAGGTATTCAAGGTATCCTCACCTCTTTATCATACTAGGTACGTACCCTAATTTCGAGGGCGAAAATTCCATAAGGAAGGAGATTGTGAGACCCCAGATTTTATCAATAAAGATTTAAATTTTGTCGAAATAATTTTTAATATTATGGTGTGAATTTGAGATAATATTATAGTTGTGGGTAGAATTTATAAATTTTACAAAGTATGCAAGTGGTTATATTATATTCGATTGGTCGGGGAATATTCGGTTTAGCGAGGAATATTGCATACAACGGATCAATCCTTGGTGGACCCCACAATGTAATTATTGTCGGATTGAGAAAAGCGACAAAAATATTTTATTGAAATAACGGTGGAAGTTTTACCATTGATCTTGTTGAACTACTCGGTAGTAAAGTCAAAGAATGTCGTGTGGTTGCATAGTAGCACACGGTATTGATTATTGATGCTTATGTGAGAAGTCACTCAGTTTGATTCTATTATTGCCGATTAATAATATGAATTATTATAGCGATAATGACGTTTTGTTTTATTAGTATTATTAACGTAATAAAAGCGAAACATCTTTTATATAAAAATGAATACTTTATTAAAGTTATTCATAAATAGAATATATTATATTTTATTATGCATAGTGTTGCATAGTGTTTTGCATAGTGTTTTGCATAGTGTTGCATAGTGTTTGCATAGTAAAATGTTTTTATATAAATAGAATATATTATATTTTATTTAAAAGATTTTGCTTTAAATATGAACCGTCAGATTAAAGTAAATCAATCTGGACCGTTCATGGATTAATTACTATGCATTCTATTTTCCTATAAATAGAAGCTCATTCCTTCATTATTTTCTTATTTAATTCTTTGAAACTCTCAGAGAGAGAAATTATAGAGAAGCTATAGAGAGAAAATCTATAGAGAGAAAGAAGAAGAGTATTACGCTACTTCACTTTTCCAATATTCAGGTTCTTAAGGTAAGGTAAGGGATATTATTTGTGTACCGTAGGGTGTTATTCTTTCTTATTAATGAAGAGAACTTACGTAATTCCATTCATTATTATTACATTGGAATAACTTTGTAAAAGTGGCATACCCTATACATAACTTTGTATATCGTGGCATACCTATACTTGGTGAAATCCTTATATATTCCATTCTTATTTATTACATTGGAATAACTTTTGTATCTGTGGAATCCCCTATACTTGGTGATCTACTTACATTATTCCATTCTTTATTATTACATTGGAATATCACATGCGTGTGTTTTACAGGACTGGTTCCATTGTTTATTATTCCGTATTTATTATTACATTTGGAATATCACATGCGTGTGTTTTACAGGACACGGTTCCATTGTTTATTATTCAAAGACATTTATTATTACATTTGGATCATCCATCGCTTGTGAATTTCACCTGACCTAGTTCCGTTATTATTATTCTGTTGGAATAACCTGCCTGTGCGGTCTATCGCATGTATGGTGATTTCTTTTGTTATTCCATTCTTTATTATACCCAGTTGGTTAAAACTTTGACTTCTATACTCCATGAAATTAGTAGAATATTCTTGATATTTGCGTTTCATCCAGTATCTTTTCATGGAAATATTCTTCTGATCATTCTTGAATTTTACTCTACAAAGCAGTATCATGTTGACAATTTGGACGTTATTAGTTCTTGAATAAATTAATTCGTGAACTTGTTTTATTGAATTATTATGTCATTGTCATCATCCTCATGTTATATTATGTTATCTTTGGCTTACGTGCATAGATGAACTTAGTATGATTATGACCAGGGATCATTCGGTATAATCATGGCTTGTTATAAATGATGTGATAAAAGTCCTCAGTGGCCTGTAATGCAGTGATGGATAGTTTTTGGTATGATTATGACCAGGGGTGATTCGGTATAGTCTTTGATAATTTGATGAATATCCTTGGCCGTAGTGCAGGGGTGATTCGATGATGTGGAATATTTATTATAGCTAAGTCTCAGCTATAACAGTGATGAAAAACCTTTTAAATCATAAAAGATAGTAGATTTTATTCTCTACTAGACTCTTTTAATGGATTGCATGTTCCGCTGCAGTTAAACTTGATGTCTATTGTATTTTATCAGTTTAACACTGTTGAAGGCTAATGATAATTTATTCTGCATTATCTTAGTCATAATATTTCTTACTGGGCTAGTTGAGTTCACCCTTTCTTTCACTGTTCTCTTCAGGAAATGAGAATATAGCTGGGACGAGTTGGGGAGAAGAGTGATGGTGTTAGAAGATAGCATTAGTAGTCCTCACTATTACATTAAATAGTGTGACAATAAATGTAATGAGGACTCTTGAGTATGGATATTGTCTAAATGACAATATTCCTATTAGAACTCTCGGTTTATGTATTGTCGTATGTTTACCTGACGGATGTATAATTAAGTTTGTATTTGAATTTATGTACCATATAAGTGGCGACCCAAGATGAGTGGCGTATACCTAATTTTGGGGGCTTCACGGTTAGTATCGAGCTTAGGATATGATCCTGGCTAAGATGTGAGATAAGAACTAGGAGGGAGAGGCGGGAATTCCTTCGCTAGTATGACCTACCTAAATTTATTTGGTATTTAATTGGTCAATCGAGTATAGGAATAATATGTGATATGTTAATTAACCCTTGTTTTGTGACGGTGTTTGAGAATGACATCCGAAAATCTTTGAGATAAGCAATAAAGCACATGAGAGTGTTGATTCACTCAAACAAAAGGTAACGACCAACAACACGATAATAATCATATCTTGGTGGCAAGCAATTTATCGAACAATGATAACCATCGTGGGGAAATAATCATGCTAAGAATGGTAACCACTTGGTGGTAATCATGGCAAAGATAATAGAAGTGGAAATTGCAAGAAGAGAAGGTCATTTAGCTCAATTTTGTTGTGCACCAAAGTAAAGTCTAGTCTGGGACGGTGGCACCAAAGGTGGATATGGACAAAACAAAGTCGTTGGTTTTAGGAAGTGCATTTTTCATGACTTCTCAAAAGCGAGTAAACCGAACAAAGTTAGCACGGGTTAGTTAATTATAAATTGCGAAGTCTATACCTTATAAGATCTGCGGTTCTACCCATTATTTTATCTCTCTTGCTTACGTTCAACGTTTAAATTTGACTCCGGAGAAGTTAAACTTTGACTTATTAGTTGAAACTTCGTTAGTAGGAGCCTTTCGTTACGCTACTATTTTTAAATCTTGTTTGATTCAAATAAACACTTTCACGTTACTGTCGATCTTATCTTTTTGAAAATACTTGCCTTTGATGTGATTTTAGGAATCAATTGGTTAACTACTCATCGGGCTTTTCGTAAGGTTGTTAGCTTTTATATTCATAACCAACTTTGTTATGCGAATTCAAATAACCAAACTACTAAAGTCAATTATTGTTATATCAAGCTATAAGTAAAGAGCCCCGAACCTTTCGTTGTTGACTTCCTTGTGTGGGAATGCGAAACCGGCGAAAGCTTTCAGAGGCGACATCGTGAATGAAGATGCCAAGTTTATAGGTATCATTGTGAGGTGCTATCTAGGTTAAGGGATAAAAGTCACAGTTGGTATCAATGTGACGTACTATCCAAGTCTTGGATGAGAGTCACAGTTTTGAATGATATTTCTATTATTAATAAATTTCCTGGTGTATTCTTGAAGACTTCTTAGCCTACTTAGAGCATGAAATCGAATTTCATATTGACCCCAGTACAAAACCCATTTCTTAAACCCTCAAATATTTCTTTAACTAAAAGGATCTGTTTACGTGAATTATGATGAAAGTCATAATAAAAGTATAGAACTGATGAAAATCATGGGTATATGAAGTATTAGTAAGTTTTATGATGAGTTATGTTGGTTAGTATGTGAAAACATGAAAGTTTCTTAGAAATCACAAAGAGTTGAAAATCAGATTTTGGTGAAAAACGTAACATGAAATTCAATTGACCATATCTCCTATTATATTTTGAATTTTTGAGTGTGGTCAAGTCCTAGAGTTAGATCTATGAGTTACCTAACTAATCCAAGTGGAATTACTGGAAAAGATGTTGTAGATTTTTGTGTGGACTGATTTTAGCAAAGGAGTGCAAAGCTGCAAAAATCGAAAAAGCTGCTGCCATGATTTTAGAGAGGCTGTTTCGGCCACTTAAATTATGAGAAAAATTCTGGCCTTTTGGGACATGAAGGTATATGGTATAAAGTACCTCCTGTCCAAAAATGAGCTCATTCTGACTTAAAATGAGCAAGTTATGACTATTTCAATATTTAGGTTTTTCCGACAAAAAATGCTATAACCGGAGTTCTATAACTCCGATGACCATGAAATTTAAACTGGAAGCTCATGTTAACATGTGTAAGGTCCTGCCAATATTTGGGAATTTTTGGAGTTTAACTTGAGGTAGCTAATTTCTTAAGGAATTAATTAGAAATTGATTTTTGAAAAATAGTAAATGAATTTTAAAAATTCCGAGAAAAATATATTTTTATTATGGGACTATATTATGCGAAATCCCAGAAAAGAAATATTTTTGGGACTGATTTGGTATTTTCATGAAAATAGTTTAATTCTGAACATATGAGTTAAATATGTTATGTGAAGTAACAAAGTTGAAAATAGGATTTTATGGCTAGAGAATCCTATATAGAGTATATGCATATTTTTGAGGGATTTGATAATTGGTGATGATATCTTATTAGTATGGCATTTTTGAATGATTAAATGCATTATATGGTAAAGCGTAAACAATTGAGATAAATTGTTTATAAATTTAAGAAGTGATTAAAATATTGTTATATTATTAATGATATTAGATTATGAGATTATTAAGTGATTGATAACATGGGGATATTCTTGAATTCTGGATAAATTATATTATAAATGTTTAATATTTATCCTTTATCTCATTTGATTGATTCTTTATATCATTATCCTCATGCTTATATTATGTTGAAAGTCATCTGTGGCCTGTAGTGCATAGATGGACTTGGTATGATTATGACCAGGGATTGTTCGGTATAATCATAACCGTAATTGAAAACACGATTATATTTGGCCGTAGTGCATGGATAATTTGTGGTCGTGATACTAATGAATACACGATTATCTTTGGCCGTAGTGCATGGATAATTTGTGGTCGTGATACTAATGAATACACAATTATCTTTGGCCGTAGTGCATGGATAATTTGTGGTCGTGATACTAATGAATACACGATTATCTTTGGTCGTAGTGCATGGATAATTTGTGGTCGTGATACTAATGAATACACGATTATCTTTGGCGGTAGTGCATGGATAATTTGTGGTCGTGATACTAATGAATACACGATTATCTTTGGTCGTAGTGCATGGATAATTTGTGGTCGTGATACTAATGAATACACGATTATCTTTGGCAGTAGTGCATGGATAATTCGTGGTCGTGATACTAATGAATATCCTCGGCACGTAGTGCGGGGATGATTCGATGATATGAATTAATTATTGGTGAGTCTCAAAGAATGAAATATTAATTCATGGATGTGGTAAAAGTCATCTTTGGCAGTAGTGCATTGATAGACTTGGTATGATTATGACCAAGGATTATTCGGTATAATCATGACCAGTAATTGAAAACACGAATATCCTTGGCACATGGTGCATGGATAATTCGTGGTCGTCGTGATACTATTAAGTGCGTCTCGGCATTATTGGTTTTCTGATTGTATATCTTTGGCTGTAGTGCAAAGATGAGTTGTTAATAAATATCTTTGGTAGGATTGCGAAGATGAATTTAATATTTTTTAACGATAAAGGTATTCAAGGTATCCTCACCTCTTTATCATACCAATCATCGCCCTAATTTCGAGGTCGAAATTCCATAAGGAGGGAGATTGTGAGACCCAGATTTTATCAATAAAGATTTAAATTTTGTCGAAATAATTTTAATATTATGGTGTGAATTTGAGATAATATTATAGTTGTGGGTAGTATTTATAAATTTTGCAAAGTATGTAAGTGGTTATATTATATTCGATTGGTGGGGAATATTCGGTTTAGTAGGAATATTCGCATAACTGGCTCAATCATTGGTGGACCCTACTAATGTAATTATTATCGGATTGAGAAAGCGAAAAAAATATTTTATTGAAATAACGGTGGAAGTTTTACCGTTGATCATTGTTGAACTACTCGGTAGTAGTAAAAGTACGATGTACGTGTGGTTTCATAGTAGCACCGGTATTGATTATTGATGCTTATGTGAGAAGTCACTCGGTTTGATTCCATTATCATCGATTAATAATATGAATTATTATAGCGATAATGGCGTTTTGTTTTATTCAGTATTATTAACGTAATAAAAGCGAAACATCTTTATATATAAAATGAATACTTTATTAAAGTTATTACATAAATAGAATATATTGTATTTTATTATGCATAGTGTTGCATAATAGTGTTTTGCATAGTGTTGCATAGTGTTTGCATAGTAAAATGTTTTTATATAAATAGAATATATTATATTTTATTTAAAAGATTTTACTTTAAATATGGACCGTCAGATTAAAGTAAATCAATTTGGACCGTTCATGAATTAATTATTATGCAATCTATTTTCCTATAAATAGAAGCTCATTCCTTCAATATTTTCTTACGAATTCACTGAAACTCTAGAGAGAGAAATTATAGAGAGAAGCTATAGAGAGAAAATCTATAGAGAGAAAGAAGAAGAGTATTCTGCTACTTCACTTTTCCAATATTCAGTTCTTCTAAGGTAAGGATATTATTTGTTGTATCCGTAAGGGTGTTATTCTTTCTTAATCATGAAGAGAACTTACATTATTCCATTCATTATTATTACATTGGAATAACTTTGTAAAAGTGGCATACCCTATACATAACTTTGTATCGCCGACATACCCTATACTTGGTGAAATCCTTATATTATTCCATTCTTATTTATTACATTGGAATAACTTTGTATCTGTGAATCCCCTATACTTGGTGATCTTCTTACATTATTCCATTCTTTATTATTACATTGGAATATCCATGTCGTGTGTTTTACAGGACTGGTTCCATTGTTTATTATTCCGTATTTATTATTACATTGGAATATCCTATACGTGTGTTTTTACAGGACACAGTTCCATTGTTTATTATTCAAAGCATTTATTATTACGTTGGATCATCATCGCTTGTGAATTTCACACGACACGGTTAGTTATTATTATTACATTGGAATAACTTTTTGCGTGTGGTCTAACGCATGCATGGTGATTTCTTTTGTTATTCCATTCTTTATTATACCCGGTTGGTTAAAACTTTGACTTCTATACTCCATGAAATTAGTAGAATATTCTTGATATTTGCGTTTCATCCGGTATCTTTTCATGGAAATATTCTTCCGATCATTCTTGAATTTTACTCTACAAAGCGATTATCATGTTGACAATTTGGACGTTATTAGTTCTGAATAAATTAATTCGTGAACTTTTTTATTGAATTATTATGTCATTGTCATCATCCTCATGTTATATTATGTTATCTTTGGCTTACGTGCATAGATGAACTTAGTATGATTATGACGAGGATCATTCGGTATAATCATGGCTTGTTATAAATGATGTGATAAAAGTCCTCGGTGGGCTGTGTAATGCGTTGATGGATAGTTTTGGTATGATTATGACCAGGGGTGATTCGGTATAGTCATTGATAATTTGATGAATATCCTTGGCCGTAGTGCAGGGGTGATTCGATGATGTGGAATATTTATTAAAGCTGAGTCTCAGCTATAACAGTGATGAAAAACCTTTTAAATCATAAAAGATAGTAGATTTTATTCTCTTCTTGACTCTTTTAATGGATTGCATGTTCCGCTGCAGTTAAACTTGATGTCTATTGTATTTTATCAGTTTAACATTGTTGAAGGCTAATGATAATTTATTACGCATTATCTTAGTCATAATATTTCTTCTTTGGGCTAGTTGAGCTCACCCTTTCTTTCTTTGTTCTCTTGTGAAATGAGAATATAGTTTGGGACGAGTCGGGGAAAAGAGTGATGGTCCCGAAGATAGCATTAGTAGTCCTCACTATTCTGTTAAATAGTGTGACAATAAATGTAATGAGGACTCCTTGAGTATGGATATTGTCTAAATGACAATATTCCTATTAGAACTCTCAGTTTATGTATTGTCGTATGTTACACGACAGATGTATAATTAAGTTTGTATTTGAATTTATGTACCATGTAAGTGGCGACCCAAGATGGGTGGCGTATACCTAATTTTGGGGGCGTCACAGTGGCACTCTTTTTATTCTTCACGTAATAGGCCATTGGCCTAGTCCCTCCTTACCAAACACAAAGCTAGAAAATTATGAGAAGGGGAGTGGCCTATATGGTACTCTTCTACCAAATCCTTCATAACCATCAGCTTCTTCTCCATTCCAATGGTTTAATTCATTGAGTAAAGCTTAGATTGGTCACAAGCTTTCCTACAAATGGAGCTATTCACATTCACAACCATTTTCCTAAATTCTTTGTTAAAAACTTCAAGTGTGTGAGTGTGATTGGGTGGAGCTTATATAATCTACAAAGTGAAGCTAGAGTAGCAATTCAACTCCACCAAAGGAAATATTCCTCTATATGTTCTTACATTCAAGTATTTGCAAAGTTCTTAGAAAAGTAAAATAATACTTGTTTTGAGTTAAAAAGTTTATGGTTGAAGCATGCTAGAATGTGTAACTTGAAGCTAGACGTTGTTAATATGGTTAAATGCAAAATCAATGAAAGTGAAACAAAGTAAATTGGTCAAGTAACAAATCTGTAATGAAGAGAATCACTAATTGTGTTAAACTTTGGAAAAATGATAAAAATCTTGAATTGATCCTTGAATTTAATTGTTTGTATGTTTGGAAGTGTTAGAAGCATGCTAGGGATGTTTCATAGCAAGTTTATATCAATTATACATCATTACATTGTTGTTTGGTTGGTTGTTGGGTTAAAAATTTTCATAAGGTTCATAACAGGGGAAAGATTTTCCAAGCTTACAACAGCCATGCCCGGGGGTGCTGCAGTGACTAATTTTGTTTGTTTTATTTTATTTGATTTGTTTGATGCAAGAAGTCTTAATTTCACTTAAATTCAAGAACATACATACTTCTTAAACATGTAGCAATGAAAGTTGCAAGATGTTTTAGTTGGTTTAGAGTTGAATTATAACCTTTTGGAAAGAAAAGTTAAAAGATGAAAAACATGTTATAAACCTTACGCATTTTTGAATCTAACCTATTGAGCATATGTTTATAGCTTAGTTAGTCTTGTAAATATATATGAAATGTGGACTCAACGTACCTTGCATATGTAGATTGTTAGACATGACATCTTAATATTTGAAAACCAATTGATTTGAAAACTCTATGACTTATATGGTGAACTTTTGAACAATTAGGATAGGATGCTTATGCCTGTAAAGATAATTGACATGTTCACGCATCTAGTTAGACATTTTATAAACTATGCAAGCATGTGTAGAAAGAGGTTGTTTGGAAATATTATGTGGTGTAATGAATACTATGGCTAGTGGTTGATATAATGAACTCTTTTAACTGTGGAAGATGGAAATGTATGAGTAACTTTAATAAAGGGTCAAAACTAGCTTAAAGGTTCTTTAATATGTGAAACAACTTAAAAATACGTAAAGTAAGGGATATTTTGCAAATACAAATAAAAGATGAGCATATGGTACTAAAGATTTTAAAGGTATATATCAATGTGAGTTACGCATCTATGAGTGTGTAGTCTATATGAATTTAGATATATGTGATGAAAGTATGCAAATATGTATATCAAGTGTGTGTGTCTAATGAATACCTATACATACATAAATTGGATAACATAGTCCATTGAGGTGATTTTACACTATAAGTGGTAATCAACGCTAAAGGCAAGTCTCCTAACTCACACAACTTTGGATTTTGTGTGAATTCTCAAACTTCGTTTAATTCTCGTATTGAATGCAAGTTTTCTAAAATCTTTACATTGTATATTGTATAACCCGAATTGTTGCCATACTTATATCGAGAAAACATCTATTAATATTCGAAAATCATTTATATGCCTTAACATTGTTACGAGCATTGGACTTATCGTTCATAAATGCATTATAAAAATTGTCTAAGCCTTTGATTCGGCTAGACCATAATCATGTGTTAAGAAATCTATCCAAACCAATCGATTTGGTACGGACTCTTGTAAATCTACTGAGATGAACAACCCTCTTAAAAAGGGGAAATTTTATATTATCGGGGGCAAGCGTGTACGTACGAGTATGATTAAATGTTATGCATAACGTAGGGTACTTTAGTACGATCACCTATTGTACTCGTTTATATTGGATTGCGATATAATTACATTAATTCTAGTAAGAGTTCTTAGTCCTTAGTATTTGCTTTCGGTGTTCATTCTTATTGAACCTCGAAATGAATAAATCCTAAAATTTTGTTGATATCCTTTAGTCTATAGTGACACCTATTGAATACTCTTGATATTTCTTGATATCATTGAACTATCAATTATTGTTATTCCCTTGAAGATTCAAATGCTATAACTGCTTATTCTTCTTGCTATATTACTTGCTGGGCAAACTTGTTGCTCATTCTTGCTTCCCTAAAAACATTACAGTTAAGGCAGAGCAAAGAGGTACATCGGGAAAGGACAAGGAAAAGGGAAAGGCTACAGAATAACTTAGTGCTTTAAGTGTAGAAGTATTATTACTATTGTTATGCTTATTATTATGTATTTAAGGATGATTAAGTTATGTCTAAGTTTAATCACTGGATTGTTATAGTAATGGTTACGGTACCTTGGGATGCGAATATTTATATTATATTAATGTAAATTATTCTATTATTTTTGTTGTTGATGATTTTAGTATGATATTAGAATTAGCACATGACGAATCAAATTCGAGATATGAGTGTCTGAATTTGGGGGCATCATATTGATTCCCTCCACATTTGTTATCACTGCTTCGATGACTACTACTACTGGTATTATCGATTTATCGGCTACTCTCTCTTGGTTGGGTTGATTCATTATCGCGCTCCAATAACTGAGCCCTATTCACAACATCTGAATATAAGCAAAGTTTGTGAGAAATAATGTATTAGCGTATTTCGGGTTTCAAAACTTGCAAAAACATTCACGTTATTCTCTCCTCATTATCTACTAAATTGGCTGTAAACTGGGATAACTCCGTAAATTCAGCCTCGTACTATGATACAGTCATATTGTTTTTCTCTAGCTTGATAAATTCCACCTCCTTCATAGGACAAATACTTTCGGGAAAGTACTTATCGTTGAACAGTTCTTAGAACTTCTCCCAAGACATCTTCAGTGCGGTAGGTTGAGTACACTTTATAGATTCCCACCAATAATCTGTTTCTCCTCGCAACATGAAGGTGGCAAAGGGAACCTTTTGCTCCTCAGAGCATCCCAAGATATCAAATATCTTGGTGATCTGCTTTATCCACGTATCTTCCTTAAGTGGTTTTGGCTTTCCCAAAAACTTTGGTGGTCCCAGCTCTTTGAACTTTTTAGCAGTCACCGTTCGAGAGTTGCCAGTGCTTCCACCCGCATTTTGAACAAGAGTCTCTCTTGCCTGATGTTGCACGAATTGCAGAAAGCTCCTAAACATTACTTCGTTCATCAATTGGTCGGTGTTATTGTGTACATGAGGATTATTGCCTTCTTGATGCACATTATCCTAGTTATTGATCATCGATGACTAAATGGTTTCATGTGCTCCATTTCTTATCTCAACATTCTCGGATGTCATTTTCAAACACTGCCACAAAACAAGGGTTAATTGACAAGCCGCATATTATCCCTATATTCTGACCGACCAATTAAATAACAAATAAGCTTAGGTAGGTTATACTAATGAAGAATTTACCCGTCTCTCTCCTTCTAGTTCTAGTCTCACATCTCAGCAAGGATAAATTTTAAAGATTTATAATTCAATTTATCAAGAATTCAATGATGTCCAAATTGTTAACATGATACCGCTTTGTGGAGTAAAATTCAAGAATAATATTGTATCAAAAATGATTTGGACCGAAAATAAATCAATTTTTGTCATGAATAGTACCCCGAGTAAATAGTAACTGAGTGAATAGTACCCCATAAATAGTACTTCAGGAATAGTATCCGGTGAATAGTACCCCAGTATGAGAATATTAAAAATTATCAAGAATATTTAGAATAATATTTCTGTGAAAAGATACTAGATGAAACGCAAATTTCAAAGATATTCTACTAATTTCAAGAAGTATAGAAGCACACATTCACATCACACACACATCCACATCACACACATATTTATACTATATATATATATATATATACATACAGAATAATTTTCTACCGATTATTTGGAAAAATGAGTAAGTGGGGGTCCAAGTAATAAGTCAAATTTACAACAAATACTTCATAAAATACCCCTCTATTTATCCCAATTCACTTGGCTTCTCAAAATACATTCTTAATAACATTCATCATTAATATTATAACTCACAATATTAACAACCAGATCATTCCCAAGAAAGAGGGGGCTCTCTGATAAGGATTTATCCCTATTGACGCGCAATTAGGTGTCCAAGCCCCTTTCCTCAACAGAACTTTCTAGACATCGTCAATAATGCAAATAATAATATGAATAACTTTGTCATCTCAATTATTGATTTAATAATATAAAATATTATGACAATAATTGAATGAATAACGTGAGATACTATGCAGAAATTATTGTAGCAATAATTAAACAAAACTGAGTGACTTCTCACGTAAGTATCAATAATCAAAGATACTGTACAATACCGTGAACTACTATGCAACCACACGTATTACTGTACTTTTATCACCGGGTATTTTAACAGTTAACGATATAACTCTCGCCGTTATTTTTATAAAAAGATATTTCTATCGTTTTTTAACTCCGATAGTAATTCCGTTATGGGGTCCACCAATGATTTTGTCGTCGTACAAATATTCCCTGTTAAAACGAATATTCCCCGACTAATCGAATATTTTATAACAACTTATTTACTTTGCAAAATTTATAAATATTACCCACAACTATAACATTATATTAAATCCACACCATAATATTCTAAAATATATTTCGAGAAATTAAATCTTTATTCATAAAAGTTGGGGTCTTACAGTATTTGTATAAACAATTTATGTTTATATCTTCCGCAATAGTTATAGAATTGATATATCAGGTTCATAGTGATTAGTACCCGGATTTGGGGATGTCACTTTAACACATTCAGCTTGCTGAATTAAAACATTCATCTTACTGAATTAACACATTCAGCTTGCTAAATATCACATTCAGCTTTCTAAATTAACATATTTGATTTACTGACTTTTCAAATCATCAAACATATAGCTTATCATTTTAATTCTTAATACTTATCTATTTAATCAAACATGTAATTATAATACTGTATTTATATTCATATACCAAATTTTAGCGTCATACATTTACATGCTTGGCATATTTCTATAAATGCTAACTATCCCATTTTAAACCTCAAAAAATGGGATCTACCCAAAATATACTCCCCTATACACATAAATGGGGATACATCACATTTACATACTACCGCACAACTATTGAGGCTTACATCAAACATATAACCCTAATAGACAAAAGGGGTACTACTGCATCTATCTACATAACCTCCAAACTAACATATCACTGACTGCCCGACTGAGCCTCGTCGGTCAGAATATGGTCATGAGGTATAACTCCATATACTCGATGACGAACGGAGTGGTTAGACTCTCTAATCTCAAAATACGACCTCCTCTCTTCTGTTCGGCGACTCGCATATGCTGCATCTAGAGCCTATCCCAAAGTCTCTATCCTGACCAATTTGGCATCTGCCTCAACCTCTAACTGATCCACCCTCCTCCCTACTCAAACCCAGGCACTCTCAACTTGGATCCCGTTAACGATTTCTAAGTCAAACATCAGATGCAGTGCCTGATGCTCAATGCTCAACACTCCAAACTTATTCTCCTCTTGTTATAATCTTGATTACATCTCTTCTAGCTCTAACTAAGACTGGTGAGCTACATCAAGGTTCTACTGCTCCGTAAACTGAATAATATGATACTTCATCTCTAATCGTGCTATCCTTTCCTTTAACGTCGTGTTTCTTGCCATTAAATATCTTATCAAGATATCCTCTGCAGTGTCCTCAACCTCTATAGGCTCTTGAACAGGGACCACCTGATCCTGCTCCAATGAATGACTATATTGTCTCTCTTCGAACATCCTACAATACCAAAACAACAATAACATCATTATCACAATAAAATATATTCATTGATGAAATGAAATAATATTTTATTATGTACTACTCATACTCGATGAATTTCCACGGTCCATCTCTTATCATACTCTATACGAGTTTTCTTCTAAGGTTATAACCTAGGTTTCGCATCCTAAAGTTTATAACCTACAACTTTGATACCAATCCGTGACACCCCTAAATCCGGGTTCTCTAACCTCGAGTTTGGTGCTCACGATCCATCATCATCATAAGCATTCTATAAACTATTGCAGAATAATAAACATACGATGTTCATTATAATAAAGTTTTATAATAATATCCCAAAGTCTATTAACCTTAACTTAAACATACCTTACTTAAGTTACCCTTAGTAACACAAAAGGTTTACATTACAAATGTACATAGTATCATATACTACATAAACATTCGCAATATCTATTCTTGCACTTTTCCTTTACCTTTGTCCTTCTTGGACGTCTCTAGCTTAGCTATAATAAATGTCATGATATAGCAAGGGTAAGCAACGAATTTTCTTAGCAAGTTTAAATACAAGGAAGATATATCATGATTAGTAAGGAATTTATCATTCAATGTTCAATAATAGAAATCAATTGTGAAAGAACATGAATTAAGTCTTGATAACTGAATATTCGAATAATTGAATAATAGATGTTGAGTGGTCATAATGACCATGAACATATGCAAAGGTTGTCAGTATTTAAACTGGTTCTTTTAATAAGTTATGGTAATCAAGGGGATCAGCCTTTCATACCCGGTGTATTATGCATAAACACTTATTATACAAGCAACAATTGTTTTCCAATAATGATTTAATCAAATTGTACTTTTTCTCAGTCTTGAGTTCTTACCAAATCAATTGGTAAAAAAAAACTTTTAAAACATATTTGATTTAACAAATTTAAACATACTTGATCTAGCTGATACACTGAGCATAGATCCATATCTTAAACAGTTCATGAATGAAAGAACTTTAACTAATTCACAATTCAATAATAATAGAACATGAATTTAATTGCACCAAGTGGGAGTATCAATAACTAGTATTGATGTGAAAAATCAATGATAATTATTAACTAACATGCTTTGAAAATAATAAATCAAGTTTGAGTTAGAGAACTTGTATCGATTGCAGTCTACTGATACGTAATTTAGTTTACTTCTTAATGAAAAGACCTATAATTGATCTTTCGATTAACATATCATAGTATATCTCATAATACTACTACTTATAAGCAAATTGGCTAACATTTAACCACATAATCAAATGATAGATAACACCCTAACACATCAGTTTTATTATCGTCCTTTAAAAATTTTTCAATCACTATATCATATTTAACACTTTAATCTTTTATATTATAAGTTCTTCTTTATAATCCAGTAAATCGAATACTAATACTATAGTCTGGATTAATCAAACATGACATTTCAGCAACCTGGATTGACTATTCCAGCAACCTGTATTCAAATAATGTAACGACCCCAAAATTTATACAATTTAATTCTCGACTTCGGTCGTTAACAATACATTTAGCCTCTAATTTTACATCATTAAACGATAATACAACCATTGAAATTTGCAGAATAATTAAAATTTTTTATTACAATTAAAATTTTCTATTACAAACTATTCTTGTTCCCAAAACTTTCAACATTTTCATCTAAATATCTTAAAATCATTTTAATACTACAAGAGTTTACATCGCAAAACGATATTACAAAACAACATTAATACATTATTCAGAACCTTAAACATGGTTCAAATAATAATAACTCAGCCAAAGTATATAAATCTTCAAGTATCACATCTGATTCATATCTTTCAAGTAGCACATAACTTTACCTTAAATCTTTAACCTACAAAATTGGTTATTTGCAAGGTTGAGCTCGACAGCCCAGCATAATCTAACAGTTTTCATGCATCACATAGCACATAATAACATGCTCAATATAAATCTCATAAACATTGGACTAACATAACATACATGTTGTAGTTCATATAACAAGTATAAAGATTGAGTTTCTTACTCAATCAACATTCATTACTCAATCAACGTAGTCATAAATTGACTTTAACATTTCATACTCTCAACATTAATATAACACACCATGCTATTTGAAATAAAGATTTCAAACAGTTCATCATCAAATTTACATAGCAAATAGGAACTGAAAGACTTGTCTTGAACGTTGTTTACCAATAACAGTTTAACAACTTACAGTTATCTGTACTTCACGTGCCCTACATAATTATATAATCATACACATCAACTATTAGTCACATAGAAACGCATAGTAGTTGTAATATAAACTTTAATCTACATCGTATAACCCTTCCTATTAATCAATACACAATGTTCAATTTGATTGTGTTAACATTAGACTTATAACCCACTATATTTCATACTCGAAGTTCATTCAAGTGCTTAAGTCTTGCTAGGAATCATTATTGGTTTTATATTAACCCTATTCCATATCTTATAATATTTATTTCAATTGAATTGAAACACTTTTTAAGTTCATTAACACTTGACACGGCATTTCGACGTTCATTCGTCACACGCCCAATTTGTCTCTCTTGTGTGTGCTTAGTATGCTTATATAACTTATCTAATATATCATTTATTAATGTTAAGCATCATTATATTTACTAATATTCATGTTTTATAACTTAGGAAAACATCTTTTATCGTCAGAAGCACTACACTTGCATACGTGCATGCCCGACGGTCTCTGATTGCCTCCTAATACCTATCAGTCCCAAAAATGGCACTTTTGACCCCTGTTCCTGACATCAAATTGAAATACTTAAAGATCAAAAGTTGAAGGTCTACTCGTCCTCATTCTGGATCATCTTAAATCAACTCAATCGGAGTTCGTATGAAAACGTTATGGTCGTTTCACTATATAGGAGGTCAAAACTGTCCGACCCAAACTACTATTCTGGCAGTGTCAACTATTCTGGTGCTGCAGCGCCCCAAATAGCATTGGGGGCCACACTTGCAGCTGCCCTTAGCAGTAGTTATGCATTTATTTTTCCAGTTTATTGTTCTTACGAATTTTTGACCCTTTCTCCTTCCAACCTTCATAACTTGAGTTATACACACCCAAATCAGCCGTTTTCGACACTATGGATTCGTAATTCACAAAAATACAATATACTAGAATTATAACAATTTACAGAAACAATAACAAACCTAAATCCTCACCCAAAACTCATGTTCATATTAGTTTTACATGTTTTAACATATTTAGCGTAATCATTCACCACGAATTCGATTCCTAACCAAATCAATTTGTTTAAACTTCGTTGTTTTCGTTTTTCAACATACTAACAACATCTATTATCAATTTCAGATTATATACATGTTCTAACCATCAATATTTGACTCCAACTAAGCCATAACATACATATTTCATCAATA
Source organism: Panax quinquefolius (assembly GCA_020205615.1). Taxonomy (NCBI): domain Eukaryota; kingdom Viridiplantae; phylum Streptophyta; class Magnoliopsida; order Apiales; family Araliaceae; genus Panax; species Panax quinquefolius. The sequence continues at coordinate 109,503,015 of CM035156.1, forward strand.
GCTCAATTTCCTCTTCTTTATCATACTTTTCATGATTTTGATAACCCAAAACCAATTATAGATTACATATAATGGATTATTCATACCCATAAACATATCAAGAAATTCATCATCAAAACTTAATTACGGTGAAGTAATTTTAAGAAAACACAACTAGAGTTTAAAATTAGATTATTACGTTTGATTAGTTAGAAAACTCAAACAATCTTCTTCTTCTTTTTTGATTCTCTAACCTTCACATAGAATTTCTTCTTCTATTCCTCTCAATTTTTCTCTTCCTCTCTTCTTCTCTTTTCTTAGGCTTAGGCCAAACCTTTAAGTAAAAACCAACGCACAAAAACTAACATCTAAAACTGACGTACTATTAAATATAATAATTATGTATCATTTATAAAAATATTTATTATATTATTATTATTATTATTATTATTATTATTATTATTATTATTATTTTTAATTCAAAAGCCATAAGGCTTTGTTTGGCAAAACACTTTTAAAATAATGACTTAATCATTCCTTAAGTCTTGCTTGGTAAATCCATTTAAAACTCTTTTAATTTACTTTAATAAATCATTAAGATTATAGTTTATTGTCCCACACTATTTACTTGGATTTCCATATCCAATCTTAATTAAATAAACAAAACTAATTACCACAAAATTATAATTTTTATTATAATTTGACTTAATAAATTAACATATCACGCTTGTTTTAATCCCTTCTTTATAAATTTCTTAAATTACTTCTTACTTTTCAAACTCTATTTGAGCTTATTCTTTCATTATCAGCACCTCTCTTCTCTAAGGTTATAGCCTAAGGTACTCTTACCTAAGGTTTCTAACCTATCAGCTTTGATATCAACTATAACGACCCCAAAATTCATACAATTTAATTCTCGACTTTGGTCGTTAACAATACATTCAACCTCTAATTTTACATCATTAAACGATAATACAACCATTGAAATTTGCAGAATAATTAAAATTTTCTATTATAATTAAAATTTTCTATTACAAACTATTCTCATTCCCAAAACATTCAACCTTTACATCTAAATATCTCAGAATCAGTTTAATACTACAAGAGTTTACACCACAAAACGATATTACAATTCAACATTAATACATTATTCAGAACCTTAAACATGGTTCAAATAATAATAACTTAGCCAAAGTATATAAATCTTCAAGTATCACATTTGATTCATATCTTTCAAGTAGCACATAACTTTACCTTAAATCTTAAACCTGTAAAAGTGATTATTTGCAAGGTTTAGCTCGACAGCCCAGCAAAATCTAACAGTTTGCATGCATCACATAGCACATAATAACATGCTCGATATACATCTCATAAACATTGGACTAACATAACTTATATGTTGTAGTTCATATAACAAGTACAAAGATTGAGTTTCTTACTCAATCAACATTCATTACTCAATCAACGTAGTCATAAATTGACTTTAACATTTCATACTCTCAACATTAATATAACACACCATGCTATTTGCAATAAAGATTTCAAATAGTTCATCATCAAATTCACATAGCAAATAGGAACTGAAATACTTGCCTTGATCGTTGCTTACAATAACGGTTTAACAGCTTACAGTTATCTATACTTCATGTGCCCTACACAATTATATAATCATACACATCAACTATTAGTCACATAGCAACGCATAGTAGTTGTAATATAATCTTTAATCTACATCCTATAACCCTTCCTATTAATCAATACACAATGTACAATTTGATTGTGTTAACTTTAGACTTATAACTCACTATATTTCATACTCAAAGTTCATTCAAGTGCTTAAGTCTTTCTAGGAATCATTATAGGTTTTATATTAACCCTATTCCATATCTTATAATATTTATTTCAATTGAATTGAAACACTTTTTAAGTTTATTAACACTTAGCATGGCGTTTCGATGTTCATTCGTCATACGTCCAATTAGTGTCTCTTGTGTGTGCTTTGTATGCTTATAAAACTTATCTAATACATCATTTATTAATGTTAAGCATCATTATATTTACTAATATTCATGTTTTATAACTTAGGAAAATATCTTTTATCATCAGAAGCACTACACTTGCATACGTGCATGCCTGACGCCCTCTAATTGCCTCTTAATACATATCAGTCCCTAAAATGGTCATTTTTACCCCTGTTCCCAACATCAAATTTAACAATGTAAAGAACAATAGTTGTAGGGCTACTCGTCCTCGTTCCGGATCATCTTGAATCACCTCAATCGGAGTTCGTATGAAAACGTTATGGCCGTTTTACTACAGGAGGTCAAAAGCGTCGACCCGGACTACTATTATTCGGTATGTCAACTATTCCGGTATTGCAGTACCCAAATAACCTTAGGGGGGTCTTTGCGGCGCCCCTTAGTAGTAGTTACGCATTTTTTTCCTAGTTTTACTGTTCTTACAAATTTTTGACCCTTTCTCCTTCTGACCTTCATAACTTGAGTTATACACACCCAAATCAGTCCATTTTTGACTCTATGGATTCGTAATTCATAGAAATACAACATACTAGAATTATAACAATTTACAAAAATACTAACAAACCAAAATCTTCACCCAAAACTCATGTTCATATTGGTTTTATATGTTTTAACATATTTAGCATAATCATTCACCACGGATTCGATTCCTAACCAAATCAATCCGTTTAAACTTCATTGTTTTCGTTTTTCAACATACTAACAACATCTATTATTAATTTCAGATTATATACAAGTTCTAACCATCAATTTTTGACTCCAACTAAGCCATAACATACATATTTCATCAATAACTCAATTTCCTCTTCTTTATCATATTTTTTCATGATTTTGATAACCCAAAACCAATTATAGATTACATATAACGGATTATTCATACCCATAAACATATCAAGAAATTCATCATCAAAACTTAATTACGGTGAAGTAATTTTAAGAAAACACAACTAGAGTTTAAAATTAGATTATTACGTTTGATTAGTTAGAAAACTCAAACAATCTTCTTATTTTTTTTTCTTCGATTCTCCAACCTTCACATAGAATTTCTTCTTCTCTTCCTCTCTTCTTCTCTTCTTCTCTTTTCTCAAGCTTAGGCCAAACCTTTACGTAAAAACCAACGCACAAAAACTAACGTCTACAACTGACGTACAATTAAATATAATAATTATGTATCATTTATATAAATATTTATTATTATATTATTATTTTTTTTAATTCAAAAGTCATAAGGCTTTGTTTGGCAAAACACTTTTAAAATAATGACTTAATCATTCCTTAAGCCTTGTTTGGTAAATTCATTTAAAACTCTTTTAATTTACTTCAATAAATCATTTATACTATAGTTTATTGTCCCACACTATTTACTTGGATTTCCATATCCAAACTTAATTAAATAAACAAAACTATTTACCACAAAATTATAATTTTCATTATAATTTGACTTAATAAATTAACATATCACTTTAATTACTAAATTAAATTAAAACAATATTCTTCCAAACTATATAATCCTTAACAACTCTCTAATTTATTTATTAAGTTAACTTAGAGTATTATCTCATAAATTTAATTCATCACTCTTTTATCTTAATTAAGTTAATTTCTATAACTCATGAATTATTTACTTACTAATAAATAATCCAACAAATATCTACTAAACAACAAACACATCAATTAAAAATATTTATTTAATTCAATAAATATTTGAAATTATAAATAAAATTCTGGATTGTTACAACTAATCTCCAATTTAGTAAACAGTTTTCCAATCTAGCAAACTGGATTCATCTAACTTCTAATCCAGCAACCTGGATTCACTAATCATTCAATTTTGTAAATTGTTTTCCAATCCAGCAACCTGGATTCAACTAATCTCCAATTTAGTTTATAGTTTTCCAATCCAAAAACCTAGATTCATCTATCTTTTTACGAAAATACCAAATCAACTTATTATTTTTCTATCGTTTGGCCAAACATATATACATATATTTGTAAGGTTTTGTGAAAATCATAGACGCAATCAAATTGCAAAAATTAGCGGAAGCAAAGTAAAATCAGATTTTAAAATTTTTCATAAACCAATTACCCGAATCATCCTTTATGCATATTATTAATTAAAATGAAGAACAAGAAGTTATGGAATTATACCCTTATAGATATGAGCTTCCATAGGTACGAGTTCAACTCCTACTTCTCTGTGATCTCCTTGAATCTCCGGGTAGATTCCTTCTTTTGATCAGTGATAGCCACCGAAGTGTATGACCTCTATAGGTGATCCACCAAGGAAGAAGAATTTTCAAGAAGAATGGTGTATTGGCTCAAATCCTAGTTTTCTATCTCTGTAGAAAAAAGGCGTACTCTCAAACTTTTGGAATCACATATTTTTGATATCTGATATAAGATTCCTCTTATAAAGATATCAGGTAACCCTATTTAATTAAAATAAGGTATTATTTATTTAATTAAACTCCTTTGATTAATTGGGCTCCCTAATCATATTAGGGATAATTAATTAAACTCATTTAACTAATTTTGCCTCCTAATCCTATTAGGAATAAATGAGAGTACTTATATTAAATTAATTCATAAAATCTTTTAGAAATTAAAATTAATAATAATTGTAATAATATTAATAAAACTCTTCTTATTAATTTATATTTAATATTTTCAAAATATTAAATAATAAATATTAAGCTATTTAATTTACTCTATCACCATAGATTAAATTAAATATTCTTAATATATTGTTATGATTATGCCATTAACTTCTTAAATAGTTATTCTTCCTTTTATGGTTTGACCCTTTAGGTTCTCCATATTAAACCGGTTATGAATAAATCAATTAGAACAATTCTAATCTTATTAAAATAAATAAATTATACAATTTATTTATTTTAATAAATAAGATTTATTCTATAATAGGGATGAGCCTCCCTAGCGATCAATAACTTTTCAGATAATATAGATTTCAACATTAATCATAAAAGAACCTTTGAGCAAATAATTACCGTACAATTCAATCTTGCCACCATACAATGTCCCAATTAAATATAAGACATAAAATTACTTTTAAGTCTTATTTTATTTAATTATATGTATTTTGATTCCTCGATACAACTCATAAATAACAATCCAAAAATTCAAATTGTAATATTAAATATTTATTGAATTATATAAATATTTATTTGATGTGTTTTTGTTGAAATTGATGAAATAAAAATTTGATGTGGTTATTATTATTAAATATTTATGAATTAAATTTATTAGATAATATTCTAAATTAAATTAATTTATAATTTATTTGTAATATATGAGATATAATATTTAATAATTTAAATGGTATGTTAAATTATTTAAGTTTGAGATTATAATTATATGATAATAAAAATTTTATTTAAAATATGTGTTATATTATTAAATATTTGAATTAAAAATTTAAATTAAAGTGCTTAAATATATTAAGTCTTTATTTTAAAGACATTTTTGCCAAACAAATAATTTTTAATAAAACCTAATTTTATATATTTATACATATATGTATATATATGAATTTTATGGCATATAAAGACCCCAACTTATATTTGAAATAATTTCCTCTATTTATTATTTTGGTTATAGGGTTGATTTGATTAATGTGTTAGTTATGGGTAAAATGCACAAATTTCAAATAAGCAAGTGGTTATAAAATATTCATTGTTGTCGGGAAATATTCGTTTGATCGTGGAATATTTTCTTTGTCGGGAATATTAAATGTGACGGTGCTTGACCTTATATGGACCCCCATGTGAGCGATTGGATGAAGAAAAGCAGCAGTATAAGTTGTTTATAAATAATGGCGTAGTTATTCTGAATTATCTTGTTGGAATACCGGTGGTTAAAACACGTAGAACACGGTATTGCATCGATTATTGATTCTTACGTAAGAAGGCCACTACTCGATAATTATTTACGATAATTCTTATTCGATATTTTATTTTATTGATTGATAATTGTTGCGTTGATATTTTATATTATTGTTGTTTGATAATTGTCATTTCACGATATTTTCCTTTATCGAATTAATAATTCATATTATTTGAATAATATTATTAGATAGCATTATTAGCGATGTCTAGAAAATTACATCTAAGGAGAGGTTTGGTCACCTAATTGTGCGCCCGATGAGGAGAAATCCTTATTATGGAAAGCCCCCCTCTTTTCTGGGAGCGACATGGTTGTCGATATTGTGATTACGTAATATTATTTATGAATAATTAATTATTGATTTATATGATAAGGAAAATATTCATTTTATGTGGATATAGATGGAGAAATTTTTAATGTGACAATTGTTGAAAATTGATATTTTATCTTTTACGATAAAATAATTCTATTTAAATATATTATTATATTTTAATAATATAATAATGGTGATATTTTTTACAATGAATGTGTGATATATGAATAAATGAGGAGGAAGAGTATTTTTGTTACTAAAAATATTTAAAACATGTTTTTCATGTTTGTGGACCCCATTTCTTGACTGAAATTTGATTATAGCTTGTAAAATCGTTCGTATGTGGATTTCGGTCAATTTCTGCTTGGAATTTGGAAAAACTTAAACTTACAAAGTTGTTGAGAATTGAATTTCCTATGGAATGGACATAAGATTCGAATTTTTGTGATAAAAGGGCTATTTATTATGAATTATTGAAGTTGAAGTATTAAGTGAATAATTGATTTTTGGAGTTTTAAATATTTTTATTTAGAAAAATTTTTTTTTTTGATTTTGTCACTTGTGTGGTGGTGATGTCTTGACCAAAAAAGTGGGCTAAGGAAAATTTCTATAAATATATTAATATTTTATTAAATTTTCTACTTTGGTGTTCTAAGCATTTTTCTATAAATAGGGTCTTGGGTTAGAATTGAAAATCACACGAAACAAGTTTTTCTCTCTTTCTCTCTCTATATTATCGGCGTATTCTTGTGAGTATTTTGATACTTTGAGTGTTCTTTATCTGAAAAGTTCCTTTTGACGTTATATCGATATTCGGTCGAAATCTATTTGTTTTTTCGAGGTAAGGGATGTTATTTTTTTTTATAAATGATATTATTTCTTTCAATATCATTATCTTGAAATATTGGTAAGATTTTTCTTGTGAAATTCTTGTCTTTTTGTGGAGTTCTTATTCACGTATCGACTTTATTTCACGACACTTATTCTGAATCTGACCTTATTCAAAAAAAATTAAATTTTTTTTTTGTCAAAATATCTATTATGGATACTAGCTTTGATTGTATCCATGTTTTGATCATTCTTGAATTTTACTTCACTTATGATTATTTATGAAGTATTTTTGAACTTGGATTGTTTTAAAATACGAATCCTTATTATTTGTTCTTTTGTTTCCTTTGGATTCGTTTTCTTAAAATATATTTTCATCATCCTCGGTCCTAAATGATGATATTCTTGAATATCTTTGGCTTTTTGTAGTGCAAAGATGAATGATTTTTTGATGAATATCTTTGGCTAGTAGTGCTGAAGATGAGCAGTGTTGAGATGAACATGACTTGGTGATGAATATCTTTGGCACATGTGCAAAGATGAATATTTGATTCAAGATGTATATTGATTGATGTTCTGAGGATAAAATATTGATGATGGACTTTTAAATTCATAGATAATAGTAGATTTCATTCTCTACGTAACTCTTACATGAATTATTATTTTCATTTCTGAATATTGATTTAAAACTTGTTTGTCTATTGTATTCTATCAGTTTTTTTCCTGTTGAGGACTAACGATAATTTGTTCTATATTATCTTAGTCATAATATTCTTTATTGGGCTAGTTGAGCTCACCCTTTTCTTTTTGTTCCATTTTTCTTCTCGGGGAGGCGAGAATGTGGCGAGTACTTAGTCGAGGTATGGAATGAAGGTTCTAGAAAGTTGTTTTAGTAGTCCTCACTATTTTTTGTAAAATAGTGTATCAATAATTGTAATGAGGACTTATTTGAGTGTTGATATTGTCTAGATGACAATATTTGTATTTAAACTCACGGTTTATGTGTTGTCGTATTTTTACGACAATTGTATTAATAAAGTTGTAGTTGTTTACATACCATGTATTTGGCGATTTCGAGAATGGGTGTTGTATACCTATTTTGGGGGGGCGTCACGGTTAGTATCGAGCTTAGGGATATGATCTCTGGCGGAGATCGGGGAATAGAACTAGGAGGAGAGGCAGAGTAAATCCTTGATTAGTGTGTCCTACTAAGCTTATTTGTTGGTTGGTGAGAATATAGGGATATTATGTGATATATTAATTTCTTTAATTAACCCTTGTTTTATAGCGATATTTGAGAAATGGCGCGAGAATGTTAATGATGGAGTAAATGAGGCCAGTGGAGACACCTTTACTCACTGATGAGGAAAAGCGTCTGACAGGCATGGTAAGCAATGTTCCTCTGTAAACAACACCCAGCTGATGGAGCGATGAGCGATGGGATGTTTAGAAGCTTTTTGCGATTCATGCAAAAATCAGGCGAGGAGACTTCGTGTACAAAATCTGAGGTGGAAATGATAACAATAGCACACGGTTTGTCACGACCAAGCGATTCGAAAAGTTGGGACCACCACGAGTGCAGGAAAAGCGGATCCGATTAAAAAAGCGGCGTGGGTCAAAACAAATTACAAGATATTCGATGTCTTGGGATGCGGAGAGAACGAAGGTTCCATTATCCACCTTTATGTTAAGTAATGAGGTAGATTCTTGGTGGAGAATACGTGAAGCGTACCCATCGGCCGCTTTTCGGCATGTCTTGGGAAACGTTTGAAGCTGTTGATGACAAGTACTTTCACGAAAGTATTCGTCATATGAAGGATGTAGAGTTTATTAGACTGGAGCAAAACAACATGGCGGTGTCCCGATCGAGGCGAAGTTTGCGGAGTTATCGAGGTTTGCACCTCATTTGGTGGAGAATGAGGAGCGTATAACGCGGATGTTTACGAGAGGTTTGAAACCCGGCGTCGTCGATATCTCATTTCTCATAAATTTTCTCTCTATTCGGATGTTGTCAGCGGGGCTCGATTATTAGGCGAGATAATGAGTACGTTAATGGGGACCACAACGAGGATCATCTGGGTGGTGGCGATCATCGAACAACGATAACCGGTGAGAAAGAAAAATCGGACAAAAGCGGTAACCACTCTGGTGGTAATCATGGCCGTGAAAATAGAAGAAGCGAGTGGGGGAGATTTTAAAAGAGGAGATTCAACAATGACAATGTGAAGGCGTCGCACCTGTGTGACATTTGGTTCTAAGGGAGAAGCGACCACCGGTCGTATCTTATAAATGTGGGAAAAAGAGGACATATCAGCCAATTATCCATGCAGTTCAAGGTATGTTATAATTATGGAAAAGGAAGGACATATCGCTCGAGATTATCTTATAAGCGAAACCAAGTCGGTGGGGATGGTGACTCAAAGTACATCTCGAAAAGTCGAAAGTCAGCGGTTCTGGAAGGCGTTTTTGTTGTTATTTGGTCAAAATCGAGGAACCCAAGCGAGGTGATCACGGGTAAGCTAATCATAAATTCTTGTGAAGTTTATACCTTACTGAAGATGGGGTGCTACCCATTCATTTTCTCTCACTACTTGTGCTCAGCGTTTAAACTTGACTCAGGAGAAATTAGACTTTGATTTATCTGTGGAGACTCAGATTAGGAGAAACTTTCATTACATCCTTTGTTTATAAATCTTGTTTGATCAAGTTGGCACCATCACATTACACATTGACCTTATCTCTTTAAAGATACTTGCTTTTGATGTGATTTTAGGGATTGATTGGTTAAGCTACTCATCGTGCCAAAATTGATTGTTTTTCGTAAGGTTGTTAGTTTTCATATTCCTAACCAACTTTGTTATGTGAATTCAAGAAACTAAACCACTAAAATCAATCCTTTATCATATCAAGTCATAAAGATATTCGTTTATTGAAAAACGGATGTCAAGCTTATTTAGCCCATGTTATGAATTTGAATAAAGACACGTCGGATTTGAATAATATTCTTGTTGTTAGTAAATTTCGGCGTATTTCTGAAGAACTTCCGGTCTACCCCGAGCGTGAAGTTGAATTCTTTATTGATCTTGAACTTTGGTACAAAGCCCATTTCTAAAACCCCATATCGAATGGCTCTATTGAACTTGAGGAGTTAAAGGTCAACTACGAGGAGTTGTTGGACATCGGTTTCATTCATCTAGTACATCTCCTTGGGGTGCTCTGTTTTATTTGTAAAGAAGAAAGGCGGGAGTATGCGACTTTGTATTGACTTCTCGGGAATTGAACCATGTCACTATCGAGAATAGGTATCCGCTACCTCGCATTGATGACTGTTTGACCCGATTCAAGAAGCACAATTCTTTTCAAAGATCGATCTTAGATTACGGATATCATCGGTGAAGATTTAGGCGAGGATATTCAAAGGCGCCTTGAGAACTTCGATGCGGGCATTATGAATTCTTAGTCATGTCTTTTGGATTGACTAATGCTCTGCTGACTTTCATGGATATGATGATGAACCAAGTATTGAGGAATATTTGGATCGATTCGTTGTTGTCTTTATTGATGACATCCTCATATATTCAAAAAGTCGTGAAGATCATGAGCACCATTTGAAAATTTGGTACTCTAAAAAGGCCGTGAAAACAAGTTATATGCCAAGTTGAAGAAATCACGAGTTACGGCTTGAGGAAGTAGCATTCCTTGGGCGCGTGGTGTCAAAACATGGAGTATCTGTTGACGGCGAAGATTGAAGCAATCTACAAAGTTGGGAAGCAACCAGAAGTCGGTGGCCAAAGTACGTAGCTTTACGGGCTTATTTGGTTATTATCGGAGATTCGTGGAAGGATTTTCTCGAATTGCTACTCAGATTAACTCATTTGACTCGGAAAGATACAAAATTCGTATGGGCGAGGAATGCGAGAAGAGTTTTCAAGAGCTTAAGAGGAGACTCATTTGGCTTTTTGTTACGACAATACCATCTGGTTCGGATGGATTTGTTATCTCTGATGATGCTTGGGCAAAGGGTTAGGATGTGTTCTCATGCAACATGGGAAAGTCATAGCTTTATGCCTCGCGACAACTTAAAGAATATGAGAGGAATTATCCTACTCATGATCTAGAGTTGGCAGCAGTCGTTTTCACGCTAAAGATCTGGAGGCACTATCTATATGGGGAGAAAGTGGAGATATATTCAGACCATAAAAGCCTCAAATATTTCTTCACCCAAAAGGAACTCAACATGTGCAGCAATGGCGTTGGCTCGAAATTTGTTGAAAGATTACGACCACACCATTGATACCATCTGGAAAAGCGAGCGTGGTAGGTAATGCGTTGAGTAGAAGATCATATATGTGAGGAGCGAGTGCGATGTTGTCGACCACAAAGACCCATTTTGTGTGATTTACAAAAGATGAAGATAAAATTCAAGACTTTGGGGACCCATGCGATGATGATGTCAAGTATCGTATAGAACCAACTTTAATCGATAAAGTTAAAGTTGCTCAAACCCATGAGACCGGAGGATGATGCGTATGAAGAAGAAAGTGCAAGAAGGTGTTATTCGAAGCGAGAATCGATGAAGAAGGAATACTTGAGTCCACTCCGGACTTTGTGTTCTAATGATTACGATTTGAAGAACAAGATCATGATGGAGGCACACAATACACCATTTGCAATCCATCTGGAAGTACCAAAATGTATCGTGATCTTGACATACATTTTGGTGGAACAATATGAAGAGAGAGATCGCAAAGTTTATCTCGAGGTGTTTAACTTGTCAGCGTGTAAAAGGCGGAGCATCAAGTGCCTAAGGGTCCATTACAACCACTTGAGATTAAGAAATGGAAGTGGGAACACATTACCATGGATTTTGTTATGGGTCTTCCACGGTTTCTCAAAGGCATAGATGCGATTTGGGTTATTGTTGATAGATTAACTAAGTCTGCTCATTTCTTGCCGATCTGGAGACTTATTCCTTGAGCGTCTTGCTTCGTATATGTACGTAAATGAGATTGTGAGATTGCATGGCATGCGGTATCCATAGTTTTGGATCGTGACCCAAGATTCACTTCACGATTTTGGGTTAGCTTGCAAAAAGCTATGAGCGCAGTTCTGATTGATTCGGCATACCATCCTCAAGCGGACGGACAATCGAGAGGACTATTCAAACTCTTGAAGATCTATTAAGACTTGTGTCCTAGACTTCAAAGGGAGTTGGGATAAGTATTTACCATTGGTGGAATTCTCCTACTGACAACGAGTTATCGAGCAAGTATAGGTGTGGCTCCATTTGAAGCATTATATGGGCGAAAGTGTCGCTCGAGTATGTTGGGATGAGGTGGGTGAAGCAACATTGTTGGGACGAGTTGAGTGCGTATGACTACGAGAAAAGATCAAATGATTCGACAGCGTATACAAGCGGCACAGGATCGACAAAAGAGTTATGCGGATCTTCATCGAAAGGGCGTGGAATTTAGTATTGGGGATCATGTATTGTTGCGTGTTGCTCCATGGAAGGAGTTACAAGATTTGGGAAGAGAGAAAGCTCGATCCATGATTTATTGGTCCATTTTGATTCTTGGTGAGAGTAGGAAATGTGGCTATAGACTCGCGTTACCTCAAGTATGTCTCGTGTTCATAATGTTTTTCATATATTTGTGCTTTCGTAAATATGTGAAAGACCCGAACCACGTTATTGAGTTAGAACCCGGACGAGATAGCAGAAGACTTAACGTATGAAGAGGTACTGTCAAGATCTTGGATAGGAAGGAGCATGTCCTACGCGCACAAAGGTCATACCACAAGTCGAAGTTTTGTGGAGGAACCATCTTATTGAGGAAATGACACGGGAGTTGGAGAAAGCGGAAATGAAAGCGAGGTATCCTCACCTTTTGAAAAACACCAGTGCGTCACGTCGATTTCGAGGATGAAATTTCATAAGGAGGGAGGTTGTAAGACCCCAACTTATTATAAATGAAATTGAATTTCCTCTATTTATTATTTTGAAATAGTAAGGGTTGATTTGATTAATGTGGTTAGTTATGGGTAAAATCATAAATATTTCAAATAAGTAAGTGGTTATAAAATATTCATTGTTGTGGGGAATATTCGTTTGGTCGTGGAATATTCTTCTTGTCGGGGAATATTAAATATGATGTAGCTTGACCTTGTGTGGGCCCATAATGAAAAGCGATTGGATGAAGAAAGCGATAAGTATAAGTTTTTATAAATAATGGCGTAGTTATTTACAGATTATCTTGTTGGAATACCCGGTGGTTAAAACACGATAGCACTGCGGTATTGCATCAATTATTGATTCTTACGTAAGAAGGCACTACTCGATAATTATTACGATAATCTTTATTCGATATTTTATTTTATTGATTGATAATTGCTTTGCGTTGATATTTTATATTATTGTTGTTTTGATAATTGTCATTACACAATATTTTCCTTTATCGAATTAATAATTCATATTATTTGAATAATATTATTAGATAGCATTATTGGCGATGTCTAGAAAGTTACATACAGGAGAGGTTTGGTCACCTAATTTGCAGCGATGAGGAGAAATCCTTATTGGAAAGCCCCTCTTTCTGAGGAGCAGCGGCACGGTTGTCGATATTGTGATTACGTAATATTATTTGTGAATAATTAATTATTGATTTATATGATAAGGAAAATATTCATTTATATGGATATAGATGGAGAAAATTTTTAATGTGACAATTGTTGAAAATTGATATTTTATCTTTTACGATAAAATAATTCATTTAAATATATTATTATATTTTAATAATATAATAATGGTGATATTTTACAATGAATGTGGGATATATGAATAAATGAGGAGGAAGAGTATTTTTTGTTACTAAAATATTTAAAACATGTTTTTCATGTTTGTGGACCCCATTTCTTATTTGAAATTTGATTATAGCTTGTAAAATCGTCAGTATGTGGATTTTGGTCAATTTTTACATTTGGAATTTGGAAAAACTTAAACTTACAAAGTTGTAGAAATTGAATTTCCTATGGAATGGACATAAGATTTGAATTTTTACGATAAAAAGGGCTATTTATTATGAATTATTGAAGTTAGTTAGTTCGAATAATTGATTTTTGGAGTTTTAAATATTTTTTAGAAAAATGTTTTTGGTGATTTTTTCACTTGTGTGGTTTAATGTGTTTGATTTTGAAAAAAAGTGGGCTAAGGAAAATTTATATAAATATATTAATATTTTATTAAATTTTATGCTTTGGTGTTCTAAGCATTTTTCTATAAATAGGGTCTTAGGTTAGAATTGAAAATCACACGAAATAAGTTTTCTCTCTCTTTCTCTCTCTCTATATTATCGGCGTATTCTTGTGAGTATTTTGATACTTTGAGTGTTGCTTTATCTGGTGCAAGTTCCTTGACGTTATATTTGATATTCGGTCGAAATCTTGTCTTTTCGAGGTAAGGGATGTTATTTTTTTATAAATGATATTATTTCTTTCAATATCATTATGCCAAAATATTGGTAAGATTTTTCTTGTGAAATTCTTGTCTTTTTAGTGTCGGGGTTACTATTCACGTATCGGACCTTTATTCACGTATCTGACACTTATTCACGAATCGACCTTTAAAAAAAAATTAAATTTTTTTTTTTTGTCCAAAATATCTATTATGGATACTAGCTTTGATTGTATCCATGTTTTGATCATTCTTGAATTTTACTTCACTATGGTTATTTATGAAGTATTTTTGAACTTGGATTGTTTTAAAGTACGAATCCTTAATATTTGTTCTTTTTTTTCTTTGGATTCGTTTTCTTTAAAATATTTTTCATCATCCTCGATCCTAAATGATGATATTCTTGAATATCTTTGGCTTTGTAGTGCAAAGATGAATGATTTTCGATGAATATCTTTGGCGCGTAGTGCAAAGATGAGCAGTGTTGAGATGAACATGACCGGTGATGAATATCTTTGGCTTTTGTAGTGCAAAGATGAATATTTGATTCAAGATGTATATTGATTGATGTTCTGAGGATAAAATATTGATGATGGACTTTTAAATTCATAGATAATAGTAGATTTCATTCTCTACGTAACTCTTCTATGAATTATTATTTTCGTTGCGAATATTGATTTAAAACTTGTTGTTTATTGTATTCTAGCAGATTTTTCCCTGTTGAGGACTAACGCTAATTTGTTCTATATTATCTTAGTCATAATATTCTTTATTGGGCTAGTTGAGCTCACCCTTTTCCTTTTTGTTCCATTTTTTTTCTTCTCAGGAGGCGAGAATGTAGCGAGTCTACTAGTCGGGGTATGGAATGAAGGTTCTAGAAAGTTGTTTTTAGTAGTCCTCACTATTTTGTAAAATAGTGTATCAATAATTGTAATGAGGACTTATTTGAGTGTTGATATTATACAGATGACAATATTTGTTTTAAACTCACGATTTTATGTGTTGTTGTTGTATTTTACCATGTATTTGGCGACGACAATTGTATTAATAAAGTTGTAGTTGTTTACTTGTTATTTTATATGTTTGTGATGTACCATGTATTTGGCGACTGTTTAAAAGAATGGGTGTTGTATACCTATTTTTTGGGGCGTCATGGAGGTGATTAGTATAAAACCAAGGAGTCTTGGGAAGACTTAAACAGTTGATTGAACTTAAAATTCGATTAAGGAGAAGTGTAGTATTGATTAACAAGGGTTGGAAATGTGATTGGGATGTTAAAATCTTATGTATGTGTTAGTGAGTGTTCAGTTTCGTGTTATGTGGTTTATTATATGGTTAGTCCTTAAAATAAAGTTTATAACATAACTAAGATGATAAGTGAATCTATGATGTTAATGTATGTAGCTAATAGATGTGATAATCCTAACGGTATGTGTAGGATATTGAAGTACGTGAGTTGTAATTGTATAGCTTACGTAAGAGGCAAGTTCCCTAACCTTTGCTACTTTATTATTCAACAAGGTTACTTTTCACTGTTATGTTATACTTATGCAAATTCTCTATCTCTAATATCTTGTTTAACGATTTATTGTCATGAAAGTTCTTAAACCCTCATTTATTGCTGAGAAAGTTAGTTAATCTTTGTTTCTTTATTCCAATTGAGATTACCTTGGTTATTCAAAGTCTATATTTTATTTGTAAGAAGTGTGTTTATTCAGCTACTAATAACTGTTGTTTGATCTTCGTTCTTCAATATCATTGTACTATCTTACATTATTGTACTGAACTCTGAGTTGCTTAGCAATTCTTTACCAATTCAACTAATCCTTAGTTGATGAATGATCTAAACTCTAAATTACCCTTGAAGTCAACCCAAACCAAATTTCCTTTGGTTTGTTTATGTACTCACACACCTTTGAAAGTATGTTCTCGATGATAACATTTGTTCAATTTAGAAATTGTTAATACTCTAACTCTTGTAGATTCATCGATATACCTTGTTCATTAAGATATTGTAATCAAACCCTTGAATAGTTATTGGATCCTATCTGATTCAACCAGTACTTGGTTGATGATCGTTCTAAAAAAAATCTAGACTTCCTTTGAAGTTAATTCCCAACCAAACTTCCTTTGGTTCGGAACCTGATAATCTAAGCTGAGATGAACAACCCTATAGCAGGGGATTATTTTAAAGCTACGCAATAGTGTTAAAATGTTTGCGCAATACATAATACAAAGGGCTGATCACCTGGAGTATAGAATCATGGTCCATATAGTCGTTTAGACTGTTAAATGTTACAGTAGAAACATCTGTGAACCTAGGACATAGATGATGATTATAGTCTTTTAGACTGTTAAAGGTTAAAGTAGAAATACTTGAAAACCTAGAATAGAGTTCGTGGTCTAGTGACCCTCGGTGTATTCTTTGATGTTGTTATCTATTGTTAACTTAAGCGTTCATTATTCCTTTGAACTCATAGTGTTGAATTAAAGTTTCTTGTTACGATAAGAATACTTTACCATTGAAAGCTCGATTAATTGTCATTCATAAAAGCGTTATTGTATATTATCCTTCTTGTGGGCAATTATTTGCTCACTCTTGCACAAAACAATGCAGACGCGAGGTTACGAAGTTTGAAGAGCTTTTACAATAATGGGAGATTGATTTTTAAGTGTCCTTTGTTTTGGGTAGTTAGTTTGATTTCTTTGGCGGTGTTCTCGATTGAGGTGCTTGATTTTAATGTGAAGTTTTCAAAGCTTTAGGATAAACCTTGGGTGGGGAAGTGCTATAAAAGGAGATCGAAAATATAGAGGTGATAAATAATGTTCTAAGGAATGATTTGACTTTAAAATGATAAAGGACTTTATGCGTTTGGTTGTGATTTTGCTTTCGTGAGTACTTAAGTAGCAAGTATAATACATACCAAAAAGGATTTTGCACATTGACTTGTTCTTTGGTGATTTAATGTGAGATTTGTTTGAAGGCAGTGAAAAAGGTCATGTGTAAACGATTTGACTTTAAGATTCTTGCGGTTGGTGTATTTAACTTTTGGGTCAAAAAGGGCACATTGATTATTTGCGACAGAGGGAAGAGTGTTAGGCAGGGGCTTGCTTATGCGGAGGAAGGTGTTACCCAGACATCCAGTGGTGACCCCCCTCTTCAAAGAAATTGTTATATGAATGTGTGTGTTTGTGTGTGTGTGTGGATTAATGTGCGATTATTTGAAAGTAGTGTGAGGCCTCGTTCGCATCTATATACAAAGGTTTGAATTTATAGAAAAATTTAGTTTTAACCACGATATAACAATGACGTTTTTGTAAAGAGGTTTTTCAAACCACATGCTCAATAGGAATTGAGACCTTTTCATACTTCCATTTTATTATTAAATGTTAAACTTGTTTGCTTTTATTTTAGAGATGCTGAAGCATTCTCTAGAAAATAATATCTGATGATGCCGAACTCCTCATGGGCATAATGACCATCAAGGAAATTGGACCTTTGTAAAATAATGTACAAAGCGCTTACGGTGAAAAATGTCCATCATGGAAGCCAGAATCTAGATTTGATAAAGCGAACTTGTGATTACATGATTCCTAGGCTCACATGATCTGCAATTTGTATAGAAAGCGATAGCAGTTATATATATATATATATAAAAGCTATATATATATATATAAACATGATCAAATGACCATGAAATAAACTCGAGCGGGACAAAATGTAAATAAAATTATAAAAGCGATCAACTACCACGAAGTAAACTCGAGGCGGAGATGGAATGTAAATAAAAGTTGTAAAAGGCCACGAAGTGAACTCCGAACTGTGAAATATATATATATATATATATATATATATATATATATATATATATATATATATAAAGTAGTAAAAGCGCCTTTGGATGGATGAATCCGGGCTCATCGGATATGTCAAAACGACAATTATATATATATATATATATATATAAGCGATTAAGCGATTACTTTGGATGTAAATCCGAGGCTCATCGAGATATATGCAAATATATATATATATATATATATATATATATATATATATATATATATATATATATATATATATATATATATAAGCAATTAAATGCAGGATATAAAATCCAGGCTCATCGGAAAAAATCGACCATATATTTATATATATATATATATATATATATATATATATATATAAGCAATTAAACGCGCTCGAGGCCAGAAGTCAGGCTCAATCGAGGCATAACTTCGATAATGTTAGTCCATATATAAAATATATACATATATAAGTATATATATACAACAGAAATGAAAACCACAGAATGAAAGTAAAAAGGGAAAACGCACACAACACGACTATTAATGTATAACATTGTGTGTGTGCTAATATGAGAAGAAGGCTTTATAGAATATAAGAAGGCTTACTACGGTGAAATTTGCCAAAGTAGACTTCTATGACTTTAAATGGATAAACACTCGGCTCTCCATAGGATAAAAGATAGCTATATGTGAGCTAACTAGTGTTTAAAGATGAGGAAACACTCAAAAAGATGTGTATCTGCAGAGTAAAATGGATGAGGGCTTCCTCGCTTTTTTCCTCCTCTTCTTCTCAAATGGGTGACCCCCAAGGCTTGTATATATATAGCGGATGGCCGCGGTACACTACGGCGGCCACATGATTGTACTATGGTTGGTCGTGATGCATCCGAGCCTCATGGGGTCTATCGTCTCATAAATCACGTGCACTCATGCTTTATAATGTCGCTTTCGAACTTGTAGAACTTCAATCAGAGCATCCGAGCGAGGTATATCGACCTTCTTGGACCGCTTGTGTGTCGAGAGTTACGCAATGACATGGATTAGAGGTTATCTGAAAGTCGGGAAGAGAGGGTCTATGCCCATGGTCTTCAAGATTTAAATTCTATCAAAATCTTATCACACGTAATAGTCACTCGGGATTGTCAATCCTCGATTCTTGTGGGACATTATTGGATGTATGTACGTATGAAGTGTTGAGACAACGTGCCATTGTCGAAGGAACAAGATGACGTTTGACTCCTCGTTGGGGTTATCGTCGGTTTGAGTTGAAAGTAGATGTTGCTCAGGGTTACAGCTGAGATTGGACTACTTGTTGGTATGATGCAATATCATCTTATTGAGATGATAAGATGACGTTGTGACTCCTCATCGGGGTTATCGCCGGTTTAAGCGGAAAGCAGACGTTGCTCAGGGTTACATCTGAGATTGGACTGCTGCTTGTTTGTATGTCTCACTATCATCACGTGGGTGTTCTGTCTACCGTTTGTTAACTCAAGAGTGCGAGGTGTGTGTGCCTTGACGGGATATGCAGGGTTGAAGCCGATTGCATATGTTTGAAACAACCATTTCGGGGTTATCGTCCGGAGCGCAATGGCATCTCTTGGGGCTATCACCAAGGATGGGGTTCTTACTCGATGTTGTCTCTACGGATTTGGGCGGCGTCGCGGTGTTATTATTAGAGACAGAGCTGAATCTCTCTCGGTGTTGTTCTTCGGTCTTTTGATACGATATCTCGAGGGGTTATCTCAGAGATTAGAAATGACATTCTCTGTGTGTTTTGGGTTTGAGATGATGTTCCCAGTTTGTGTTTCGGGTTGGAACTAAACTTCCAGTAGTATCCGAAATAGAAGTGAACTTCCGGTAGTATCCAGAATGGATGTAAGTTATCTTCCAGGGTTATCTCCAAAAGACGAATCTACCCTCCTGCAATGTTAGTAATAGGAGCGCAAAAAATTTCGAGTGTCTACAAATGCCCCTCTTTATCATATTCATGCAATGCAAGGCGTGGATAGGATAAAGAAATACTAGACACTTGAATTGCAAGCAAGATAAACATGATGCTATATGCAGCAACATGATGCAAATGCATGTAGAATGCATGAATGATTGTCGAGTAATCTGTTGGGATGACAATCGGTGATAAAAAACAGACATGCGCGATCAAGTCTCAAGGATGTTGACGTTGGGGCTATCACCAAAGTCTTGAATCCTGAGACAACGGCTTATATTCCATAGAGGTACCCTCTTGTGTGTAAGAGATCGTGGGGATAAAGCTTTATCATTTGAGGATGTGTATAACATATTCCATCACTCTGTCAGAGTTTCTACCTTGACAGTTTGTTGTTATCGGGGTTGCACGATCTTGACGATGTGTATATCCGGATAAATCCCTCTTTGGGTGTATTGTCAAGGCTTCTTGACCTTCATTGATGTATGTGTTAATGGTAGCATTGCGTTGAGACCCCCACCAGGGAAGGTTGCTTCGATGGGTTTACTTGCCATCGGCTAACATGACGTCAAGGCTGTTTGACCTTCATTGATGTGTGTGTCAATGGTTGGATTGCATTATAACCCCCGCCGGGGATATGCAGAAGTTTGAGGGATGTGCGTTATGACCCCCACAGGGGATATGTAGATGTGGATAACTTCCGCATTGTAACCCCCGCCAGGGAGGTTTAATATATCATGGTTTTGCGTTGTAACCCCCGCCAGGTAGGGTTTAGGGTTGTGACCCTGCAAATGACGGCATCAGACCTTTGTGGGGGTATGGTCGAGCATGGTTTGTGAAATCTGAGCTCATTGGTATAGTATACCCTGCATTCAGGCGAATACCTTTGAGACGACGGGAGTTTAACTCTAACCGATGAGAAACCAGGATTTCAGGCTATTTCGCTCAATCGAGTAGCACTTTTATTCCTGATTTGGCCTTTTCAGCTTGTGAGACCTCCTTTGTAACTATATTTGGAGCAAGCCGGAGGTGTGGGGCCCATGGAGGGGTGCCGCAGGTGTACTACTGGAGCCATGAGGTTAGTTAACACTGACCAACCATGCTATATGTATGGTAATTTGGTTGCTTTCATAAGTCATTTTCAAGTTGTTGTGAAGGAAATCGAGAGCTCTTCTTCGGATCTGCTTTGAGTTTGGGTAACTTTCATGCATATACGCCCACCGTAGTACAAGCGTTCTTCTTTATCACGGTAACACATGCATGTATTTTTTTCCAATTTACATCAGTTGGAAAATGACTTATCGCATGAAATGCATTTTAGACACATAGTAGTGAATATGCATCTTGATATGACTTGATAAAAATATTCAACATAGTAAATGTTAATATTAAACCATCTTTGAACATAATGATGTGAAAAAATTTAACTTTTGAAGCAGTCAAATTGGCCCTTTTCTCATCATTTCTTATCTATCGAGGACAAATGAGTAAAGGTAGACAAGCAAAATAATCACAGTAATTAGACTACACTTTGAGATTTTTTACTACAATGTATTAATGCATATAGGATGTATATGACTGTGTACAGGCGTGCTACTGAATGGACACCTAGTCATGCCTATGTGCATGTGGATAGTCCCATTTACAAAGGGGGCTATTGCAAAATTTTCCCAAAATATAGGTATTGGGTAGTCATGCATTTTAACTCTACTGTAGATGTATGTTAAAACAATGCATGCATGCATGTAATCATAGAATGCATTTTGAAAAGACTCCAGGTAAGAAATTACCACACCCTTTCTGAGGTGATTTGGAGACTTGTTGTCCAGATATCATGGATCCAGATCAGCTGAGTAGTTCTTGCAGGACCACTTCTGGTGTCCGGAGGAGGGCTTTTGAAGAGCCTCAGTGTCGTTCTGTTAGACAACCTCGTTGTTTAGCGGAGGCGGTGATACGTCCTATTCGGGTTGAAGTGCCGAATGTCAAGGACGAGGAGGAGGATGCACCGATCGAGGTTCCTGCTCCTACTGTATGTGCTCCTCGTAGGGAATTACCAGGTATTCAAGTGGCGAACCCAGATCTTCTGAGTGACTTGAGTAGGCATCCTTCAGTATACCTGAACGCAAACGGGGTATGAAGTTAGATCTTTAATCTTCCTTATTTCTATTGATGAGAGTCGAGGAGTGCGATGTTGATCTACATTTGATGTAGGTTTTCGGCTCACACTGACTCTCGAGGGCTGGTTTAGCATCCACTCTATGTATCGGGCCTTGCATGATGACTATAGAAGCGATCGTCCATGGTTGGGGATTTGGGAGGTTCTTCTCCATTCTACCCCGTCATTTGTCCACAGGGTTACCTCGAGGCATTGTCTAAGCGGTGGTTTCACGGACTTCGATCACTCCATTTGGCCGGGCTGTGAGGTGATGATGACCGTCGATGGATTGGCGGTTTATCATAGGTATGGAGTTTGGAGGGCGGTGCCTTGCGGCGGATATCACCCCTACTACCGTCGGATCCTTGTTGGGAGTTCGGTGGAGGCGCTCGAGGCGGGACTATTCGTGACGGGTCCTTTGAGCATAGATGCTATAAGCGGTTTGTTGAGTGAATCCATGCCGATGACATGAGAGTCGGGGATCGCATTCTGGCGATTATTGTTCACGATGATCATTAGGGGTCGCCATGCGCAGATAATCTCTTCTACGGTGTCCTTCGCTTTGATCGGCGCCACTCGACACGTGGACCCGTATAGGAGAGTATGATTGGGGTTCCTACACCTTTGCCTACTTCCTCGGGGAATGCACATGCGATCGCGAGGGCTTGACCGAGGCGTGGTTAGGATTCTACCCATTTCACTTTGGTGAGTGTTTCTCTTGTCTTTTCCCATGTATAGGTTAAGAGTGTTGACTGACAGCAGATGTTTGCCTTTGTGTTGGCAGTTTTGGGCATATGAGAGGCTTCCTTGTTTGTGTCCTATGAGTGTGTTAGGTTTAGACACCTATCCACGAGGACGGAGATGGCATCATTCCATACTAGCGGAGGTCCCTGTTGCTGAGGGTTTCACTCATTGTTGCCTATAGCTGGAGCTATTGACAGTCGATGTTATCAAATGGATTCCCTACTCTGGCGAGCATTTGGGAGTTGGTTTTGAGGATGGGTACACGACTGGAGTAGAGTACGTCATTTTCACCCGCAGGATTCCTCTCTTTACAAATGGAGGATGGGAGCTCTATTTAGGAGAGTGTGCTATTAGGAGCACTACAGGAGAGATTCGTATGCCGATCTTGCCTCCTACCGGCGTTATTGGGCTATTTTCAGCGATCACCATCATTGACATCCCATTGATGGGGATTGACGGTTTTACATTGTCAGAGGGCCCCTGTTCTTAGGAGATGTTCCAGCATTGGTGGATCCCTTGTACCATTGGAGCTCGGACGCGCGCGCCACACGGTTTATGGGGATATGGTTCCGGGGATCCGTGATGATGATGTGGATTTGGCTAGCCGTGTTAGAGATCCGACTCATGTGACTGATTTAATGATTGATTTCGGCAATTTGGGCCGGTCACATCTTTTCATTCGGCATTTGGGTAGAGATCCTGCAGAGGTAGATACTTTTGATCCTTCCGGCTCTGGCTTTGGTCCCTCGGTGACCCATATGGTTTTTTTGATGTGAGATCCTCCTTTGTATTGGGCCGACATCCCAGTAGATAGAGATCCGAGTGACTCGGGAGGAGTTACATCAGGTGGACAGTATCGATGATGTAGACATCGACACTCTTGACTTTTTTTGATGTATTTCTTGCTATTTCTTTTGATAGGCCGCTGTTAGCATCTGGGTAGCTTCGCCCCATTGTCGCTATATCTTTTAATAAGCCTCTGTTGTATGTTGGGTAGCTTCGCCCCATTTCCCTATATTTTAGCTGTACAGAGATGTATTAGATGATGATATACTTAGGAATGTATGCACAGTTTTCCATTCCCTATATCATATTTCCATCTATTGTATCATGCATGTTATTATGTTATGCACATGTATGTATGTCCAGAGATGTTCAACATTGACCCCTGGATGGTCTTATGATACGGCCCATACAGATGTCTTCTTCGACAGTTAGCCGTATTGATTAAACCCCACCATTTGTGGTGGTAGCTGGTATGCGCTCATGGTAAGATAGTATATCACCATCAGACATGGTGATCGTAGATGATTTGCTGCAACATACTATGACCCTGTTGATGTTTCAGGTTCCCACAGGATTTGTAGAGGGCATGCTAGAGCACTAGGTATCGGAGAGGCAGGTTTTTCGATTTGGGACCCAGGAGTTGACTCTTACTTTGGAGGAGTATGCACGGTTGACGATGCTGCCGCTGGACAGACCTTGCGTGCATATGTCTATTGGAGACATGATTAGACATTTCATGACCCTCACCGGATTGAGATGTAGAGTGGTCCAAGACAAGATTACATCCGGCCACGTGATATCCCAGCGTTTCCTATTTGACAGGTTTGGCTCTGAGGACAGCTATGCACGGCATTCCAGGGATTTCACCACACCGGAGGATCATTAGCTTTCAGCTAGAGTAGATGCACTGCTTCTATGCGTATTGTAATACGTCTTCATGTCGCGGTACATGGATGAGCTATATATCGACGTCATTATGGCAGTGAGAGCTCTCAGGGAAGGGTCGTACCATTATCTGAAGATGATTATCGCAGAGACACTGAGGTCAGCTACATATTGCTGCACTTATCCGGCAGGAGTGTTTACAGGTAGCTCAGTCATGTTGTACGTGTGGTTTATGTCACACTTGAGACCGATTGGCACATTTAGATGGCAGGGGCTTTATTTCACCCAGGAGATAGCCATGTCATACTCCTTTCAGCCTGCGGAGTGTATAGATGTTGTATCGTGGTCAGCTTTCCTAGCAGGGATTAAAGACCCATTTGCTTTATTGTCATGTTCAGGGCTTAGTTCACCCTATAGCTTCATTATTCATGCTCCGAGAATGGATTACCTC
This sequence comes from Panax quinquefolius, assembly GCA_020205615.1. NCBI lineage: Eukaryota > Viridiplantae > Streptophyta > Magnoliopsida > Apiales > Araliaceae > Panax > Panax quinquefolius. The sequence goes on from CM035156.1 coordinate 109,528,306, forward strand.
CCTCTGGCTGGATTGAGGGGTATGATTACTTATCACCCACTGGCCATGATGTGTCAGTTTGACCAGTTTCAGGATTTTCATCCTTATGAGGGGGAAGTGAGTCGGTAACCGCATCACAGATTTATCAATGGAGAGGAGATCCGGGTTGTATACTATTGGGATCGGCCGAGAGTCATTTGAGTTTTCTGTCAGTCATCCAGGTTGTTCTGCAGAGTATTCCGCAAGGATGGAGATAGAGATTGCATCGGTTGAGAGTATCCACGGTCTGAGGATTGATTACGACGATGAGGAGCCTATAGAGGCTGTTATTCCCATCGATGATTTGGCTCTTTGGTTGCCAACATTTGTGATGGATTCTCCCACCCAGTGCCACTATTACTCGATTATTTGGACTGACATTTGGAGTAGAGCTTACATCGATGACCTATGATAGAGATAAGGCTAGGGTAGCGATGTTGTGACTCTTGATGAGAGAGATCTTTGCTTTCTGTTAGAGAGGGATGAGGCTAGATCGGCCGGGGATGAATTGATTTGGGGCGGGGATCGCCTTATCTGCTAGGGATGTGGCCATTGCGAGATAGTGCTTGATGAGATCCCGGATGGTATCGGTCTTTGCGACATGAGTGCTTACATTGATGAGCATTATGCCACCATCCAGTTAGCCTACGATCGCTAGCTCGTGTAGATACCCTTGGGCGGGGAGCTTGCGGTGCTACCTCCGTCGTCGAGAGAGGATGCTATGTTAAATCGATAGTCGCATGTATACGAGATCTATAGATAGCTTTGTATTTTCCTGCACAGACTAAGCTTAGCCATTTTTGTCGTATGTACAACACGGATGTATATATCAAAAAATTATTATGTATGGCGGGGAAATATATTTTGATTCACTTCCCTTTTAGTTATGCCTTGATACTTGCTTGATATTTGCCTATTTCTTGAGGGCCTTGTGATCTTGATGCATTCTAAACTTATCCTTGATAGATGGACATTGAGGCGTCGCAAGATCTCTCGGAAGCGGATCATTGATTTACGTAAATCCTACCATCTTTGGTGTCTTGGGATTTGTATATCGTATGAAGAAAAGTGGAGAGGAGAATGGTTTCTTCCTCTCTGAGATTGACCGCACCACAGATGGTCGCCAGCACTTCTATTTGTGAGAAGCCTAGTTAATTCCATCTCTTATGGATTGGTATTGCTCTTTGAGGCACGATCACAGCTTTGATGGTCACCGAATCTTCTATTTGTGAGAAGAAGTTGGATAATTCCATCCCTTTGATCTGAAACCGATGAAATGGGGAAAATTGAAGGTAGATCCCAGTACCGTGTGACAAGTATGTTGTTCTGGTAGGGGTTAGACTGCACCATGAATGGCTGCCTACGTACTCCTGTTGAAGAGGAGATCAAGTTTACGTAGTTCGAACCTGGTGTAAGAGGTTTAACGCTGAATGCGGAAGGCAGATGGGTGTAGAAAGTTTTTGTTGTTTTGTATAGAAAGGGCAGAAATGTTTTTGTTGTTTTTCTTTATTGCGATCGGGCCATAAAGAATATGGTTGCCTACGTACCCCCGGGAATCAGGGAGATCAGGTCGACGTAGTTCACCCCTCAAGACGAATTGAAGGCGAAGAGAAGTAGGAATCCCATGTGCAGGCTATACTGCGGGGAGAAGAAAGTTTGATCCCATAACGGGGACAAACTGCAAGTGTGAAAAAGTTTGATCTCGGGCCCCAGGATAATCCGTCTTGGGATAAAGCGTAGAAAAGTTTAATCCCGTCTTGAGGATAAAAGTTTAACCGTCTTGAGGATAAAGCGAATTGGAAAAGTTTAATCCCGTCTTCAGGATAACCGAAATTGTGAAAGGTTTGAAATGAAGTGATACCAGGCTACTGGTTTGAAGTGTATATTTCTCTAAGGGGCAGAAGAGTTATTCAAAAAGGAAAGGGTTCAAAACCGAAATGACTGGTGATTTGATGATCAAAACCAGGATGTTTGTTTGATGGTAACTTCAGAGATAGTACCGTTTCACGATGTCCGAGTTGATAAGCTGTGGAAATTCATCGCCATCCATTTCCTGCAATCTGAGAGCACCTCCTGTCAATACCTCCTTGATAACAAATGGGCCTTCCAAGTTAGGAGCGAATTTTCCCTTAGAATGATCTTGGTTGTCAATGATCTTCTTCAAAACCTAGTCATGTTGTTTGAATTGTCGTAGTCGGACTTTTCTGTTGTAGGATCGTGTGATCCTTTACTGATATAACTGACCATGGAAGATTGGCACGGTTCTCCTTTTGTCTATTAGAGACAATTGGTGATTCATGTCTTGTACCCATTGGTCTTCATCCAACTGAGCATCCATCAATACTCTGAGGGATTCCATTTCCACTTCTATGGGGAGCACTGCTTCCATCCCATAGACTAGTGAGTATGGGGTTGCCCCAGTGGAAGCACGCATGGAAGTTCTGTAGGCTAATAAAGTCAGAGGCAAGAGGTCAGGCCATCCTTTGTGATTGGCAGACATTTTCTGCATGATCTTTTTGATGTTTTTATTAGCCGCTTCAACAGCACCATTCATCTTTGGATGGTAGATAATGGAGTTGAGATGTTTGATGTGGAATTTTCTGCATAACTCCTCCATCATTTTGTTGTTGAGGTTCTTAGCATTGTCTGACACAATGACCTCTGGTTTTCCATATCGACAAAAAACATTGTTTCTGATTAAAGCAATGATGACTTCTTTAGTAACCTTGGGGAAGGAGGCTGCTTCTACCCATTTGGTGAAGTAGTCGATCATGGTGAATATGAATCGATGTCCATTACTGGCTTTGGGCTCGATGGGCCCGATCACGTCCATTCCCCACATTGATAAGGGCCATGGCAAACTCATATTGTGGAGTTCCCTTAGAGGGGCGTGGATAACATTCCCATGAATCTGGCATTGATAGAACCTCTTGACGTGATCATCACAGTCAGCTTTGAGTGTAAGCCAATAATGCCCTATTTTGAGGATCTTCTTGACAAGTAGGGGTCCATTCATGTAAGGGCCACATACTCCACCATGGATCTCATCCATGAGTCTCTAAGCTTGGTCTTTGTCAAGACATCTGAGGAGAACTAATCATGTATCTCTTTTGTAGAGTGTATCTCCGCTCAGGTAGAATTTCATAGCAAGTCGATGAATCCGCCTCTTCTTAGTTAGGCTCGCCTCAGCGGGTGTAGATCCATCTCGTAGATACTCCTTGATATGCTGATACCAAGGGTTGTGGATGGGAGGTAGCTCATCCGATACTTCTCCAGCGTAATTCCCATAGACTGGGGCTTTTTGCAGAGTAAACGTGATGCTTGGCATGTTTTCCTTGTCAGGTATGTAAACCAAGGAAGCCAACGTTGCTAATGCATCTGCAAAATCATTCTTATTATGAGGAATGTGTAGAAAGGAGATTTCTTCGAACTCCAAAGCCAAATGTAAAACTTGTCGATGGTAAGGAAGTAAATGTAATTCTTTGGTTTGATAGACTCCTGTGGATTGCTTGATTACCAATTCGGAATCCCCATAAACAGTTAACCGCCTAATGCCCATTAAACGGGCAAGTTTTAGCCCCATGATCTGACCTTCATACTCATTTGTGTTGTTGGTCTTGATAAAGCGCAATTTAATGGCGATAGAGATCGCTGCTCCCCATACCAGATATTAAAACTGCTCCAGCTCTAGAGCCTTCTATGTTAACAGCTCCATCAAAATACATTCTCCACATACATGATGTATCGTACTGATGTTGTAGCTGAACTGTCATTACTCCTTCGTCAGGAAAGTATGTTTCTAAAGGTTTGTAATCCCCTGCAGGTGCGACGGCCAGTTGATCCACAATTCCTTGACCTTTGACAGACTTTTGCATCACATAAACGATGTCAAATTGCTGTAGGATCAAGCGCCATCCGGACGATCGACAATTTGATATGGGCTTCGAACACATACTTGAGAGGATCCATTCGAGATATGAGATGGGTTGTGTGACCATGGAGGTAATGCTGTAACCTCATGGACGCCCATGCTAAAGTACAACACGTCTTCTCAATCAGAGTGTACTTGTGTTCACTGATGCTGAATCTTTTGCTGAGGTAATAGATAGCTCGTTCTTGGCCTCTATTGTCTTTTTGTCCCAGCATGCAGCCCATGGCATTGTCATTTATGGACAAGTACATGAATAGGGGAACATCATCCCTGGGTGGTACCAAAACAGGAGCGTTAATTAGTTGCTCTTTGATTGTGACGAAGGCTTTCTAACACTCATCATTCCATTTCATGGAGGAGTTCTTCCTTAACAACTTGAAGATTGGCTCACAGGTTGCTGTGAGTTGAAAAATGAATCAGCTAATGAAGTTGATCCTTCCCAAAAATCCCTGTATTTCCTTCTCTGTCTGAGGAATGGGCATTTCCTTGATGGTCTGGATTTTGGTAGGATCCAGTTCAATCCCTTTGTGGCTGACCAGGAAACCTAGCAACTTGTCTGACTTAACACCAAAGGCGCACTTGGCAGGATTCAACTTCAAGTTGTACTTACGTAACCTGTTGAAAAGTTTTGTGAGATGGTCTAAGTGGTCATCCTCCTTCTGGGATTTGACAATGAAGTCATCCACGTAGATCTCTATCTCCTTGTGCATTAAATCGTGGAAAAGAGCCATCATAGCTCGCTGATAGGTTGCCCCGGCGTTGATGAGGCCGAATGACAACCTTCTGTAGCAAAAGGTTCCCCAAGGCATGATGAAAGCAGTTTTCTCACGATCTTCCTCAGCGACCATAATTTGGTGGTACCCCGCAAAGCAATCAGCAAAGGAGTACATGCCGTATTTGCGCAGTATTATCAATAAGAATGTGGATAAAGGGCATGAGAAAGCTATCTTTAAGGCAAGCTTTGTTCAAATCCCGGTAATCCACGCAACCTCGCACCTTTCCTCCTAGTTTAGGCACGGGAACAATGTTGGATATCCACTCCGGATATGTAGACACCATGATGATGCCAGCTTGAAATTGTTTCACAATTTCTTCTTTAACCTTTAAACTCCACTCAGGTTTCAATCGCATGAGTTTTTACATAACTGGCTTGAATCCTTCTTTAATGGGAAGGCAATGAAGAACAATGTCAGTGGACAAACCCACCATGTCTTCATGAGACCATGCAAACACATCCTGGAATTGGGTTAACAGTGCAACCATGTCATTCCGTTGATTTGTGGTAAGGTCTGAACCAATCTAGATTAGCTTAGGGTTGTCTAAGGTTTCGAGATTGAAAGGAGTGGTTTAATCAAGATTGGGTTTGGGTTTGTCTCCAACCTATTCATTAATCTCTTGAGGTATCTCAATGTCCTCTTGGATGTCCATCAAGTCTGAGTCCAACTTTGCATCAAAATTACAGCCCTTGTGGAGAGAAGGCACCTTCTCAGCAAGTACATGCACATCAAAATTCAGAGTCCTGAAACAAAAGATTCTTTCACTTAATATATGCAACTGTTTGATCATACAAAAGTGTTAGCATGTACTTGATAAAATAACTGCTAGTAATGTAAAGGAAAATAGTCAATTAAAGTTATCTACAGAGCAGAGGGATTTTCTGCCCATTTTACCTTCGTTGACCAATGCATGGAGTGCTGCTCCAATTATCGAGGGCAAAGTCCTGATAGACTGCAGTGATTGAAGGATCGTCATTGTCCTCCTTTTCCCGAATGATAACCATAACATCTGGGCAATCATCGTCTGGGGTGTATGTGACGCCCCCAAAATAGGTATACATCACCTATTCTGAGTCGCCAAATACATGGTACAGAATACAAATATAATCTTTAATATACAACAAGAAAGCTGTGAGTTTTAATACAAACATTGTCTTCTAGACAATATCCACTCTTAGAACAAGTCCTCATTACATTTATTATCACACTATTTAATCAGAATAGTGAGGACTACTAATGCTATTATCTGGACCGTCACTCCTTTCCCCGACTCGCCCAAAGCTATATTCTCATTTTTCAAGAGAGCAAAGGAAAGAAAGGGTGAGCTCAACTAGCCCAGTAAGAAATATTATGACTAAGATAATGCAGAATAAATTATCATTAGTCTTCAACAATGTTAAACTAATAAAATACAATAGACATCAAGTTTAACTGCAGCGGAACAAACAATCTATTAGAAGAGTCAAGTAGAGAATAAAATCTACTATCTTATATGATTTAAAATGTTTTCATCAATTTTTATAGTTGAGACTCAGCATAATAAATAAACCACATCATAGAATCATCCCTGATCTATGGGCCAAGGATATTCTTTAAATCATCAATGGTCATGACTATACCGAATAATCCCTGGTCATAATCATACCAAGTCCATCTCTGCACTACGGGCCAATGAAGACTTTTTCCACATCATTTGTAACATTACGGTCATGATTATACCAAATAATCCCTGGTCATAATCATACCAAGTCCATCTATGCACTACAGGCCACAGATGACTTTCAACAAAATATAAACATGAGGATGATGACAATGATATAAGAATTCAATAAAACAAGTTCAAGAATTAAATTATCCAGGAACTAATAACGTCCAAATTGTCAACATGATACTTCTTTGTAGAGTAAAATTCAAGAATGCTCAGAAGAATATTTCCATGAAAAGATACTAGATGAAGCGCAAATATCAAGGATATTCCACTAATTTCATGGAGTATAGAAGTCAAAACTTTAACCAACTGAGTATAATAAAGAATGGAATAACAAAAGAAATCACCATACATGCGGTACTTTGCATAGACAGGTTATTCTAACAGAATAATAAATAACGGAACCAGGTCAGGCGTAATACACACCGACAAGATATTCCAATAGAATAATGAAGAATGGAATAACAACAGAAATCACCATGCAGCGGTAAGCCGCATGTAGAAAGTTATTCCAACAGAATAATAAATAAAATGTAAACTGTGTTCTACAGAAACACACAAACATTATATTCCAATGAATAATAAAGAATGGAATAACAATGTAAATCAAAGATGCATGTGGTACTTTGCATATTCAAAGTTATTCTAAAGAATAATAAATAACGAAACCAGTGTCCGTCAGAAAACGCATGCATGTGATATTCAATGTAATAATAAAGAATGGAATAACAGAAGAATTTCAAAAAGTATAGGGTAGACCGCGTATACAGGTTGTTCCAACAGAATAATAAAGAATGGAATAACAGAAGTTTTCTTCATGAATATGAGAAAATAATACCCTTTACGAGTACAACAAATAATATCCTTTACCTTATAAAGAAGAGTACTCCGACGGTAGGGCGGGGATATACTTGAAGAAACTTGCACTACGCTCAAAGCTTTCTTAAACGCTAAAGAAATACGCTCAAAATAGAAGAATAATTCTCTCTACAGCTTCTTTCTCTAGAGTTTTAGTGAATTCGTAAGAAATAATGAAGGAATGAGCTTCTATTTATAGAAGAATGGACTGAATAGTAACCAATCCATGAACGGTCCAGATCGATTTACTTTAAATGGATGGTCCAGATTGGTTTATAATAAAATATAATATATTCTATTTATAATCTAATAAAACGAGTAACTTTTAAAAAGATTTTACTATGCAAATACTATGCAAACACTATGCATAATAAAATATAATATATTCAAATTATTGTCTAATAAAACGAATAACTTTATAAAAGTAATTTGTTTTATATAAAAAGATTTTACTATTAGCCTAATAAAACGAATAACTTTATAAAAGTATTTTATTTTATATAAAAAGTTTTTCATTTTATTACATTAATAATACTAATAAAACAAAACTTTATCACCGTTATTATTATTCACACTATTAATCGAATTGTGTCGCCCCAAGAAAGAGGGGCTTTCAATAAGGATTTCTCCTATCATTAGCGCAATTAGGTGACCAAACCTCTCCTTGGCAAAACTTCTATACATCGTTAATATTGCAAATAATAATATTAATAACTCTGTTATCTCAATTATTGATTTAATAATATAAAAAATATCGACAATAATTGAATCAAATAACGTGAAATACTATGAAACAATTATCAATCAATAATCGAACAAAACCGAGTGACTTCTCACTTAAGCATCAATAATCAATATACAGCAGCCCACTATGCGACCACGATATTCTGCATTTTTTTAACACGGGTGTTTCAACAGCTAACGATAAAACTTCCATTGTTATTTTCATAAAATATATTTTTGTCGTTTTCTCAATCAAACAATAATTACATTGTAGGGTCCACCAATGATTGTCTTGCCGCATTTAATATTCCCCCACAAAAAGAATATTCCACGACCAATCGAATATAATATAACAACTTGCATACTTTACAAAATTTATAAATATTACCCACAACTATAATATTATATTAAATCCACACCACAATATTAAAAAAAAAATTGAGAAATTTAAATCTTTATTCATAAAATTTGGGATTTTAAAATCTCCCCTCCTTATGAAATTTCTCCCTCGAAATTTACGTACGTACCTGGTATGCCGAACAGATGAGGACATTTTGTCTGATTCTAACACTTGAGGTATAACCTTTGAGTGTTAAATACATTCCAGGATTTTAACAGGTACATCTTCATACGTTAAATTATCCGCTATCTCGTCCGGTTCTAAATCAACAATGTGGTTCGGGTTGTCCACATATTTATGTAACATCGATATGTGAAAAACGTTATGAACACGCGACATACTTGGTGATAAAACGAGTCTATAAGCCATAGTTCCTACTTGATCGAGGATTTCAAAATGGGCCAATTAAATCGAACGTTAAGATAACGCCTTCTTAAACCTTCTTCTTCACATTCATCAGCTCTGAGTATGTAGCTTGAGCGGCTTTAACTTTATTGATTAAAGTCGATTCTACTCATGTATTCGTTATCTTCATCATTTGGGTTCGTATATTACGCACTTTGTAATCGCAGATACGATCTTCTACTCAACGCGTCAGCTACCATGTTCGCTTTTCCTACGATGGTATTGAATCGTATGATCATAATCTTCAACAGCTCGAGTCAGCGTCTTTGGCACATGTTACGTTCATTTTAGTTAAAGAAATATTTGAGGGTTTAAGAAATGGGTTTTGTACTGGGGTTAATATAAAATTCGATTTCACGCTCTAGGGGTAGGCTAGGAAGTCTTCATGAATACGTCAGGAAATTTATTAACAATAGAAATATCATTCAAAACTGTGACCCTCACCTAAGACTTGGATAGTACGTCACATTGATACCTATCAACTTGCCATCTTCATTCACGATGTCGCCTACAGAAAGTTTGGCTTCGGTGCACTCCACACAAGGAAGTCAACAACAAAAGGATCGGGCTCTTTACTTATGGCTTTATATGACAATGATTGACTTTAGTGGTTTGTTTACTTTGAATTCGCATAACATGTTGGTTAGGAGTATGAAAGCTAACAACCTTACGAAAAGCATGATGAGTAGTAAACCAATCGTTTCCAAAAATCACATCAAAGGCAAGTATTTTCAAAGAGATAAGATCGACAGGTAACGTGAAAGTGTTGATTTGAACAAGATTTATAAATAGTGGAGGTAATGAAGGTTTCTCCTAACGGAGTTTCAACAGATAAGTCAAAGTCTAATTTCTCAGGAGTCAAATTTAAACGTTGAGCGCAAGCAAGAGAGATAAAAGAATGGGTAGAACCGGTATCTAATAAGGTATAGACTTTGCAAGAATTTATGATTAACTTACCCATGATAATTTTATTCAGGTTCCTCGTCACGAAAAAAGACGATCTCTCTTAAACTACCGGCTTTGGCTTGTCTGGGACATCCTTTGGCATCACTATCCCAGCTGGACTTGACTTCACCATACGACAAAATCGAGCTAGGTGACCTTCTCTTCCGAAATTAAAACACGCTTTGGATTGCTGCGTATAGTTTGGAAGGATGTGTCCCTCCTGTCCGCATTTGAAACATACGATCAGTGGCCGTTCTTCTTCCTTTTAAACGGGTGCTGGTGCCGACGTCTTCACATCATTGTTGAACCTTCTCTTCTTGAAATGTCCATTATTATTATTTTGGCTATGATTACCACCGAAGTGGTTACCATTTCTGGCATGTTGATTCCCTCCATGCTTATTGTCACCGCTTTGATGACTGTTATCACCGGTATTATCAATTTGTCGGCTGCTCTCTTTTGGTTGGGTTGATTCATTATCGCGCTCCAATAACTGAGCCCTATTAACAACATCTGCATACAAACACAGTTTATGAGAGATAAGATATTGACGTATCTTGGGTTTCAAACCTCTTAGAAACATTCACATCATTCTCTCCACATTATCAACCAAATGGGACGCAAACCGGGATAACTCAGCAAACTTTGCTTCGTACTGCGATACGGTCATGTTGTTTTGCTCCAACTTGATAAATTCCACCTCCTTCATGTGACGAATACTTTCGGGAAAGTACTTGTCATTGAACAGCTCTTGGAACTTCTCCCAAGACATCTTGAGTGCGTCAGGCTGGGTATATTTTACAGATTCCCACCAATGATCTGCTTCTTCACGCAACATAAAGGTGGAAAAGGGAACCTTTTGCTCCTCGGAGCATCCCAAGACATCAAATATGTTGGTGATCTGCTTTAACCACGTCTACGCCTTAAGTGGTTCTGGCTTTCCCAAAAACTCCGGTGGTCCCAGCTCTTTGAACTGCTTAGCGGTGACCGTCCGAGAGTTATCAATATTTCCACCTGCATTTTGGACAGGAGCCACCTTCGCCTGATGTTGCATGAATTCTAAAAAGCTCCTAAACATACCATCGTTCGTCAATTGATCAGTGTTGTTATTTACAGGAGGATTATCACCATCCTGCTGCACATTGTCCTGATTATTGATCTGTGGAGACTCAACGGTCTCCTGTGCTCCATTGCTTATCTCAATATTTTCGGATGCCATTTTCAAATACTGCCACAAAACAAGGGTTAATTAACATATCACATATTATCCTTATACTCTAACCAACCAATTACATACCAAATAAACTTAGGTACGTTATACTAGCGAATGAATTCTCCATCTCTCCCCTCCTAGTTCTTGTCTCACATCTCAGCCAGGGATCATATCCCTAAGCTTTGATACCAACTGTTACGCCCCCAAAATATGTATACATCATCTATTCTGAGTCGCCAAATACATTGTACATAATACAAATATAATCTTTAATATATAACAAGAAAGCTATGAGCTTTAATACAAACATTGTCTTATAGACAATATCCACTCTCAGAATAAGTCCTCATTACATTTATTGTCACACTATTTAATCAGAATAGTGAGGACTACTAATGCTATCATCTGGACCATCACTCCTTTTCCCGACTCATCCCAGCTATATTCTCATTTCCTGAAGAGAACAGTGAAAGAAAGGGTGAGCTCAACTAGCCCAGTAAGAAATATTATGACTAAGATAATGCAGAATAAATTATCATTAGTCTTCAACAATGTTAAACTAATAAAATACAATAGACATCAAGTTTAACTGCAGCGGAACAAGCAATCTATTAGAAGAGTCAAGTAGAGAATAAAATCTAATATCTTCTATGATTCAAAATGTTTTCATCAATTTTTATCGTTGAGACTCAGCTTAATAAATAAACCACATCATCGAATCATCCCTGATCTACGGGCCAAGGATATTCTTTAAAATCTTCAATGGTCATGACTATACCGAATAATCCATGGTCATAATCATACCAAGTCCATCTCTGCACTACGGGCCAATGAGGACTTTTTCCACATCATTTGTAATATTACGGTTATGATTATACCGAATAATCCCTGGTCATAATCATACCAAGTCCATCTATGCACTACAGGCCACAGATGACTTTCAACAAAATATAAACATGAGGATGATGACAATGATATAAGAATTCAATAAAACAAGTTCAAGAATTAAATTATCCAGGAACTAATAACGTCCAAATTGTCAACATGATACTTCTTTGTAGAGTAAAATTCAAGAATGCTCAGAAGAATATTTTCATGAAAAGATACTAGATGAAGCGCAAATATCAAGGATATTCCACTAATTTCATGGAGTATGGAAGTCAAAACTTTAACCAACCGAGTATAATAAAGAATGGAATAACAAAAGAAATCACCATGCATGCAGATTCAAGATGACAAAAGTTATTCTAACAGAATAATAAATAACGGAATAAGGTCAGGAAAAATACGCACCGACAGGATATTCTAATAGAATAATAAAGAATGGAATAACAATAGAAATCACCATGCATGCGGTACTTCGAATAGACAGGTTATTCCAACAGATAATAAATAACGAAACAGATCGGCGTAAAAACGCATGCATGTGATATTCCAATGTAATAATAAAGAATGGAATAACAACAAAATCACCATGCATGCGGTATTGCATGATATAAAAGTTATTCCAATGTAATAATAAATAACGGAACCGTGTCCCAAGCGTAAAACGCATGCATGTGGATATTTCAATGTAATAATAAAGAATGGAATAATGAAGAATTTCACCAAGTATAGGGGTAGACCAGCAGATACGAGTTATTCCAACGTAATAATAAAGAATGGAATAACAGAAGTTTTCTTCGTGAATATGAGAAAATAATACCCCTTACGAGTACAACAAATAATATCCCTTACCTTATAAAGAAGAGTACTCTCGACGGCCGGTAGAGGCGGGGATATACTTGAAGAAACTTGCACTACGCTCAAAGCTTTCTTAAACGCTAAAGAAATACGCTTTCAAGATAGAAGAATAATTCTCTCTACAGTTTTCTCTCTAGAGTTTCGGTGAATTCGTAAGAAATAATGAAGGAATGAGCTTCTATTTATAGAAGAATGGACTAAATAGTAACTAATCAATGAACGGTCTAGATTGAAGGACTTTAAACGGACGGTCCATATTGGTTTACAATAAAATATAATATATTATATTTATAATCTAATAAAACGAATAACTTTTAAAAAGATTTTACTATACAAACACTATGTAGGCACTATGCAAACACTATGCATAATAAAATATAATATATTCAAATTATTGTCTAATAAAACGAATAACTTTATAAAAGTATTCTATTTTATATAAAAAGATTTTACTATTAGCCTAATAAAACGAATAACTTTATAAAAGTATTTTTTTTATATAAAAAGTTTTTCTGTTTTATTACATTAATAATACTAATAAAACAAAACTTTATCATCATTATTATTATTCACACTATTAATCGAGCAGGTCGTTCCCAGGAAAGAGGTGGCTTTCCAATAAGGATTTTTCCCTATTGGCACGCAATTAGGTGACCAAACCTCTCATTGGCAGAACTTCTAGACATCATTAATATTGCAAATAATAATATTAATAACTCTATTATCTCAATTATTGATTTAATAATATAAATAAATATCGACAATAATTGAATCAAATAACGTGAGATACTATGCAACAATTACTGAATCAATAATTGAACAAAACTGAGTGACTTCTCACTTAAGCATCAATAATCAATATCGTATGCTACTATGCAACCATGTGTATTCCTGTACTTTTAACACCGGGTGTTTCAATAGTTAACGATAAAACTTCTGCCGTTATTTTTATAAAATATTTTTGTCGTTTTCTCAATCCGACAATAATTCTGTTGTGGGGTCCACCAATGATTGTGTCGCCGTACGAATATTCCCTGACACAAAGAATATTCCCTGACCAATCGAATATAATATAACAACTTGCATACTTTGCAAAATTTATAAATATTACCCACAACTATAACATTATATTAAATCCACACCATAATATTCAAAAAAAATTGAGAAATTTAAATCTTTATTCGTAAAATTTGGGATTTTACAGTGTATCTGTTTGTATGTTCATCATGAACAATGACGCGAATACCTGCCATCATCAAGGAAAGGTCATGTTTCATTTTCATTCCTTATCTTACGCGCCGGGATCGTGGAATCAAGCACCTCTTTTGCTTTGATTGCATTTGGTTTTAAACAAAGATAGCCATAACAACACATGGTCAGTAACCTTATTGGAGATTGCATTAACTCATGAGGTAAAGGTATAAAAAATTGTCGTACGACAGAAGCTTGAGGAACTTGCTTGTGCTTATGAGGATTCCTGTGAGTGGAATTGGCAGAATAGCCTAGTCCGGCTGTTCCGATTTGACTGGATATTTGGATAGGGTGCTTAATACCCTGCTTATCTTTACCAAGCCCTTGTCCAGGTTGATGACCCAATAACATCATTTCTTGAGTGGCCGACATAACCTCGACAGAAATCTTGGGTACGGGAAGTGGCGCACCAATAGAATGGTATTGTGTGTTACTCACTTCCAGAGTATGGAAACTGGCCGGTTCAACTTCTGAATTGAAGCTGATAATTGGTAGAGCTCCTTGTTCAGGATAATCCAGCTCAGCGGTGACAGTGACTAGACTATTGTTGATAATGTATTTGAGTTGTTGATGTAAGGTGAAGGGAACAACTCCAGCCATGTGTATCCATGGTCTCCCCAAGAGCAGGTTGTATCCTGTTTCTATCTTGAGGACGTGGAAAGGTACATTGAATGTATTAGGACCAATCTCAATTGGCAATTCAATCTCTCCAACAGAATTTACTCGGGATCCATCAAAATCTTTGATGACCATATGGCTGCTTTGGATCCGCTTGAGATTGATATTCATCTTTACCAAGGTGGCATAAGGACAGATATTTAGAGATGAGCCTCCATCTATCAATACTCCTGCTAGTATGTACTCGGAAGACAAAACTGCAATATGCAAAGGCTTGTAATGACCGGTCCCTTCGGGAGGTATGTCGTCATCAGTGAAGGATATCACATTGCTGTTAAAAATGTGATCAACCAAATGTTGAAATTTTTCCACAACCACTGATTTTGGCAAGTAGGCTTCTTCTAAAACCTTCAATAAGATCTTCCGATGATCCTCGGAAAAGAAATCCAAATCCAGTATCGAAATCTGGTGTGGAGCTTCTTATAAGCTTAAAACCACTTTGGCTTCATTATGGCCCATAGTACGGAGGAATTTTTCAATCTTCTCCACGAGCAACTTCCCCTTTGCTTTGTAAGTAGGTTTGACAACCCATTGAGGAAGGTACAGTGGATTTTCCTTCTAACCTATGTAAAGATAGTATGAGACGTAGATCCTTGACTTCTCCATAATTCCATGGAACTTTTGTGTGTCGACAAATGGATGTTGTGGTCCGAAAGCTAAAGGAATTGGCTCTGGTGTGGCCACTTTCAAAGGATTGTCAGCTCCTTTGAGTTGAATTGGTTGTATGGGAAATAGTCTAACAGTCTCATCATCCACTTCGGATATAACTGCTACTGATCCCTTCTATTTGGTAGGATATGCGTTCCCACCCTTGAGTTGCACAGTGTAATCATCTGCTATTTGCAGGACACCGCTATCAATAAGATTCTGAATGAGATGTATGAGTGACCAAAGATTCTTACGTCTTGTGGATCGCGAGAATGTGAATGACATTGACACATTTCATCAGGATTGAACCGCCTTGAGCAGGGATTGATTGGAGGGAGAAAGAAGGTAATTCTTCCTTCGTTGATCAACATTTGAAGTATCTCCTCCATAGATTGGCCCAAATAGGTGAATTCCCTCTGATTGGCAAAATCTTGACGGGCTTTAGCATTTGCTCGCTTTGCAACCTTATCCTCCATAGCTTTGCTTTCTGAAGGTGTTGATGGATCATTTACAACAAATGGAAGGAGATAGGCATGCTCCTGCTTGATTAATTGGCGTGTGACTTGATGCTGGTGGGTCATCAATTCTGCCAGTTACTCAATTTGTTTCCAAAGAGCTTTCATTTTTTGTTCCATGGTAAACTGGAACTTTGCATAATCCAATTTGTTAACACCATCTATGATGGGTTGGGATGATTCGCCATTAGAATTGGAACCTTCTATAGTGCTCCAACTGATCAGGTTGACCTCTTCTTCTTTGTGTTGAGGAAGAGGGTTGTCTTGTACATGAGGTTGATCTGCTTTAGTGACCATGATCTCACCATTGTCTATTAGATCTTGAATCTTATGTTTCAAGGCCCAACAATCTTGAGTATCATGTCCAGGTGCCCCGACATGATAAGCACACTTTCGAGTAGCATTAAAACCCCTCCCATTAGGGTTGGCTGGTGGAAGGAGCTATGTAATTTTCTTCTAAGCAGTAAGAAGAGCAAGAATATTCTCGAGCGAGTCCCCTAAGGGTGTGAATGTTCGAGGTCGCTTTACTTCTCCACTTTTAGGCAATGGATGATTTGAAGATTGTGCTGGAAAAGGGGAGTAGTTTCTCCTCTATATAGGCATGCTTTGATTGCCTTTTTGTCCTTGTAGTATCAAGGAAACATCCTCTTCTTTCTTTTTATGGACCCTCTGGGGGTTGTTTCCATAAGATCCAGACTGGATATGCTCAGTAACAGCTTTAAGAGCGGCTAGGTCTTGAATTTTATCGGACTTTAATCCCATTTCAGCCATCTCTCCGTGTTTGATCATTTCAGAGAATGGTTTGCCAATACCAGCTAGAACTCTTTCATAGAAAGGAGCTTCTCAGACATCTATGAAGGTCGCGACCATTTTTGATTCTGTCATGGAAGGAATAACTTGAGCAACAAGGCGCCTCTACCTTTGAGCATACTCTCTAAATGACTCATTAGACTATTTCTTGACCTTGGTAATTTGGTACCGGTCAGGAGCCATCTAAGATTGAAACTTGTATTGAGTAAGCAAGGCGTGAGCCAGCTCTTCCCAGCTATGGATCTTTGAGTTGTCTAATCTGGTATACCTTGAACGGGCTTCTCCAGTCAGACTTTTCTGAAACAGCTGCATTCGGAGCTTTTTATTTTCTGCGTAAGACCCAAGCTGTCCAATGAAAACTTTTAAGTGTGTATAAGGATCTCCTAATCCATCATATTTCTCAAAATTAGGGATCTTGAATTTCTCTAGATATTGAACACCAGGGAATATGCAAAGGTCTGTATATGAAACATTGCCATGTGTTCCAATCCCTTTGAGAACACGGATGGTTTCCTCCATTTGGAGGACCTTCTTCCTGATATCACCGGTGTCTGGATCTCCTTTGAGATGGGTGTTTTCAGGGTCTTTGTTGGTCATATCCAACTGATGTTCTGGAATTATTTTTTTCAGCCCTTGAACTCCTCGTTGTGTAGAGGATTCTGTATGTGTAGGTATCTTCGTACCCTGAGTAGACTGGTGCAATTCTTTTAGCAGAATGGCCAAGTTTGTGATTTGTTTACTCAATCCGTCAAATTCTTCTCGCGAGACAGTATTAGACTGGTCAGAAGAAGACATGATTGGTTGTAGGCCTGTGGCCTTTTTGGACTTTGAGTGGGTAACAGGCCCAATTGCTTCCCTACAAAAGACTAACGTAGTTTAGTCTTAGGGTAATGCAAATGTTATCATAACATGCCCGTTTAGGAATTTTGTCCTGCAAAACCGGTTGTTAATTGATAACATGTTATGCATGCACAATTATTCTTCATATTTTCCATTACATATGGATGAACATGGAATAAATTACAAGTAAATGCTTTTACAAGTAATTGAAAATGGAAAGTATGAAGAGACTTTCCTCCGCGTTTGGTTTATCAGAGGCTGACCTATCTTAGGGTTACTCTCACGGCTTTTTGGCATGAAGGTTCCCAGATCATCGCAATCTACTTGACGGGAAGTTAATCCGGTCGTTCAACTGGAGTGAATCTGAGTGGTACCTTTCCTGAGCCCCGGGGAATTATTCTTCCCACAAGTCCAGTAATCAAACACCGACAAGATAGCCTCCTGGTGGAGGGACCACACAACATACATTCACATACAACGTGTATCACCGTTTATGCAAAATGATGACATGTGCGAAGCACTAATATCACAGATAGATATTTAGCAGTGCAGTAATTAAGATGCATTAGTACACATTCATCACTAATGTAAATGCAACATTCACAAATAAGCATATAACAATTTTGAAAAGCTTGTAATAGCGTCTTAAGCCCTCTTACTGGAGTCCCCAGTAGAGTCGCCACCTGTCGACGTCGGGATTTTTGAGTGTCCCTTTTCGTTACTTGTTCTTTGGTGTTCTCATGTTATTGTGAAATTTGTTTGAAAAAACAAGTGAAAAAGGTCCGACATGTGTAATGTCGACGATTTGACTTTAAGAGTTGCCAGTTGGTGTATTTAACTGGTTGCACCAACGCAACTGAAAAAGGTTTGCACATTGACCCAGTGATTTGACACTGCTAGACGGGTCTTTGAAACCGAGATTCATTTTGGGTTCGGGGGCTTGATTATGTGGAGGGAAGGTGTTAGGCACCCCCCGAAATCCGTGTTACCACGGTGACCGCCACTCTTCAAAGAAATTGTTATATGAATGTGTGTGTTTGTGTGTGTGTGGATCAATGTGCAGTTATTTGAAAGTAGTGTGAGGCCTCGTTCACACCTATATACAAAGGGTTTGAATTTATAGAAAAATCCAGTTTTAACCACGATATAGCAATGACGTTTTGTAAAAGAGGTTTTTCAAACCCTGTGCTCAATAAGAATTGAGACCTTTTCATACTTCCATTTTATTATAAAATGTTCGTCTTGTTTGCTTTTATTTTGAGATGCGAAGCATTCTAGAAAATAATATACAAATGATCTTCGAACTCCTCATGGGCCCGATAACCATCCAAGGAAATTTAGACATCGTAAAAAAATACAAAGCTATTTACAATGAAAAAATGTCCATCATGGGAACCGAATCTAGATTTAGTAAATCGAACTCGTGATTACATGATTCCTAAGCTCACATGATACCGCAATTTGTATGGAAGCGATGAAGCGATTATATATATATAAAAGCTGTAAATATATATATATATATATATAAACATGATCAACCTCCACGAAATAAACTCAAGGCGGGACAAAATGTAAATAAAGCTGTAAAAGCGATCAATTGCCACGAAGTAAACTTCAGGCAGGACAGAATGTAAATAAAGTTGTAAAAGGCCACAAAGTGAACTCCAGGCCTGACAGAAATGTAAATATATATATATATATATATGTGCAGAGATATATATATATATATATATATATATAAGCAGTAAACGCACTGGATGTGAATCTAGGCTCATCGGATATGTCCGACGGAAATTATATATATGTATATATATATATAAGCGATTAAACGCACTGGATGTAAATCCATGCTCATCAGATATGTTTGACAATAGTTATATATATATATATATATATATAAAAGCAATTAAACACACCGGATATAAAATCCAGGCTCATCAGATAAAGTCTGACCACAGTTTATATATATAAAAGCAATTAAACGCTCCAGACCGAAGTCTAGGCTCAATCGAGGCATAACTCGATAATGCTAGTCCATATATAAAATATATACACATATAAGTATATATATACAGACAGAAATGAAAACCACGGACCGAAGTTCGGGCAAACGTACATAACACGACTCTCAATGTGTATAACAGTGTGTGCTAATATGAGAAGAAAGCTTTATAGAATATAAGAAGGCTTACAGTGGGCTGCCAAAGTAGACTTCTATGACTTTAAATGGATAAACACTCAGCTCCCACTGGATAAAAGATAGCTATATGTGAGCTAACTAGTGTTTAAAGATGAGGAAACACTCAAATGATGTGTATGCAGAGTGAAATAGAAAGGTCTTCCTCGCCTTTTTCCCTCCCTCTTCTTCTCAAATGGCTGACCCCAAGGCTTGTATATATAGACGGATGGCCGCATGTACACTTGTGGCTGGTCGTGATGCATCTGAGCCTCACGGGTCCCGTCGAGTCGTAGTACGTGCACTCATGCACTGTAATGTCCGCTCGAACTTGCAAAACTTCAATCTGAGCATCCGAACGAGGTATATATGACCTTCTTCGAACCGCTTGTGTCGAAAGTTATGCAATGACATGGATTAGAGGTTGTACGAAGTCAAGAAGAGGGGTCTATGCCCATGGTCTTCAAGCTTCAAATTTTATCCAAAGTATTGTCACACGTAATAGTCACTCGGGATTGTCAATCCTCGGTTCTTGTGGGACATTGCTGGATATATGTGTGTATGAAGTGTTGAGACGACGTGCCATTGTCGAAGGAACAAGATGACGTTTGACTCCTCGCCGGGGTTATCGCCGGTTTGAGTTGAAAGTAGATGTTTCTCAGGGTTATAGCTGAGATTGGACTACTTGTTGGTATGCCGCGATATCATCTTGTTGAGATGGTAAGATGACGTTGTGACTCCTCACCGGGGTTATCACTCGTTTAAGCGGAAAACAGACGTTGCTCGGGGTTACATCTGAGATTGGACTACTACTTGTTTGTATGTCTCACTGTCATCTGTGGGTGTTCCTGTCTGCCCGTTTGTTAGCTCCGGGTCTGAGGTGTGTGTGCCTTGACAGGATGTCTGGGGTTGAAGCTGATTATATATGTTTGAAACAAGCATTTCCGGGGTTATCGCCGGAACTGTAATGACATCTCATGGGGCTATCACCAAGGATGGGGTTGCTACTCCCAGTGTTGTCTCTGGGACTGGAACTGAGCATCGCGGTGTTATTGCCGAGACAGAACTGTCCTCTCCGGTGTTGTTGCCAGTCTTTTGATCTGCATCTCTCGGGGTTATCTCCGAGATTGGAAATGACATTCCCGGTGTGTGTTCTGGGGTTTGAACTGATGTTCCCGATTTGTGTTCCGGGTTGGAATAGAACTTCTGGTAGTATCCAAAATGGAACTGAACTTTCGGTAGTATCCGGAATGGATGTAAGCTGTCTTCCAGGGTTATCTCCAAAAGACGAATCTACCCTCCTGCAATGTTAGTAATAGGAGCGTATAAAATTTCGAGTGTCTGCACCAAGTTATGGGGCTAGTAAAACTTTGTTGTCGAAATGACTGATGAAGGAAGATAGGGATTAGGATCCCTGAGAAGTTCATACAGTTTGAGTATGGTTTGTATTGGGAAAGCCATACCAGTTTTTTTCTAATGTAGCACGTGGGTATGAGCTTGAGTTTGAACGCGAGTATAAATTTGAAGTGAACAAGGTGAAGGATGAGTACGAGGAGGGGGGATTCCTCAAATGAAGTGTGTGGTCATAACATTGAGTTATAAAAGAAGGTCAAGAAATTAGAAGGTCAAGCTATAAAGCACCAAGCCACGTTAGCGCAACGAGATGTCGTGACTCAAGACCTTACTACACAACTTGTAGATGTAGAGCGGTTATTAGCTCAGTCAGAATATTAAAGAGGATAGTTATTAGCTAGGAATGAAATTACGAGGAACGACCGGGTAAGAGGAGTCAAAGAAGATGTAAAGTCGAGGGCGCGTGGATGAAGGCTTCTAAATGCATAGATCGTGTTGAAGACAAGTCAAAGAGTGCCAAGCGAATGATGAAACTTAGAATTTAATCTTCCACTCTCCTAACGATTCGTATCGTGGAGCAAGAGCGCAATGAAGTTGTACAACGTGGAATGTTCTTGTAGAATGCAAGAAAAACAATAAGATGATATATAAATTATAATGAAAATTAATAGACGTGGATCCTGACTTTTGAAATAAATAGTGGGATATGATGAAGTGATCGTAGAATTTTACTATTACAGGATAAATAATATAAATAGCAGTGTGGCTATTTTGTGATGTGGTGATGTAATAAATGAATAAAGACATCATTGTTTATTAAGATATATTATGTGTTGTTTATAAGTGGTTGAGATAAGTTTGAAAATTTTAATATGTGGATGAACGATGATCTAATAGTTCCAGCTTTTAAGCAAAGAAGATGCCGCTTAGAAGAAGAGAAGACAACAACGTCAGTAGAGCCCCGAAGAATATGCATACAATAGGGAAGCTAACGCAAATCCAGTGCCACAATTGGTGAATTTTCTAGTGGGAGCACTGGCAAATCAACTGAATTTCTGGCTATATCCAACCAAATTCGTTCACAATAGGGCTGGAAAGAATGATTGACGTAGATGGGGAAGGTAATATGCTGACATACAATCAAGAGCAAAAGGGAAAGAAGAGTGAAGATGATAAGGTGGGTGATAGCCATACCGGTAACGCTTGGAAAAGAAATTGGAGGAACGATATTGACGATGAAAATTAGCAAGGAAAGGAAAAGAAGAAGGTGGAGGCGTGTAGCAACTGCAGAAAGAAATATGTAGGTGTTTGTTTGAAGGGAAAAAGGGTGTGCTTTAATTGTGGCTCGAAGGGTCAAATTGCACCAAAATGTTCAAGATCAAGGAAGGGAGCTTGCTTCACGTGTGGATCAAAGGAGCACTTAGCTCGAGGGTGCCCAAAGAAAGCAGCAGGAAAAGCAAGTGGAAGCAAGGGGGGCAGTGGTAAGCTGGTTATTGTAGAGTCAGCTACGCCGAGTCGACCAACCGAACAATCATCTAACATTGCGATGCAGGGCGCAATGCAAGGTATGGTTCTGATCAGTTATTTGTATGACTGTGTGTTATTTAATTCAAGTGCCACTTATTAATTTATGCCTGAAGAATTTTCTTTGAAACTAGGTTCGCTTCGGGAAGAGTTAGAATATTCCTTAAATATAAAAAGTATGAATAATGATTCCTTTTATGTGGATGATTAGAATTTCCGTATTGGTATTAAAGGCCATGTGGTGACAATGGATTTATTCTCAAATTGATTTATGAGACTTTGAGGAAGTCAAGGGTAGTATTTTATTCTTTTAGTTGCACCTGTGATGTCTCTACGAGGTAGTACATGAAATTTTGTGTTGTATAGCGATGCATTATACAATATGTGAGGTTGTGTGGGTAGGCGGAACGATAGGGTCATCTTATATGTATCACGTAAGTTAAAATTTTTATGTGAAAGGGCATCTGACTCACGATCCAGAGTTAGAGGTAGTAGTGGTTGCCCTGAGGGTTTAGAGGTGTTATTTTGGAAAGTAGTGTGAGATATAAACAGACCATAAGTGTCTAAAGTATATTCCCGCACAAGAGTATTTAAGCATGTGTTTCGAGTGATAGTTAAAGTTGTTCAAGGATTATAACCGCAAAATCCTAAACGAACGTGATTGCATACATCTTAAGAAAAAGGGTTGGAGTTATTTTTATTAACTGTGCAAGATGGGTTCATAATAGAAATAACTAGGTGGTGGTATGAGGTAAAGATATATATATATATATAAATTAAAAAAAGTTGTTCGGATGGAAAACCATACAGCTTTGCAGGACAGAGTAAAAGAAGAGTAGCTCCAGGATGAGGGTGTCAAATTCAAAATCGATACTGAAGGATAGTTGAAAGTAGAAGAAGAAACTAGGTTTCTCTAATATCAGGAATTGAAAATGAAGTTTTGCATAAAATTTATATACTGAATAAACTAGGGAGCACGAAATTTATATATTACCTTCAATAATACTATTGGTGGCAAGATATGGTGATAGATTTTATTTAGCATATTATCTATCGATCAGTGTGCGAAGTTATATGTTAAAGAAGTTTTTTCAAGGCATGGTGTTTCAGGGTCAATTGTGTCGAACCGAGATTCACGATTTTCATCGAAATTTCAGAAAGGTTTATATGAGCGCGTGGAACGCAATTAGAAATAAGTATGTCATATCATCTGCAAATCGATTGCCAAAATAAACGGAAATCCAGACATCGGAAGCATGCTAAGCGCACGAGAAGTTTTCATTAATGTCATTCGAGGAGTCTGCATTGAGCAAGTTATGATCAAGTTAAGAATAAGTTAAGATTAAGGTAATGCTAGGTGGGATTTCAATTGAGGACTCATATAGAAACTAAGTTGTATAAATCTTTGTATGGATAGAGGTTTTGTGCATATACTTGGTTTATCATTGATAATCATTGGAATATCGGTATCGCGCTATCCATGTATATATGGTGGAAAGGTGATTCTTTTCTCATGTATACATTTGATAGTTAGATGATATTAGGATTAGATTCGGTTCTTAAAACTAAAGCATATGGTAAGTTCGTGACTCATAATCATATGGTATGTTTTGAACCCCTCAATGAATGGACGCCTATGGTCTAACTAGGATAAGTTCATAAAGTCATATGATTATGGCAAGTTCCTGAATTTCCAAAGTGTGGTAAGTTTGACGAACTATATTGGGTATAAATCGATTATAGTATAGGAACCATTGATGAAGTGAAAAGATGGTTTTGAGGTAGATTTACCTCTACAGTCAGAGCGCATTCGCAATGTTTTTTTTATGTTTCGGTGATATGATCGAACAAGCCCGACAGCAATCATATGATTAAGTATGAATTGTTATAGTTGTCCAACTAGGAAATTAATGTTCAGATAGTCGATAGAAAAGAACAAATGTTCAGGAATGAGATGATACCTTCTGTGAATGTGATATAGAGGAACCACAATGTCAAAGTGACTATGTGGGAACTCGAAGCTGAAATAATAAAGAATTACTCTGAGTTATTTGTTTAATTTGTGTCTTCAATTTTGGGGACAAAATCTTTGTAAGGAGGGAAGGATGTAACAATCCAGAAATTCAAATTATAATATTAAATATTTATTAAATTATATAAATATTTATTTGATGTGTTTATTATTGAAATTGATGAAATAAAAATTTTATTGATGTGGTTATTATTATTAAATATTTATGAATTAAATTTATTAGATAATATTCTAAATTAAATTAATTTATAATTTTGAGAGTTGGAATATAACATGAGATGTTATATTGTTGTTTTAATTTAATAATTTAAAGTGGTATGTTAAATTATTAAGTAAAGTTATAATGAGATTATAATTATGTGATATTTGTTTAAGTGAAATATTTATTTAAAATATAGTGTGTATAATTATTTTATTTGATGTAATGTTGGATATGGAAATCCAAATAAATGATATGTGATTATAAATTATAAACTAAAGTGTTTATTAAAATAATTAAAGTAGTTTAATTTATTTTTACCCAAACAAGGCTTAAATATATTAAGTCTTTATTTTAAAGACTTTTTGCCAAACAAAGCCTTATGGCTTTTGGATTTTTAATATTTTAATTATAATAAAATAAATTAAATAATAAATAAAATATAATGATAACATATACGTTTATTAGTTGTAACTGATATATTTAGTATAGGGGTTATGGTTATATCGGTTTTTATGTTATACGTATTCTAGTTTTGCTAAGCTTGAGAAGTTCAGAGAGAGAGAATACAGAGAATTGAGAGGGAGTTGGGAGAGAAATCTTGAGTTTTTCAAAGAAAAATCCAGTGTTTAGCAAGGTTGTTCAAGCTAAGTGAATGTATTACTCGGAACCCTAATTTTATATATTTATACATATATGTATATATATGAATTTTACGGCATATAACTTCAAGTTCTGTGAATTCATCTTTTTGGAATTATTGATATACAATCGATTACTTGTTATTGTATATGTTTGTGATGATTAGAACTAGTGTTTAGATAAGAATTTTTATGCTAATTACGTTTAAAAGAAAGAAAGTAATTACAATATATATATTTTACATATAGCTTGTGAAAAGTACCAATTTTAGTGGCCAATTTTTACGTTAATATGTGAATTGAGGCTTGATTATGCTAGTTTGTTAAGAAACGAAGATAGCGTAGTTTGAACAAAGTGATTTGGTGAAGAATTGAAATCACAGTGATTATTTTTGTAAAGGATGTCAAAAATGGAGTTTTCATATGAAAATATAGAATTTGAGAAATTAAACTCGTGTAAGTTGTTGTTAAATTGTTCTAAGTGGTTGAATATATGAGGAAACATGTTTGTGTTAGTTTTATATCAATTGTATATGTTAATTTCACTTCTTTGTGGGTGAAATTCGTGTTAGTTGGGCTAAAATCGGGTACTATTCATGCCGTTTCATCTTTTTTGTCGTATATCGGTAGCAAATTGCTGGCTGGTGCCAAGGCCAAAAAGCAGTAATGGCGTTGGTGCATGCAATTGCCATTGGGTCCCAAGAACTTGTGTATGGGCGCATTTACCATACCCCGATTTGGGGACAATGGCTAACGCCTCGCTCATCTGCATGAGACCGGGATGTCGCTATAACTTAGCTTAATTATGTATTAATATAACAAGCATGTAATAAGGACCCTAAAACAAAACCATGTCATGTCATTAATAATTTCAAAGTTGTAAAGGTTTTATAAGTTAGGAATGCGATATGTTAGGACTTAGTGCACACATTGAAGGGTAACTAAGTCTTGTGGTGTTAGCACTTGTGATTTCGGAAATGAACATTAAGATATTGAAGGTGATTAATATAAAACCAAGGAGTCTTGGGAAGACTTAAACAGTTGATTGAACTTCAAATTCGATTAAAGAGAAGTGTAGTATTGATTAACAAGGGTTGGAAATGTGATTGGGATGTTAAAGTCTTATGTATGTGTTAGTGAGTGTTCAGTTTTGTGTTATGTTGTTTATTATACGGTTAGACCTTAAACAAAAGGTTATAACATAACAAAGGTTAATGTATGTAGCTAATTGATGTGATAATCTTAATGGTATGTGTAGGACATTGTAGTACGTGAGTTGTAATTGTATAGCTTACGCAAGAGGCAAGTTCCTTAACCTTTGCTACTTTATTATTCAGCAAGGTTACTTTTCACTGTTATGTTATACTTATGTAAATTCTCTATCTCTAATATCTTGTTTAACGATTTATTGTCATGCAAGTTCTTAAACCCTCATTTATTGTTGAGAAAGTTAGTTAATCTTTGTTTCTTTATTCCAATCGAGATTACCTTGGTTATTCAAAGTCTATATTTTATTTGTAAGAAGTGTGTTTATTCAGCTACTAATAAATATTGTTTGATCTTCGTTCTTCAATATCATTGTACTATCTTACATTATTGTATTGAACTCTAAGTTGCTTAGAAATTCTTTACCAATTCAACTAATCCTTAGTTGATGAATGTTCTAAACTCTAAATTACCCTTGAAGTCAGCCCAAACCAAACTTCCTTTGGTTTTTTTATGTACTCACACACCTTTGAAAGTATGTTCTCGATTATAACATTTGTTCAATTTAGAAATTGTTAATACTCTAACTCTTATTGATTCATCGCTTTTTTATGATGATATTGTAATCAAACCCTTGAATAGTTATTGGTTCCTATCTGATTCAACCAGTACTTGGTTGATGATCGTTATAAAAAAATCTAGACTTCCTTTGAAGTTAATTCCCAACCAAACTTCCTTTGGTTCATTACCTGATAATCTAAGCTGAGATGAACAACCCTATAGCAGGGGATTATTTTAAAGCTATGCAATAACGTTAAAATGTTTATGCAATACATAGTGCAAAGGGTTGATCTCCTGGAGTACGGAATGATGGTCCATATAGTCGTTTAGACTGTTAAAGGTTATAGTAGAAACACATGTGAACCTAGGACATAGATGATGATTATAGTCTTTTAGACTGTTAAAGGTTAAAGTAGAAATACTTGAAAACCTAGAATAAAGTTCGTGGTCTTATGACCCTCAGTGTATTCTTTGATGTTGTTATCTATTGTTAACTTAAACGTTCATTATTCCTTTGAACTCATAGCTGTTGAATTAAAGTTTCTTGTTCCGGTAAGAATACTTTGCCATTAAAAGATTAGTTAATTGTCATTCATAAAACGTTATTGTATATTATCTTTCTTGTGGGCAATTGTTTGCTCACTCTTTCACAAAACAATGCAGACGAGGTTACGAAGTTTGAAGAGCTTTCTACAAGTAAGGGCAAGAACAAAGTGTTTGATTAAACGACAACGTTTAATTTATATTTTATTTATGAAGCTTATGTAATAGATTTATTTATGATCATGTTTTAATTTTCAGCTGATGATTGTAATAAAGGTTAGATGACCTGGGATTTATTTTAGATTATGTAACCATTTAATGGGAGATTGATTATTTAAGCTTTTAAGTTTAATTATATCATTTGTTTATGGGTAGTTAGTTATGATTTAATTGGATAGCGAACACCAAATCTGTGGGATTGAGGTGCCCGGATTTGGGGTGTCACACCTAATGAATGCAAATTATAAACTTCTTTCAAATTTCATTCCACCTTGGCCACGGATTCTTGGGTTGTCATTTATCGAATCACATAGAATATTTCTCTTATTATACTAGAAGTGGTAGATTCTTTATTGATCATTCATTATCTTCATATATAATTTATTACATCCAAGCTTACCCTTTGATATACTCTAAGAGTCTTAAGGAATAAGTTAAAGTGTAATCTATTATATATAAGATACTATGATGGTCTCAAGTCTAAGGATCATTTGTATTACTATCACTATAAGAATTTCTATTAACAGGCAAGTAAAACTCCATTAGGTATTCCTTAGCGAGTCACGTTCAGTGAACTTATTCTCCAATAAGCACCTACATACTTGCTTTAGTGTCTCCACACAAATGATCATGAGATCAATCATCCTCATCCAATGAGCAAGCAACGTATATACCAATCTATCTGGATTCACTAATCCCCTTTTTAGTAATCCATTGATTGAGAACATTTTAGTTTTAAGCTATCTACGAATTTAGATCTCATTAGCATGATCTCATCATGATTCTAAAAGCATTGCTTAAAACTATGGGTTTATCACATATTATTAAAAATAGCACCATGTAGATAATTAAATGCCTTTAATAAATAATTCTTTTATTAATAAATAAATAAGATTGATTACAGAGTATATGCTTTATCATCATATATGATTGGCTTATATGCATACTACTTTCAATCTCCCACTTGCACTAAAGTCAATCGTTGTGGTATCTCATACCCATCTTCTCTTAGTGACGATCGAACTGTTGTTGTGTTAACGTTTTAGTAAATGGATCTGCAATATTGTCTTGAGAGTCCACACGCTCCAAGGTGACATCTCCTCTTTCAATGATCTCTCTAATCAAATGAAACCGCCACAACACGTGTTTAGATTTCTAATGAGATTTGGGTTCCTTAGCCTGCGCAACAGCTCCGGTGTTGTCACAGAATAAAGGTATTGGTCCTCTAATGCTAGGAACCACACCAAGTTCGGTAATGAACTTCTTCATCCAAACAGCCTCCTTTGCAGCTTTACTTGCAGCTATGTACTCTTCTTCTATGATTAAATCAGCAACTGTTTGCTATTTGGAACTCTTCCAACTCACTGCGCCATCGTTTAAGGTAAACACATAGTCATCTTTGTTCGTTTGGAAACTTGAGTCTATGAAGCCCTCTAGTTTCAATCCAGGCCCACCGTAGACAAGAAATACATCCATAGTTCTTCTAAAGTACTTTAGGTTATTTTTCACTACCTTCCAGTGCTCTTCTCTAGGATTTAACTGATATATGATTGTCACACTTAAGGCATGAGCGACATCCGAACTAGTACATATCATACCATACATGATAGATCCTATTACTAAAGCATAAGGAATCTTACTCATACGGTCTCTCTCCTCAGGTGTCTTTGGGGCATGTTTCTTGGAGAGATGTATTCCATGGCTCATTTGTATGAGACCTCTTTTGGAATCTTTCATGCTAAGCTCTTTTAGCATCGAGTCAATGTACATTCCTTGGGATAAGCCAAGCATCCTTTTAGATCTATCTCTATAAATATTTATCCCCAAAATATATGATGTTTCACCCAAGTCCTTCATGGAGAAGTGTTTAGATAACCAGATTTTAATCGATTGTAGCATAGGAATATCATTCCCTATCAGTAATATATCATCAACATATAATACAAGGAATGAAACAGCGCTCCCACTAACCTTCTTGTACAAACATGGTTCATCTTCATTTTTGATAAAATCAAACTGTTTGATTGTCTCATCAAAATGGATGTTCCACCTACGAGAAGCTTGCTTCAATCCATAAATGGATTGTTGTAGCTTATCGACTTGATTTGTTCCCACCTTTGAAACAAATCCCTCTGGCTGTGTCATATACACATCCTCCTCAAGTTTCCCATTGAGGAAGGCCGTTTTCACGTCCATCTGCCAAATTTCGTAGTCATTGTAAGCTACAATCGCAAGCAAAATCCGAATGGACTTGAGCATCGCTACTGGTGAGAAGGTTTCGTCATAGTCAACTCCTTGTCTCTGTTTGAAATCTTTTGCGATAAGTCGGGCCTTATAGGTGTCTACCTTATCGTCTGCTCCAGTCTTTCTTTTAAAGACCCATTTACACCCAAAAGGCTTAATGCCTTCAGGTGGTGAAACCAAAGTCCATAATTTGTTTTCATACATGGAGTCCATCTCAAATTTCATGGCTTCTTGCCACTTCTCTGAGTCTTTACTGCTCATAGCCTGTTCTTAATTTAATGGATCATCATCATTTATGATGCATACCTCATTATCATCCTCTATGACGAATCCATACCTATCAGGTAACTTTGGTATTCTTCCAGATTTACGAATAAGGTTCGTTACAATAGGTTCTTCCACTTGATTAGGTACCTGACTTTAATCCGTAGTATTTTTTGGTTCTTGAACCTCTTCAAGATATATCTTAGTCCCACTGACCCCTTCAAGGATAAACTCATTTTCCAAAAGGTAGCATGTTTCGCAACAAACAACTTTTGATCAGTTGGATGATAGAAATAATACCCTAATGTTTCTTTAGGGTATCCCATAAATCTACACTCGTCAGATCTAATCTGTAGCTTATCATTTTCAAAATTTTTGACATAAGCTAGACAACCCCAAGTCTTAACATGAATAAGATTTAGTTTCCTCCCTGTCCATAATTTATAAGGGGTCTTAGGGACGGATTTGGTAGGTACCTTGTTAAGTAGGTATGTAGCCGATTCTAGGGACATATCCCCAGAACAAAACTGGAAGATCGGTAAAGCTCATCAAGGATTGAGCCATATCTAATAATATTCGATTTCTCCTTTCCGATACACCATTCAACTGTGGTGTCCCTGATGGAGTCCATTGTGAGATTATACCATTTTCTTTAAGACAATTGAGAAACTCACCGCTTAAGTATTCACCACCTTGATCTGATCAAAGAATCTTAATATTTTTGCCAGTTTGTTTCTCTACTTCACTTCTGAACTCTTTGAACTTTTCAAATGATTCAGATTTGTATTTCATTAAATACACATATCCAAATCTTGATTGATCGTCAGTGAATGTAATAAAATAAGAATACCCTCCTTGTAAGACCCTAACTTTTGTTAATAAAAATGAATTTTCTACAATTATCATTTTTGAATATTATGGAATGAATTTGATATAATGTTATAGTTGTGGGTAATAGTTATAAATTTTGCAAAGTATGAAAGTTGTTATATAATATTCGATTGGTCGGGGAATATTCGTTTTAACAGGAATATTAAAGACGATAGCACAATCATCAGTGGACCCTGCGAAATGTAATTATTGTCGGATTGAGTAAATGACAAAAATATTTTATGAAAATAACGGCGGAAGTTTTATCGTTAACTGTTGAAACACCCAGTGTTAAAAGTACAGGAATAAGCGTGGTTGCATAGTAGCACACGGTATTCATTATTGATGCTTACATGAGAAGTCACTCAGTTATGTTTAATTATTGCTTCAGTAATTGTTGCATAGTATCTCACGTTAATTGATTCAACTATTGTCGATATTTTATATATTATTAAATCAACAATTGAGACGACGAAGTTATTAATATTATTATTTACAATATTAACGATGTCTAGAAGTTCTGCCAAGGAGAGGTTTGGTCACCTAATTGCGCACTAATAGGGAGAAATCCTTATTGGAAAGCCCCCTCTTTCCTAGGAATGACCTGGTCGATTAATAGTGTGAATTATAATAATGATGATGAAGTTTTGTTTTATTAGTATTATTAATGTAATAAAATAGAAAAGCTTTTTATATAAAACAGAATACTTTTATAAAGTTATTCGTTTTATTAGACTATAAATAGAATATATTATATTTTATTATGCATAGTGTTTGCATAGTGTCTGCATAGTGTTTTGCATAGTAAAATCTTTTTATATAAAATAGAATACTTTTATAAGTTATTCGTTTTATTATATTATAAATAGAATATATTATATTTTATTTAAAATATTTTTTTTATTAGAATATTTTATAGTAAATCAATCTGGACCGTCCGTTTAAAAGTAAATCAATCTGGACCGTTCAGGAATTAGTTACTATTCAGTCCATTGTCCTATAAATAGAAGCTCATTCCTTCATTATTTCTTACGAATTCACTGAAACTCTAGAGAGAGAAACTACAGAGAGAAAGAAGAAAAGTATTCTGCTACTTTACTACTCCTATATCCTGTTGTTCTAAGGTAAGGGGTATTATTTCTTTCGTATTCATGAAGAGAACTTCTGTTATTCCATTTTTTTATTCTGTTGGAATAATCTGTATACGCGGTCTACCCTACACTTGGTGAAATTCTTCTGTTATTCCACTCTTTATCATTATGTTGGACTAACCTGTCTAAGCGAAGTACCACATACATGGTGAAATTCTTCTGTTATTCCATTCTTTATTATTCTGTTGGAACATCCTGTCTGTGCGTTTACACGTGACCTGGTTCCATTATTTATTATTATATTGGAACATCCTGTCGGTACGAATTTTGCCTGACCTGGTTTCGTTATTTATTATTCTGTTGGAATATCCTATCTGTGCGTTTACGCATGACCTGGTTCCGTTATTTATTATTCTGTTGGAATAACCTGTCTATGCAATCTATCGCATGCCTGGTGATTTCTTTTGTTATTCCATTCTTTATTATACTCTGTTGGTTAAAGTTTTGACTTCTATACTCTATGAAATTAGTAGAATATCCTTGATATTTGCGCTTCATCCAGTATCTTTTCATGGAAATATTCTTCTGAGCATTCTTGAATTTTACTCTACAAAGAAGTATCATGTTGAAAATTTGGACGTTATTAGTTCCTGGATAAATTAATTCTTGAGCTTGTTTTACTGAATTCTTATATCATTGTCATCATTCTTATGTTTATATTATGTTGAAGGTCATCTGTGGCCTGTAGTGCATAGATGGACTTGGTATGATTATGACTAGGGATTATTCGGTATAATCATGACCGTAATATTACAAATGATGTGGTAAAAGTCCTCATTGGCCCGTAGTGTATTGATGGACAGTTGTTAGCATGATCATGACTATTAATGAATACACGAATATCCTTAGCTCGTAGTGCATGGATAATTTGTGGTTGTGATACTAATGAATATCCTTGGCCGTAGTGCAGGGATGATGTGGATTATATTTATTAAGCTAAGTCCCAACGATAAAAGTGATGAAAAACCTTTTAAATCATAAAAGATAGTAGATTTTATTCTCTACTTGACTCTTTTAATGGATTGTTTGTTCCACTGCAGTTAAACTTGATGTTTGTTATATTGTATCAGTTTAACACTGTTGAAGGCTAACAATAATTTATTTTGTATTATCTTAGTCATAATATTTTTTACTGGGCTAGTTTAGCTCACCCTTTTACTTTCATTGTTCTCTTCAGGAAATGAGAACGTAACAGGGACTAGTCGGGGAACGGAGTGGCGGTCCAGATAATAGTATTAGTAGTTCTCACTTTTCTGTTAAATAGTGTGATAATAAATGTAATGAGGACTCAATTGGGTGTGGATATTGTCTAGATGACAATATTTGTATTAAAACTCACAGCATATGTTTTGTCGTATTTTACACGACTGTTGTATAATTAAGTTGTATTTGAATTTTATACCATGTATTTGGTGACTCGGGATGGGTGATGTATAGCTATTTTGGGGGCGTCACAGTTGGTATCAAAGCTTAGGGATATGATCCCTGGCTGAGATGTGAGACAAGAACTAGGAGGGGAGAGACGGGGAATTCCTTCGCTAATATGACCTACTTAAGTTTATTTGGCATATAATTGGCCGGTCAGAGCATAGGGAGAATATATTGCATGTCAATTAACCTTTGTTTTGTGGCAGTATTTGAAAGTGGCATCCGAGAATGTTGAGAACATCAATGGAGCACAGGAGACCGTTGAGTCTCACAGATCAATAATCAGGATAATGTGCATTAGGAAGGCGACAATCATCAGGCAAACAACAACACAGACCAGATGATGAACGATGGAATGTTCAGAGGCTTTATGCAATTTATGTAACATCAGGCAAGAGCTGCTCCTATCCAAAATGTAGGTGGAAACACTGGCAACTCTCGAATGGTCACCGCTAAGCAGTTCAAGGAACTGGGACGACCGGAGTTTTTTGGAGAGCCAAAACCACTTAAGGCAGAGACGTGGATAAAGCAGATCAACAAGATATTTGATGTTTTGGGATGCTCCGAGGAGCAAAAGGTTCCCTTTCCCACCTTCATGTTATGCAAAGGCGATTCATGGTGGGAATCAGAAAAAGCGACTCAACCCGCCAGACCGAAGATATCTTGGGAGAAGTTCCAAAAACTGTTCAACGACAAGTACTTTCCCGAAAGTATTTGTCACATAAAAGAGGTAGAATTCATCAAGTTGGAGCAAAACAACATGACCGTGTCTCAAAGATCGAAGCTAAGTTTCTTTGAGTTATCCCTATTATTTCGTCCCATTTGGTTGATAATGAGGAGAGAATGACGCGAATGTTTCTAAGAGGTTTGAAACCCGAGATACGTCAATATCTTATCTCTCATAAACTATATTTGTATTCAGATGTTGTTAATAGGACTTAGTTATTGGAGCGCCATAATGAGTCAACCCAACCAAAAGAGAGCAGCCGGAAAAATGATAATACTAGTGATAACAGTCATCGAAGTGGTAACAATAAGCGTGGAGGGAATCAACATGCCAGAAATGGTAATCACTTCGGTTGTAATCATGGAAAAAACAATAAGAATGGAAATTTCAAGAAGAGGAGATTCAACAATGATGGAAAGACGTCAGCACCAACACCCGTTGTTAAGGAAGGAGAACGACTACCTATCATATGCTTCAAATGTGGAGGGGAGGGACACATCAGTCCAAACTGCGCGATGCCATCCAAAGCATGTTATAATTGTGGAAGAGAAGGTCACATAGCCCGATTTTGTCGTTCACTGAAGAGAAGTTCAGCTAGGATGGAGGCACCAAAGGACGTCCCAAAAAAGTCAAAGCCAGTAGTGAAAGGGAGAGCGTTTGTCGTGACCTCCCAGAAAGCAAGGAACCCAAACGAGGTCATCACGGGTAAGCTTATCATAAACTCTAGCGAAGTTTATACCATATTTGATACTGGTTCTACCCATTCTTTTATTTCTCCTACTTGCGCTCAACGTTTAAATTTAACTCTGGAGAAATTAGTTTTTTACTTATCTGTTGAAACTCCGTTGGGAGAAACCTTCATTACATCCACTATTTATAAGTCTTGTTTGGTTCAAATCGGTACCCTCACATTACCTGTCGATCTTATTTCATTGAAAATACTTGCATTTGACGTAATTCTAGGGATTGATTGGTTAACTACTCATCATGCAAAAATTGATTATTTTCGTAAGATTGTTTGCTTTTATATTCCTAACTAACCTATTATGCGAATTCAAGCAACCAAACCATTAAAATCAATCACTGTCATCTCAAGCCATAAAGCTATTCGTTTATTGAAAAACGGATGTCAAGCTTGAAAGTAGTATGCATACAAGCCAATCATGTTTGATGATAAAGCATATACTTTGTAACAATCTTATTCATTTATTAATAAAAAGTATTAATTTATTAAAGGCTTTTAATTATCTACATGATGCTGTTTTATAATATGTGATAAACCCATAGTTTTAAGCAATGCTTTTAGAATAATGATGATGATCATTCTAATGAGATCTAAATTCTTAGAAAGCTTAAAACTAAAATAGTTCCCAATCGTTGGATTACTAAATTAGGGATTAGTGAATCCAGGATAGATTGGTACATCGTTGCTTGCTCATTGGATGAGGATGATTGATCTCATAATCATTTGTGTGCGATACACTAAAGCAAGTATGTAGGTGCTTATTAGAGAATAAGTTCTTTGAATGTGGCTCGCTAAGGAATACCTAATGGAGTTTTACTCACTTTGTCAATAGAATTTCTGTAGTGATAGTAGTACAAGTGATCCTAGGACTTGAGATCATCATAGTATCTTGTGTATGATGAGTTATACTTTGACTTATTCCTTACGACCTTTAGGGTATATCAAAGGGTATGCTTGGGTATAATAAGTTGTATATGGAGATAATGTATGATCAATAAAGAATCTACCACTTTAATAAAAGAAGAGAAATGTCCTATGTGATTCGATAAATGACAACCCAAAGAGTCCTTGGCGAAATGTAATGAAATTAGAAAGGAGTTTCTAATTTGGATTATTTGGAGTTGTGCATTTAAGAGTCGAAATACATATAATTAAATAAAATAAGACTTGACAATAATTCCATGTCTTATATTTAATTGGGACATTGTATGGTGGAAGGTTTGAATTGTACGGTAACTATTTACTCAAAGGTTCTTTTATGATTAATGTTGAAATCTATATTATCTGGAAAGTCATTGATCGCTAGGGAGGCTTATCCTTATTGTAGAATAAATATTATTTATTTAAATAAATTAATTGTTTAATTTATTTATTTAAATAAGATTAAAATTGTTCTAATTGATTTATTCACAACCGGTTTAATATAGAGAACCTAAAGGGTCACACCATAAAAGGAAGAATAATTATTTAAGAAGTTAATGGCATAATCGTAATAATATGTTATGTATATTTAATTTAATCTATGGTGATAGAATAAATTAAATAGCTTAATATTTATTATTTAATATTTTAGAAATATTAAATATAAATTAATAAGAGTAGTCTTATTAATATTATTACAATTATTATTATTTTAATTTCTAAAAGAGTTTAGGAATTAATTTAATATAAGTACTCTCATTTATTCCTAATTGGATTAGGAAGGAAAATTAGTTAAAGGAGTTTAATTAATCATCCCTAATAAGATTAGGGAGCTTAATTAATTAAAAGAATTTAATTAATTAAATAAATCCCAATTCCTTAATTGTTAAGGTGGGTTGCCCACATCTATAAATAAGAGGAGTCTTATTATGGGTGATGTGGTTGTTGACTTTTATAACATACGTAATAATTCCAATAGTTGAGAGAGTACATTTTTTCTATACAGATAGAGAAAACTAGGGTTTGAGCCAAATACCCATCTTCTTGAATTCTTATTTTTCCTTGGTGGATCACCTCTAGAGGTCAAACACTTGGGTGGCTAACGTTTATCAAAGGAAGGAACCAAACCCGATGGATTCAAGTTGAACGCGAAAAGGATTGGAGGTGAACTTGTACCTGAGGAAGCTCGGATCTTCAAGGGTATGTTTGTTCTTCATATCTTTTCGTTTAATTAATAATTGTGCATAAAGGGTGATCCGGGTATATGGTTTGTAAAATTTTAAACTCGATTTTTACGTTTCGCACTTTTAT
This sequence comes from Panax quinquefolius, assembly GCA_020205615.1. Classification (NCBI taxonomy): domain Eukaryota; kingdom Viridiplantae; phylum Streptophyta; class Magnoliopsida; order Apiales; family Araliaceae; genus Panax; species Panax quinquefolius. The sequence continues at coordinate 109,565,883 of CM035156.1, forward strand.
GCAATTTGATTTAGTTCTTGAATATTACAAACCTAATAAGGTGGTATCGAGCCAAACCTTTATGCGAATTATTAATTATTTTAATTTGATATGTATATTGATATGTGTTTAGAACAATTTAATTGGGCATAATTTTGTTGTATAAAATTAATTAAAAAAAAAAAAACGTGGCCCATGATATATATGTTAGTAATCAATTATCATACATATATTCTAACATACGGATTTGCATGTCCCTAAAAGATGCTTTGATCGCGTCAGCCGGGCAACATGTTTAACAAGTGGTATCATATATATATATATATATATATATATATATATATATATATATATATATATATATATATATGTTTTCCTCAAGCATAATTATCTACATGAAGCATGTTTCACTTGGTTAACGTGGTTAGTTTTATTCTTTTGTATAATATATGTTTATTATATATTATATATATAATCGCATGGTTATATTATATATAATATAAATATATATTATTCTTATAATTTTATAATTAAAATAAAATATATTTTAATCTTAAAATAAAAGTTTATTTTAATATTAAAATATAAAGTTTATTTTAATTTTAAAATTAGAATTTCATGCTAACTAATTAGAGTTGGAATTGGATTCCATGATAACTAATTGGAGTTGAAATTAATCTTTCCTTAAATAAATGAGTTTATTTAGATATGAAATAAGATTTCATATTATTCAAAATAAAGGAGTTTATTTGTGAATAGGAAAGAAAATCCTAATTTCCTTAAATAAAGGAGTTTATTTAGATATGAAATAAGATTTCATATTATTCAAAATAAAAGAGTTTATTTGTGAATAGGAAAGAGAATCAAGTGTTTCCAAAATAAAGGAGTTTATTTTGACTTGGAATTTGATTCCATAATTAATTAAAATAAAGGAGTTTATTTTGATTAAAATAAAATAGTTTATTTTATTCAAAATTAGATAAATTAAAATAAAATAGTTTTATTTTGATTTAAATTTGGATTAAAATAAAGGAGTTTATTTTGATTCAAAATAGATTTTATACTTAACTAAATTTGCCCATTAAATGATATCAATATATATATTAAATGTTTATTATTCATGAGATGAATGTTATTTATTGATGCATATGGTGATGTGTATGATAATAAATGGGATTGATTATGGACTATTGACCAATATGATTGGATTTTATTTTAGTTGGATGCATGAATGTATGGGTTTTATTAAATGGGGTCTGCGTACCTCGTCTTCTCTACTTTTTCTTAATATAAATTCTATCTCCCTCATATTTACTTCCCCTTGACTGCTGATCAAGGTTTCTATTTATTTTAAATAGTTTTGTAATAGGAATAGTTAGAATTAATTTTGAAGAATTGGAGATCAAGGAACAAGGAGCGCTTGAAGACCCGTTTGTAATGGAGCCCGGGTTTAAATGTAATAGTTATATTTAAATATTATTTCTTGCACCCCTAGGGTTTGACCTTTTGGTTCACTTGGTGGCTCTAGTGAACCAAACTAGAATAAAAGTCCATAATTAATCCAGGTAGAATATAGTATTCTATATGTGCATGCTTATACTATATATATTATATATTATGCAAACATGCTTCGCATGTTCATTAATATGACGCGTATTTTATATATATATATATATATATATATATATATATATATATATATATATATATATATATATATGTGTGTGTGTGTGTGTGTGTGTGTGTAATGCTACTTAAACAAGATGAGACAAATTAATAACAAACCCTCATTTTTATATTAAGTCCTAAGCGTTCAAAGATATTTGGAATATCGAACGTCAGCTTTCTAGCATGATAAAATTAATAGAGTATTAAATATTTAATATGAGTTTATTGTGTCACCACAAGGCAAGTATTAAGTATTTAAGATGTTAATTTATCACATTTGATGCTTATAAAGAAAATTGAACAATATTGTTTTGTTGTGTCACCACAAGGATGATATTTTTCTTTTTTGAATATATGGAGTGCTAGGTTGGACTTAACTTGGATAATTTTGATTCGGATGTGCCACCACTTGATCAAAATAATCTAAGAGGCAAAAGAAAAGGAGTTGCATAGTTGATGTAATTGACAAAAGTTGTCTACCTATTTATTTATATATAGTTTGTTGTGTCACCACAAGGCTATATACATTTGAAATGGGATCCTTATTCTCACTAGCAAGTCTTTAATTAGATTTTGCCGAACTATATAAGTTAGGGTAATATAGTTTGAAGAAAATAGTGGGAGATACCAATTTAAAACAAGACCTAAATTATTTTGGTAATTAATAAAAGAATGTATGTTAAAATGTTGTTAATTACAAATTCATTTACGTAATTTTACAATGTCTAAAATTACTATCATCATGAAGCATATTAGATGCTAAATTAACCGTAGGCCAATTAAAGCGGATAAAAAGGTATTTGAGAATAGTTCTCATAGGTGAAAAGCTATCTTATGTCCTTAATACGCCTATCCCTGCAATGGTTGCAGACAATGCCTCTGAGAAGAGATTGCTATTTTTAGAAAGTGGCAAGATGATGCACAGTTGGCTCAATGCATCATGCTCGCATCTATGAGTAACGAGCTTCAACACGGCGATGAAACTATGGATGCTCCTACTATATTCCCGCACATCAAGTAGTTGATGGTGAGGAAAGTAGGACCTGATAGATATCGAGATATCTAAGGAGCTCTTCCGATCTAGAATGGCTAATGGCACTATAAGATGCATAAAAAGTTATTAACATAATCAATTTGATTGATCATTTAGGACAACTAGTTTTGTCATGGATGGAGAGTTGAGCCAAGATTTGATCTTGCACTCACTCCCAGACTCCTTTCACAATTGTTGTGAATTTTTCATATAAACAAGCTAGATATCAGCTTCGTTGATTTGCTTGACATGTTGAAAAATGATGAGAGTCACTTTCCAATCAAGAAAGACCATGTCTTACTGGTAGGGGCCAAAGGATCTTCTGAAAAGAAGAACGATTCAAAGAAGTTATATAGAAAGGCATAAGCAAAGGATAATAAGAACAAAACTGATACGGATAACAAAGGAGCTTGCTTCCACTACAATAAGCCTGGACACTGGAAAGAAACTGCAAGAAGCATCTTGCAGAGGCTAACCAAAAGAAGCTTAGTGAAGTTTTGGTTATAAATATAAATTTGTTCATGATTTAAAATAAATTTTTCTTTAAGTCAAGGTTCTACTTGGGTATTGGATACCGACTTTGGTTATCATAAATACAGATTTATGAAGGACCAAGCGAAGTAGAAAGTTAAACAAGATAAGTAATCCTATGTGGGAAATGAAGCAAAGTTCTTTGCGATTAGCCATAGAAACTTATAGTTTAGCAATGCCTACGGGCAAGTCTATTAAGTCAATAAGTTGTTATTGTATTCCAGTTCTTGTTAAAAAATATCAATTCCATTTTATTGTTGGACAATGAAATCTTTGGTATTATAATTAAGAACAATTGTTGTTCTATTTATAATAATAATGTTTTGTATAGGACTGGAATATCACTTAATGGATTTTGTATACTTGACTTACGTGAAAAATTATTTTGTAAATTGAACAAACTAGTATAAGAAAAGGAGATGATCATTCAAAGAGTTGAATGTATGTATTTGTTGAAATACAAGTGTGAATTATTTGAAAGGTTCAAAGAATTCAGAAGTGAAATAAATTGGCAAAGTATTAAGATTCTTTGATTAGATCAAGGAATAAATACTTGTGCAATAAGTTTATAGATCATCTCAAATGGTTTTCTCATAATGGACACATCCTGATACGCAATAATTGATTGATGTATCTGAATGAAAAATCGTACCTTGTTGGACATGGTGCGGTCCATAATGATTTTACCGACATTCCGGTATCCTTACGGGATAATGTCCTAGAAATGGTCAGATATCTACGAAAATGGTAACCTCAAAATTCGGGCCCCAAGACTCCATAAAAGTTATGGATGGGGAGGATTCCTAATCTTAAGTATGTTAAGATAAGGGGTTGTCCAACTTATGTGAAAAGGTTTCAAAGGATAAGCTTGGGACAAGATTTGACAAGTGTCGATTTCGGGACATCCTAAAGTAAGTTTAGGGTATATGTTCTATAATTCTACTTAGCAAAAGGTGTTTGTTATGAACACACTACCTTCTAAGATAAAGGTGTTTATCATTGAAGGGGCTAGTGGGAGGATAATAGATCTTGAAGAGTTTAAGAACCACAAAACACTATAAGTCAAATAAGAGGAACCTATAGATAGATTCTATTGTACCACAAGAATCATAAACCGAATAGCATCAAGATACCTAGGAGGTATGGATTCATCATGGATGGTGATGATGAGGTACGCTTCATAGAAGATGATGATCCAGTTACATACGATGAGGTAAGTGTTGTAGACACTTAGAGAAATGGATTGAAGCAAGTTTCTCAAATATGGAACATTCGTTTTGATGAGGCAATCAAAAGAGTTTGATTTTATCAAAATTAAGAATGAACCTAGTGTGTACAAAAGGGTCAGTGGGAGCATCGTGACATTCCTAGTACTATATGATGATATACTACGGATAAGGAATGACATACCAATGCTACAATCAGTAAAGATAAAGTTGTCTAAACATTCCTCCATGAATGATTTGGAAGAGTATCTTAATTGGGGATATAAATCTATATAGATAGATTTAAAAGGATGCTCGACTTAACCCAAGGAACGTATATTCATTTGATGCTAAAGTCATTTAGCATGGCAAACTCAAGAGATGTCTCATGTCGATGAGCTATGGAGTGTATCTCTTAATAGTCCCCACGGACTCTCGAAAAGAGAGGTCGCATGAGTGACAATCATGTATGCAATGAAATGTACGAGACACGATGTTGATCGGTCATATTTTGGAGAAGTTCACTATGAGTCGATGAAAACATCTTAAAGTGTGCTTAACCAAGACTAAGGATGTGATCATATTCATGGTGGGTCTAAATTAAAACTAGAGGGCTTAGCAGACTCAAGTTTTTCAGATGCACCAAGATGATGAGAAAATCCACTTTAAGGTAAAGCGTTATCTTCAAAGCGATTGGTGCGGTGAATTGAAAAGGTTCCAAACAGCAAAGAGTTGCTAGTTTAGTGATAAAGACAAAGTAGATAGCTATAAATGAAGCTACAAGTTGATTGTTTGGATAAAAGTTCATTACAGAACTAGGAATAGTTCCTAAGTCTCATCTTGGATCTAAACATGTGTTGTGGCACTTTCATTTGATTATAAGAATCATTGAAGATGGGAAATCACTATAGAGATAGTGGACTCTCGTGAACAACATTACATATCCATTTCTTTGAAGCTTATCCAACAAATGGGATAATCGTCACTTAGAGAAGAAGAGTATAAGATACAATGGCGATTGGCTTTAGTGCAAGTGGGAGATTGAAAGTAGTATGCATACAAGCCAATCATGTTTGATGATAAAGCATATACATTTTTACAATCTTATTCATTTATTAATAAAAAGTATTAATTTATTAAAGGCTTTTAATTATCTACATGATGCTGTTTTATAATATGTGATAAACCCATAGTTTTAAGCAATGCTTTTAGAATAATGATGATGATCATTCTAATGAGATCTAAATTCTTAGAAAGCTTAAAACTAAAATAGTTCCCAATCGTTGGATTACTAAATTAGGGATTAGTGAATCCGGATAGATTGGTACATACGTTGCTTGCTCATTGGATGAGGATGATTGATCTCATAATCATTTGTGTGCAGACACTAAAGCAAGTATGTAGGTGCTTATTAGAGAATAAGTTCACTGAACGTGGCTCGCTAAGGAATACCTAATGGAGTTTTACTTGCCTGTCAATAGGAATTCCTGTAGTGATAGTAGTACAAGTGATCCTAGGACTTGAGATCATCATAGTATCTTGTGTATGATGAGTTATACTTTGACTTATTCCTTAAGACCCTTAGGGTATATCAAAGGGTATGCTTGGGTATAATAAGTTGTACATGGAGATAATGTATGATCAATAAAGAATCTACCACTTCTAATAAAAGAAGAGAAATGTCCTATGTGATTCGATAAATGACAACTTAGTAGTCCTTGGCCAAGGCAGAATGAAATTAGAAAGGAATTTCTAATTTGCATTATTTGGAGTTGTGCATTTAAGAGTCGAAATACATATAATTAAATAAAATAAGACTTGTAAAGTAATTCCATGTCTTATATTTAATTGGGACATTGTATGGTAGAAGGATTGAATTCAGACGGTAACTATTTACTCAAAGGTTCTTTTATGATTAATGTTGAAATCTATATTATCCGGAAAGTCGTTGATTGATACATTAGGGAGGCTTATCCCTATTGTAGAATAAATATTATTTATTTAAATAAATTAATTATTTAATTTATTTATTTAAATAAGATTAGAATTGTTTCTAATTGATTTATTCACAATAGGTTTAATATGGAGAACCTAAAGGGTCACACCATAAAAGGAAGAATAATTATTTAAGAAGTTAATGGCATAATCGTAATAATATGTTATGTATATTTAATTTAATCCATGGTGATAGAATAAATTAAATAGCTTAATATTTATTATTTAATATTTTAGAAATATTAAATATAAATTAATAAGAGGAGTCTTATTAATATTATTACAATTATTATTATTTTAATTTCTAAAAGAGTTTAGGAATTAATTTAATATAAGTACTCTCATTTATTCCTAATTGGATTAGGAAGGAAAATTAGTTAAAGGAGTTTAATTAATTATCCCTAATAAGATTAGGGAGCTTAATTAATTAAAAGAATTTAATTAATTAAATAAATCCCAATTCCTTAATTGTTAAGGTGGGTTGCCCACATCTATAAATAAGAGGAGTCTTATTATGGGTGATGTGGTTGTTGACTTTTACAACATACGTAATAATTCCAATAGTTGGGAGAGTACGCTTTTTCTATACAGATAGAGAAAACTAGGGTTTGAGCCAAATACCCATCTTCTTGAATTCTTATTTTTCCTTGGTGGATCACCTCTAGAGGCCAAACACTTGAGTGGCTAACGTTGATCAAAGAAAGGAACCAAACCCGGTGGATTCAAGTTGAACGCGAAAAGGATTGGAGGTGAACTTGTACCTGAGGAAGCTCGGATCTTCAAGGGTATGTTTGTTCTTCATATCTTTTCGTTTAATTAATAATTGTGCATAAAGGGTGATCCGGGTATATGGTTTGTAAAATTTTAAACTCTGATTTTACACGCTTCCGCACTTTTTATGCAATTTGATTGCGTTCTTGAATATTACAAACCTAACAAAGCTTTCTTAGCTCATGCCACGGATCTAAACAAAAATATATGTCAGTTTTGAATGATATTTCTATTGTTAATGAATTTGCTGACGTATTCTCTGAAGAACTTCCTGGCCTACCCCCAGAACGTGAAATTGAATTTTGTATCGACCTTGAACCTGATACAAAACCCATTTCCAAAGCCCCATATCGAATGTCTCCTATTGAACTTCAGGAGTTAAAGACCCAACTTCAGGAATTGTTAGACATCGGTTTCATTCATTCTAGTACGTCTCCTTGGGGTGCTCCTGTTCTATTCGTGAAGAAGAAGATGGGAGTTGATGACCTGTTTGACCAGTTGCAAGGCGCCAAATTTTTTTTAAAGATTGATCTTCATTCCGGATATCACCAATTGAAGATTAGAACCGATGACATTCCAAAGACGACTTTCAGAACTCTGTACGGGGATTATAAATTCCTAGTCATGTCTTTTGGATTGACTAATGCTCCTGCTGCCTTCATGGATATGATGAACCGAGTATTCAAGAAATATTTGGATCACTTTGTGGTCGTCTTTATTGAAGACATCCTTATTTATTCCAAAAGCCATGAAGATCATGAGCAACACTTGAGCCTGATACTTCAAAAGCTTTGTGAATATAAGCTTTATGCCAAGTTGAAGAAATGCGAGTTCTGGCTTGAGGAAGTAACATTCCTTGGGCACGTGGTATCAAGTCATGGTATATCTGTTAACCCAGCAAAGATTGAAGCTATTCAAAGCTGGGAGCAACCTAAATCAGTGACCGAAGTATGTAGCTTTCTCGGCTTAGATGGTTATTATCGGAGATTCGTAGAAGGGTTTTCTCGAATTGCTACTCCCTTAACTCAGCTAACTCGAAAAGATACAAAATTCGGTTGGAACGAGGAATGTGAGAAGAGTTTTCAAGAACTCAAGAGAAGACTCATTTTAGCACCTGTTCTGACAATACCATCTGGCTCGGAGGGATTTGTCATCTACAGTGATGCTTCAGGCAAAGGGTTAGGATGTGTTCTTATGCAACATGTGAAAGTCATAGCCTATGTCTCTCGACAACTCAAAGAATATGAGAGGAATTATCCTATTCATGATCTAGAGTTGGCAGCTGTTGTCTTCGCACTTAAAATTTGGAGGCATTACTTGTATGGGGAGAAAGTGGAGATCTTTACGGATCATAAAAGCCTCAAATATTTCTTCACTCAAAAGGAACTTAACATGTGACAGCGATGTTGGCTTGAACTATTGAAAGAATATGATCATACCATCCAATACCCTCCTTGTGACGCCCCCAAAATTAGGTATACATCACCCATCTTGGGTCGCCACTTACATGGTACAGAATTTAAATACAACTTACTAACATAACTGTCGTGTACAATACGACATAAACTGTGAGTTTAAATACAAATATCGTCTACTAGATATTATACAAACTCAAAAAGGAGTCATCATTACAATTATTATCACACTATTTCACGTAATAGTGAGGACTACTAATGCTATCTTCGGGACCATCACTCGCTTCCCGACTCGTCCCCGCCTATATTCTCATTTCTCAAGAGAATAGTGAAAGAAAAGGTGAGCTCAACTAGCCCAAGAAGAAATATTATGACTAAGATAATGCGAATAAATTATCAATAGTCTTCAATAATGTTAAACTGATAAAATACAATAGACAAACGGTTTAAGCTGCAATGAATATGCAATCTATTAAAAGAGTCAAGTAGAAAATAAAGTCTACTATCTTTTAGGTTTTATTAATGGTCATGATCATGCCAACAACTGTCCATCAATGCACTACGGCCACTGAGGATTTTTACCACATCATTTGTAACATTACTACCATGATTACACCGAATAGTCTCCGGTCATAATCATACCAAGTCCATCTATGCACTACTGAAGCCATGAGATGACTTTAAAGAAATATAAACATGAGGATGATGACAATGATATAAGAATTCAATAAAACAAGTTCAAGAATTATTTTATCCAGAATTATTAACGCCTAAATTATCAACATGACATTTGTTTTGTAAAGTAAAATTCAAGAATGATCGGAAGAATATGAAAGATATTGGATGAAACGCAAATATCAAGGATATTCCACTAATTTCATGGAGTATAGAAGTCAAAATTTTAACCAATTTGGGTATAATAAAGAATGGAATAACAAAAGAAATCACCATGCATGCGGTACTTCCGCATGTACAAAAGTTATTCCAAATGAATAATAATAATGGAACGAAGTCGTGAAATTCACAACCCATGGATGTTCCAAATGAATAATAAAGATGGAACAGATCCGGTAAAAAACACACAGATAGGATATTCCAATGAATGATAAAAAGCGGAACCAGTCGATTGTAAAACACATAGACGAGGATATTCCAAATGAATAATAAAGAGCGGAACCCGTGTCCGTGGAAAACACACGCATGTGATGTTCCAATGTAATAATAGAAGAATGTCACCAAGTATAGGGTAAACCACTTTATACAAGTTATTCCAACGAATAATAAGCAATGGAATAACAACAGTTCTCTTCATGAATAAGAAAGAATAACACCCCTTACATTTGGTAGGAGATTGAATACCGCAGCAGTGTAGTAACAAAATACTCTTCTTCTTTCTCTCTATACTTTCTCTCTCTATAGCTTGAATGAATTAAGTGAAAAATAATGAAGCCCTAGGCCTCTATTTATAGAAGATTTCTAGCTTAGCACCGCCGTGTGAAAAGGCAAGTGGCTTGACTAATCGGTTTGACGCCTCGTAATGTGAAACGACAAGTGGTTCGGCCTTTTGTAATGTGAAACGACAAGTGGTTCGACGTCGGTAAAGGTAATTACTATTAACGAAGGTAAATACTATTGACGAAGGTAAATACTATTCACAAGGGTAATTACTATCGACGAAGGTAATTACTATCGATTGAAGGTAAATACTATTCACAAGGGTAATTACTATGACGAAGGTAATTACTATCGAATGAAGGTAAATACTATTGACGAAGAGACTCTTAGATGATGACATATGAGCCCCCCATAAAATAATCAAACTTACCACAAATCATTTTTTTTTCATCAACACATATTTAATCTTTCAACAATTATTAATCATTTATAACTTGTCGTCTCAATTATTGATTTAATACTATAACATATTATACAGATGATACTGTGACAATAATTGAATAAATAATATAAGAGATATGATGCAGCAATTACTGTAGCAATAATTGAGCATAGCTGAGTGACTTCTCACGTAAGCATCAATAATCAATACCGTGTGCTACTATGCAACCACGCGTATTACTGTACTTTTACCACCGGGTAGTTCAACAGTTTTAACGGTAACACCTCCGCCGTTATTTTTATAAAATATTTTTGTCGTTTTTCAATCCAATAATTACATTGCTGGGGGTCCACCAATGATTAAGCCATTGTATACGAATATTCCCTAACAAAAAGAATATTCCCAGACCAAACTAATATTTTATAACAACTTGCATACTTTTCAAAATTTATAAATATTACCCACAACTATAACATTATATCAAATTTATTCCATAATATTCAAAAATAATATTTATATAAAAAATTCATCTTTATTTATAAAAGTTGGGGTCTTACAAACTCCCTTCTTATGAAATTTAAGCCCTCGAAATTAGGGTACGTAACTGGTATGTTGAAGAGGTAAGGATACCTTGATTTCATTTCAGATTCTAACTCCCAAGTCATTTCCTCAACATCGTGGTTCCTCCACAAAACTTTGACTTGAGGTATAACCTTGGAGCGTAGAATATGTTCCTTCTTATCCAAAATTTGAACAGAACCTCTTCATACGTCAAATCTTCCGCTATTTCGTGGGTTACTCTAACTCAATAATATGGTTCGGGTCTTTCACATATTTACGTAACATAGATATGTGAAAAGCGTTATGAACACGAGACATATTTGGCGGTAAAACGAGTCTATAGGCCACAGTTCCTACTCTATCGAGGATTAAAAATGGACCGATGAATCGAGGGTTAAGTTTTCCTCTCTTTCCAAATCTTGTAACTCCTTTCCATGGAGCAACCCTTAACAACACATGATCTCCTATATCGAATTCCACGTCCTTTCGATGAAGATCAAAGATAACTCTTTTATCGATTTTGTGAGGTTTTTATATGTTGTCGGATCGTTTGAATCTTTTCTGTAGTCATACGTACCAACTCCGGTCCCAACAACGTTGCTTCACCCACCTCATCCTAGCATACTGGAGAATGACACTTTCTTCCATACAACGCTTCGAATGGAGCCATGCCAATACTTGCTTGATAACTGTTGTTGTAGGAAAACTCCACCAATGGTAAGAACTTGTCCCAACTCCCCTTGAAATCAAGGACACAGAGTCTTACTAGATCTTCAAGAGTTTGAATAGTCCTCTCCGATCGTCCAGTCCATCCGAGGATGATATGCCGAAGCTAAATCGTAAGTCCTGTGCCCATAGCTTTTTGCAAACTAACCCAAAATCGTGAAGTGAATCTTGGGTCTCGATCGAAACTATGGATCTTGGCATACCATGCATCTTACAATCTCGTTTATGTACATACACTGAGCAAGACGTTCAAGTGTATAAGTTTCTCAGACGCAGAAGAAATGAGCAGACTTGGTCAATCTATCAACAATGACCCAAATCGCATCAATGCCTTGAGAAACCTTAGGAAGACCCAGAACGAAATCCATGGTAATGTGCTCCCACTTCCATTCGGAATTTCAAGTGGTTGCAATGGACCTTTTGGTACTTGATGCTCCGCTTTAACTCGTTGACAAGTTACACACCTTGAGATAAACAAGCCGCTATCTCTCTCTTCATATTGCTCCACCAAAATGTATGACGAATATCATGATACATTTTGGTACTCCCTGAGATGGATTGCAAATGGTGTGTTGTGCGCTCCATCATGATATTATACTTTAAATCGTGGTCGTTAGGAACACAAAGTCCGGAGTTGACTCAAGTATTCCTTCTTCCTCGATTCTTGCTTCGGCGATAGCACCTTCTTGCACTTTCTTCCTCATACGATCGGCTCCAGTCAGAGTCGAAAGCGACTTTAACTTTATCGATTAAAGTCGGTTCTACTCAGATACTCGCTATCATCACATGCGTCCACGAGTCTTTAACTCTATCTCCATCCTTTGCAAGTCACACAAAATGGGCTCATGCGTTGACAATATCGCACTCAGATTTGCATATGATTTTCTACTCAACGCGCATACCTACCACGTTCGCTTTTCCAAGATGGTATTGGATGGTATGATCATAATCTTTCAACAGTTCAAGCCAACGTCATTGTCGCATGTTGAGTTCCTTTTGAGTGAAGAAATATTTGAGGCTTTTATGATCCGTAAAGATCTCCACTTTCTCCCCATACAAGTAATGCCTCCAAATTTTAAGTGCAAAGACAACAACTGCCAACTCTAGATCATGAGTAGGATAATTCCTCTCATATTCTTTGAGTTGTCGCGAGGCATAGGCTATAACTTTTCCATGTTGCATAAGAACACATCCCAACCCTTTGCTGAGAATCATCACTTTGTAGATGACAAATCCTCCGAGCCGGATGGTATTGTCGTAAGGTCTTTGAAATAAGTCTCCTCTTGAGTTCTTGAAAACTCTTCTCACATTCTTCGCTCCAACCGAACTTTGTATCTTTCCAAAGTCGGTGAGTCAATGGAATAGCGATTCGAGAAAATTCTTCCACTTAATCTCGATAATAACCACTAAACCGAGAAAGCTACGATTTCTTGGCCACTAATTTAGGTTGTTCCCGACTTTGAATAGCTTCAATCTTTCTTTGGGTCAAGCAGATATTCCATGACTTGATACCACGTGCCCAAGGAATGCTACTTCTTCAAGCCAGAACTCGCATTTCTTCAACTTGGCATAAAGCTTATATTCACGAAGCTTTTGGAGTGTCAGCCTCAAGTGTTGCTCATGATCTTCACGGCTTTTGGAATAAATAAGGATGTCATCAATAAAGACGACCACAAAGTGATCTAAATATTCCTTGAATACTCGGTTCATCATATCCATGAAGGCAGCAGGAGCATTAGTTAATCCAAAGGACATGACTAGGAATTCATAATGCCCGCATCGAAGTTCCAAAGCCGTCTTTGGAATGTCGGTGGTTCTAATCTTCAATTGGTGATATCCTAACAAAGATCAATCTTTGAAAAGAATTTGGCTCCTTGCAACGGGTCAAACAGTCATCAATACGTGGCAATGGATACCTATTTTGATGGTGACATGATTCAACTCCCAATAATCAATACAAAGTCGTGATACTCCCATCTTTCTTCTTCACGAATAGAGCAGAGCACCCCAAGGAGAAGTACTAGGATGAATAAAGCCAATGTCTAACAATTCCTGCAGTTGGGTCTTTAACTCCTCGAAGTTCAATAGAGCCATTCGATATGGGGCTTTGGAAATAGGTTTTGTATGCGGGTTCAAGGTCGATACAAAATTCAATTTCACGCTCCGGGGTAGGCGGGAAGTTCTTCGGGAATACGTCAGAAATTTATTAACAATAGGAATATCGTTTAAAAGCGACGTATTTTTATTTAAATCTGTAACATGAGCTAAGAAATCTTGACATCCGCTTTTCAATAAGCGAATAGCTTTATGGCTTGGGATGACCGTGATTGATTTTAATGGTTTGGTCGTTTGAATTAGCATAATAGGTTGATTAGGAATATGAAAGCTAACAACCTTACGAAAACAATCAATTTTTGCATGATAAGTAGTTAACCAATCAATCCCTAGAATCACGTCAAATGCAAGTATTTTTAATGAAATAAGATCGACAGGTAATGTGAGGGTACCGATTTGAACCAAACAAGACTTATAAGCGATTGGATGTAATGAAGGTTTCTCAGCGGAGTTTCCACGAGATAAGTCAAAGTCTAATTTCTCCTGAGTCAAATTTAATCGATGAGCGCAAGTAGGAGAAATAAAAGAATGGGTAGAACCCAGGTATCAAATAAAGTATAGACTTCATTAGAGTTTATGATAAGCTTACCCGTGATGACCTCATTCGGTTCTTGCTCTTTGGGGAGGTCACAACAAACGCTCTCCTTCAGACTACCGATTTTGAATTTTCCAGGATGGCCTTTGGTGCCTCCATCCTAGTTGAATTTGTCTTCGGGAAACGACAAAATCGAGCTAAGTGACCTTCTCTTCCACAATTATAACATGCTTTGGACGGCATGACGCAGTTTGGACTGATGTGTCCCTCTCCTCCGCATTTGAAGCATATGATAGGTGGTCTTTCTCCTTCCTTAACAATGGGTGTTCAGTCTTTGACGTCTTTCAACCATTGTTGAATCTCCGCTTTCTTGAAATGTCCATTCTTATTGTTTTGTACGATTACACGAAGTGGTTACCATATCCGCCCTGTTGATTCCCTCCACGCTTGTTGTCACCGCTTCGATGACTACTACTCCGGTATTATAATTTTGCCACGCTCTCTTTTAGTTGTGTTGACTCATTATCGCGTTCCACTAATCGAGCCCTATTTACAACATCCGAATACAAACACGGTTTAGGAGAAATAAGATGTTGGACGTATCTCCGCTTCAAACCTCTTAAAACATTCGCGCCATTTCTCTTCATTATCCACCAAGTGGGACGCAAACCATGATAACTCCGCAAATTTTGCCTCGTATTGCGACATGGTCAAATTGTTTTGTTCCAACTTGATAAATTCCACCTCCTTCATGTGGTGAATACTTTCAGGAAAGTATTTGTCGTTGAACAGCTCCTGGAACTTCTCCCAAGATATCTTCAGTACAGCAGGTTGAGTACGTTTTACCGATTCCCACCAGTAATCCGCCTCTCCGCGCAAATATAAAGGCGTGAAAGGAACCTTTTGCTCCTCGGAGCATCCCAAGACATCAAATATCTTAGTAATCTGTTTTATCCATGCTTCCGCTGTGAAGTGGTTTTGGCTCTCCCTTAAACTCCGGTGGTCCCAGCTCCTTGAATTGTTTAGCGGTGACCGCCCGAGAGTTTTCCGTGTTTCCACCTACGTTTTGGACAAGAGTCGCTCTCGCCTGCTGTTGCATAAATTGCATAAAGCCTCTGAACATTTGATCATTCATCATTTGGTTAGTGTTGTTGTTTGCATGAGGATTGTCGCCTTCCTGATGCACATTATCCACGATTATTGACATGGTGAATCAACGATCGCTGCGCTCCATTGCTATTCTCAACATTCTCGGATGTCATTTTCGAGATCATCGCTACAAAACAAAAGGTTAATTGACATGTAACAAATTATCCCTATCTTGACCAACCAAAAAAATAGCACATAAACTTAGGTAGGTCATACTAGCGAAGGTATTCCCTGCTCTCCCTCCTAGTACTATTCTCACATCTTAGCTGAGGATCATATCCTAAGCTCGATACCAACTGTGACGCCCCTAAAATTAGGTATACATCACCCATCTTTGGGTCGCCACTTACATGGTATGTAATTTAAATACAACTTACTAACATAATTGTAGGTATACAATACGACATAAATCGTGAGTTTAAATACAAATATCGCTCTACTAGATATTATACAAACTCAAAAAGGAGTCATCATTACAATTATTACCTCACTATTCCACGTAATAGTGAGGACTACTAATCTTATCTTCGAGGACCATCACTGCGTTTCTCAGACTCGTCCCGACTATATTCTCATTTCACGAAGAGAATAGTGAAAGAAAGGGTGAGCTCAACTAGCCCAAAGAAGAAATATTATGACTAAGATAATGCGAGAATAAATTATCAATAGTCTTCAATAATGTTAAACCGATAAAATACAATAGACAAACCGGTTTAATCTGCTGTGGAATATGCAATCTATTAAAAGAGTCAAGTAGAAAATAAAGTCTACTATCTTTTGGTTTTAAAGGTTTTCATCATCGTTATATATTTGAGACTCAAACTTTAATAAATATTCCACATCATCGAATCACCACACTTTTCTGACGAGGATATTCTTTAGTATCACGACCACAATTATTCATACGCACTACGGGCCAAGAATATTTGTATATTCATTAATGGTCATGATCATGCCAACAATTGTCCATCAATGCACTACTACCATCGAGGATTTTTACCACATCATTTGTAACATTACGGCCATGATTACACCGAATAGTCTCTCGGTCATAATCATACCAAGTCCATCTATGCACTACAGGCCAGAGATGACTTTAAAAAAATTTAAACATTAGGATGATGACAATGATATAAGAATTCAATAAAACAAGTTCAAGAATTATTTTATCCAGGAATTATTAACGTCTAAATTATCAACATGATACTGTTTTGTAGAGTAAAATTCAAGAATGATCAGAAGAATATGAAAAGATACTGGATGAAACGCAAATATCAAGGATATTCCACTAATTTCATGGAGTATAGAAGTCAAAATTTTAACCAACTGGGTATAATAAAGAATGGAATAACAAAAGAAATCACCATGCATGCACGATTGCTTATGTATTATTCCAGGTTATTCCAGCGAATAATAATGAGATGAGAACTGTAATAATAAAGTGAAATTCACACACAAGACAGGATGTTCCAATGTAATAATAAAGATGGAACCGGATCCGATTGTAAAAACACAGATAGGATATTCAATGTAATGATAAAGGCGGAACTAGGTGGATGTTCCAATGTAATAATAAAGATTTTAAAAAACACACGCATGTGATGTTCCAATAGAATATTCCAGCAAGTATAGGTAAACACTTAGAATAATAAAAGCGGAACCATGAATAAGAAAGAATAACAAGGTGATCAAAAACACACACAAAATACTCTTCTTCTTCTCATGAGGATGTTCCAATTTCGAATAATAATAAAAAGGCGGAACGACGCTCAGAATGGGTGTAAAACACATGCATTACTATATGATGTTCCAATAGAATAATTGAAGAAAAAATCACCAAGTATAGGGTAAACCACTTATACTGAGTTATTCCAAAGAATAATAATCATTTAGAATTTATGGAATAACAGCAGATTCTCTTCATGAATAAGAAAGAATAACACCCCTTACATTTGGTAGGAGATTGATTTTATAAATAAAGATGAATTTTTTCTATAAATATTATTTTTGAATATTATGGAATAAATTTGATATAATGTTATAAATAATATTGGTAATATTTATAAATTTTGCAAAGTAAGCAAGTTGTTATAAAATATTCGCTTTGCCTGGGAATATTCTTTTTTGTTAGGAATATTCGCATAACGGCTCAATCATCTGTGGACCTCATAATGGTAAATAATTATCATTTGATGACGAGAAAACGACAAAAATATTTTATAAAAATAACTATGAGAGGTGTTACTGTTAAAACCTGCTGAACTACCCTATGTGGTAAAAGTACAAGAATACGCTGTCGGTCAGCATAAGAATAACACCAGATGTTGATTATCGATGCTTACGTGAGAAGTCTCATTCACCTATGCTCAATTATCGATGCTTACGTGAGAAGTCATTCACTAAAGAATTGCCACGATCATATCTCTTATATTATCGATTCAATTATTGTCACAAGATCATCTCAGATAATATGTTATAAGATTAAATCAATAATTGAGACGACAAGTTATAAATGATTAATAATTGTTGAAAGATTAAATATGTGTCGATGTAAAATAAAATGATTTGTGGTAAGTTTGATTATTTTATGGGGTCTATATGTCATCATCTAAGAGTCTCTTTCACAATAGTAATTACCTTTGTGAATAGTAATTACCTTCACAACAGTATTTACCTTCACAAATAGTAATTACCCTTGTGAATAGAATTACCTTCGCTAATAAGAATTACCTTCACAATAGTAATTACCCTTGTGAATAGTATTTACCTTCACAATAGTATTTACCTTCGCTAATTGTAATTACCTTTACCAGCGCGTCGAACCACTTGTCGCTTCACATTACAGCGGCCAACCACTTGTCGCTTCACTTTACAAAGGCCAAACCACCAAGCCACTTCGCTCACTTTCACACACAAGAAGTGCTAAGATAGAAATCTTCTATAAATAGAGGCCTAGGGCTTCATTATTTTCACTTAATTCATTCAAGCTTATGTAGAGAGAAAGTATAGAGAGAATAAGAGAGAAAGAAGAAGAGTATTTTGTTACTACACCACCGCAGATTCAATCTCCTACCAAATGTAAGGGTGTTATTCTTTCTTATTCATGAAGAGAACTGCTGTTATTCCATCGCTTATTATTCTCATTGAATAACTCAGATAATGGTTTACCCTATACTTGGTGACATTCTTCTATTATTCGCTGGAACATCCCGTCTGTGGTTTACAACCTGACCGGTTCCGCTTTTATTATTATTCTGCTGAACATCCCGTCTCAGGTTTTACACCCGATTCGGGTTCCGCTTTTATTATTATTCGCTGGAATATCCCGCTCAGGTGTTTTACAACCGACCGGTTCCGCTTTTATTATTCGCTGAATATCCTATCGTGTGTTTTACACCGGACCGGGTTCCATCTTTATTATTATTCGTTGAACATCCCGCTTGCGGTGAATTTCACCGACTCGTTCCGTTATTTATTATTCGTTGAATAACTCGTCAGGCGGGCTATCGCATTTACGGTGATTTCTTTTGTTATTCCATTCTTTATTATACCCAAATAAGTTAAAATTTCGACTTCTATACTCCATGAAATTAGTGGAATATCCTCGATATTTCATGTTTCATCCAAAGATCTTTCATGGAAATATTCTTCTCGATCATTCTTGAATTTTACTCTACAAAACAAAGATTACGTCGATAATTTGACGTTAATAATTCCCGGATAAAATAATTTTGAACTTGTTTTATCAATTTTATATCATTGTCATCATCCCTCATGTTTATATTTTTTAAAGTCATCTCGTGGCCTCAGAAAAGTATGGGGATGGACTTGGTATGATTATAACCAGAGACTATTCTTGTAATCACGACCGTAATGTTACAAATGATGTGGTAAAAATCCTCAAAGCGTCAGAGTGTATCGATGGATGCTTGTTGGTACGATCACGACTATTAATGAATACACAAATATTCTCGCCCGTAAAGGCATGAATAATTGTGGTCGCGATACTAAAGAATATCCTCGTCAGAAAAGTGGGGTGATTCGATGATGTGAATATTTATTAAAGTCGAGTCTCATTTATAATAAAGGATGAAAACCTTTAAAACCTAAAAGATAGTAGATTTTATTTTCTACTCGACTTTTTTAATGGATCAGATATTTCACCGCAGCTTAAACCTGTTGTTTATTGTATTTTATCGCTTAACATTATCAAGACTATTGATAATTTATTCGCATTATCTTAGTCATAATATTTCATCGGGCTAGTTGAGCTCACCCTTTCTTTCACCGTTTCTTCGTGAAATGAGAATATAGCCGGGACTTAGCTCTGGGAAACGAGTGATGGTCCTCAAGATAAGATTAGTAGTCCCTCACTATTCGTGAAATAGTGTGATAATAATTGTAATGAGGACTTTTTTTTCGAGTTTGTATAATATCTAGTAGATTTATATTTGTATTTAAACTCATAGTTTATGTCGATTGCATACACCTACGCTTATGTTAGTAAGTCAGATTTAAATTTTGCACTACGTAAGTGGCGCACCCAAGATGGGTGATGTATACCTAATTTTGGGGCGCCACAGCTTGGTATCGTAGCTTGGGATACGATCCCTGCTAAGATGTGAGAATAGTACTAGAGAGGGGAGAGAGGGGAATACCTTCGCTAGTATTTGACCTACCCAAGTTTACGTGGCTATTTTATTGGTTGGTCAAGATAGGATAATTTGTTATACGTCAATTAACCTTTTGTTTTGTGGCAAGATCTCAAAATGACATCCGAGAATGTTGAGAATAAGAATGGAGCGCAAAGCATCGCCGATTCACCACATATCAATAATCGTGATAATGTGCATCGAAGGCGATAATCCTCACGCAAACAACAACACCGACCAAATGATGAACGATCAAATGTTCAGAGGCTTTATGTAATTTATGCAACAAAGAAAGTAGAGAGCGACTCGCCCAAAACGTAGGTGGAAACACGAAACTCTCTGCAAGGCCACCGCTAAACAATTCAAGGAGCCGACCAACGTGAGTTTAAGGGAGAGCCAAAACCACTTCCTGCTGAAGCATGGATAAAGCAGACACCAAGATATTTGATGTCTGGGATGCTCCGAGGAGCAAAAGGTTCTTTCACGCTTTTTATATCATACGCTGGAGAAAGTGGACATCGTGGAAATCCAGAAACGACTCAACCTCGCCAGATCAAGATATCTCGGGAGAAGTTCCAGAGTCGTTTCAACGACAAATACTTTCCCGAAAGTATTCGCCATAATGGAAGGAGGTGGAGTTTATCAAGTCGAACAAAACAATATGACCGTGTCGCAACACGAGGCAAAAATTTATGAGTTATCACGTCATAGGCCCCACTCGTGGATAATGAAGAGAGAATGACGCTAATGTTTTAAGAGGTTTCAAGTCGAGATACGCCAACATCTTATTTCATAAACCGTGGTTTGTATTCAGATGTTGTAAATAGGGCTCGCTTAGTGGAGCGCGATAATGAGTCAACACAACTAAAAGAGAGCAAACAAGAAAATTATAATACCAAATGAGAGTAGTCATCGGCTAAGGACAACAAGCGTGAGGGAATCAATAAAGCGATATGGTAACCACTTTTGGTAATCGTACAAAACAATAAGAATGGACATTTCAAGAAAAGGAGATTCAACAATGATGGAAAGACGCCAAGACCAAAGACCCATTGTTAAGGAAGGAGAAAGACCACCTATCATATGCTTCAAATGCGAGGAGAGGGACACATCACCAAATCGCTGCCATGCCATCCAAAGCATGTTATAATTGTGGAAGAGAAGGTCACTTAGCTCGATTTTTGTTTCATCAAGACAAATTCAGCTAGATGGAGGCACCAAAGGCCATCCCGTAAAATTCAAAACCCAGAAGGTAAGGGAGAGAGCATTTTTGTTGTGACCTCCCAAAGAGCAAGGAAACCGAATGAGGTCATCACGGTAAGCTTATCATAAACTCTAATGAAGTCTATACTTTATTTGATACCTGCTTCTACCCATTCTTTATTTCTCCTACTAAGGCCATCGATTAAATTTGACCGAGAAATTAGACTTGACTTATCTCGTGGAAACTCCGTGGGAGAAACCTTCATTACATCCATCGCTTATAAGTCTTGTTTGGTTCAAATTGCACTTCACATTAATTCGTCGATCTTATTTCATTAAAATACTTGATTTGACGTGATTCTAAGGATTGATTGGTTAACTACTTATCATGCAAAAATTGATTGTTTTCGTAAGTGTGTTAGCTTTCATATTCCTAATCAACCTATTATGCTAATTCAAACGACCAAACCATTAAAATCAATCACGGTCATCTCAAGCCATAAAGCTATTCGCTTATTGAAAAACGGATGTCAAGCTTTCTTAGCTCATGTCATGATTTAAATAAAAATACGCCGCTTTTAAACGATATTCCTATTGTTAATAAATTTCCGACGATTCTCAAGAACTTCCCTCGCCTACCCCTGAGAGCGTGAAATTGAATTTTGTATCGACTTTGAACCCCAGATAAAACCTATTTCCAAAGCCCCATATCGAACGGCTCCTATGAACTTCGTGAGTTAAAGACCCAACCGCAGGAATTGTTAGACATCGCTTTATTCGCCCTAGTACTTCTCCTCGGGGTGCCCTGCTCTATTCGTGAAGAAGAAAGATGGGAGTATGCGATTTTGTATTGATTATCGGAGTCAATCATGTCACCATCAAAATAGGTATCCATTGCCACGTATCGATGACCGTTTTGACCGCCAGAAGGAGCCAAATTCTTTTCAAAGATCGATCTTCGCTCCTGATATCACCAATGAAGATTGAATCACCGACATTCCAAAGACGGCTTTCGTAACTCCAGACGGCATTATGAATTCCTAGTCATGTCCTTCGATCGACTAATGCTCCCGCCGCTTTCATGGATATGATGAACCGAGTATTCAAGGAATATTTAGATCACTTTGTGGTCGCCTTTTATCGATGACATCCTTATTTATTCCAAAAGCCGCGGAAGATCATGAGCAACACTTGAGGTCGACACTCCAAAAGCTTCGCGGAATATAAGCTTTATGCCAAGTCAAGAAATGCGAGTTCGTCAAGAAGTAGCATTCCTGGGCACGGTATCAAGTCATGGAATATCCGCTGACCCAAAGAAAGATCAAGCTATTCAAAGTCGGGAACAACCTAAATCGCTGATCAAGCACGTAGCTTTCTTGCTTAGCCGGGTTATTATCGGAGATTCGTGGAAGGATTTTCTAATCGCTATTCCATCGACTCAAACCGACTTTTAAAGATACAAAGTTCTATTGAGCGAAGAATGTGAGAAGAGTTTTCAAGAACTCAAGAGGAGACTTATTTCAAAGACTGCTCGACAATACCATCCGCCTTGAGGGATTTGTCATCTACAAAGGATGCTTCAGCAAAGGGTTGGGATGTGTTCTCATGCAACATGGAAAAGTTATAGTTTTGCGCCTCGCGACAACTCAAAGAATATGAGAGGAATTATCCTACTCATGATCTAGAGTTGGCAAGTAATGTTGTCTTTGCACTTAAAATTTGGAGGCATTACTCAGATGGGGAGAAAGTGGAGATCTTTACGATCATAAAAGCCTCAAATATTTCTTCACTCAAAAGGAACTCAACACGCGACAACGACGCTGGCTTGAACTATTGAAAGATTATGATCATACCATCCAATACCATCCTCGAAAAGCTTAACATGGTAGCCGACGATCGAAGGTAAAATCATACGCAAGTACGAAAAGGATATTGTCAACGCAAAGGCCCATTTTGTGTGACTTGCAAAGGATGGAGATAGAGTTAAAGACCTGTGGACGCATGTGATGATAGCGTAGTATACGAAAGTAGAACCGACTTTAATCGATAAAGTTAAAGTCGCCAAGTTACGCACTGAGCCGATGCGATGAGAAAGAAAGTGCAAGCATAAGGTGCTACGCCTAAGCAAGAATCGATGAAGAAGGAATACTTCGAGTCAACTCCGTACTTTCAGGTTCCTAACGACTCGATTTAAAGTATAATATCACGATGGAGGCGCACACAACACACCATTTGCAATCCATCTCGGGAGTACCAAATGTATCACGATATTCGCCATACATTTTGGTGGAGCAATATAAGAGAGAGAGATAATACGTTGCTTATCTCAAGGTGTCTAACTTGTCAACGAAGTTAAAGTGAGAGCATCAAGTACCAAAAGGTCCATCAGAACCACTTGAAATTCCGTAATGGAAGGGAGCACATTACCATGGATTTCAAGCACGGCCTTCCTAAGGTTTCTCAAGGCATTGATGCGATTTGGGTCATTGTTGATAGATCGACCAAGTCCGCGCTCATTTTTATCGATACGAGAAACTTATACACTTGAACGCCTTGCTCAGATGTACATAAACTAGATTGTAAGATCGCATGGTATGCGCCAGATCCATAGTTTCGATCGAGACCCAAGATTCACTTCACGATTTTGGGTTAGTTTGCAAAAAGCTATGGGCACAGATTTCACGATTTAGCTCTAAGATATCATCCTCGCACGGATTTGGACAAATGAGAGGACTATTCAAACTCTTCAAGATCTATTAAGACTCGTGGTCCTTGATTTCAAGGAGTTGGGACAAGTTCTTACCATCAGGTGGAGTTTTCCTACAACAACAGCTTATCGCTAAGTATCGCATGGCTCCATTCAAGCGCCAGGACGGAAGAAAGTGTCGCTTCCAAAGATGCTGGACGAGGTGGGTGAAGCAACGTTGTTGGGACCGAGTTGGTACGTATGACTACTTTAAAAGATTCAAACGATCCGACAACGATAAAAAACCTCACAAAATCGATAAAAGAGTTATGCCGATCTTCATCGAAAGGACGTGGAATTCGGATATAGAGATCATGTGTTGTTAAGAGTCGCTTCCATGGAAAGGAGTTACAAGATTTGGAAAGAGAGGAAAACTTAACTCGATTCATCTGGCCCATTTTAATCCTCGATCGAGTAGGAATCGGGCCTATAGACTCGCTTTTTACCGCCAAATACGTCTCTCGTGTTCATAACGCTTTTTCACATATCTATGTTACGTAAATATGTGAAAGACCAACCATATTATCGAAAGTTAGAACCGATTTAAATAGCGGAAGATTTGACGTATTAAGAGGTTCCTGCTCAAATTTTGATAAGAAGGAACATATTCTACGCCCAAGGTTATACCTCAAGTCAAAGTTTTGTGGAGAAACCACGATGTCGAGGAAATGACTGGGAGTTAGAATCAAATGAAATCAAGGTATCCTTACTCTTCAACATACCTGTACGCACCCTAATTTCGAGGGCTTAAATTTCATAAGAAGGGAGGTCAGAAGACCCTCAACTTTTATAAATAAAGATGAATTTTTCTATAAATATTATTTTTGAATATTATGGAATAAATTTGATATAATGTTATAGTTGTGGGTAATATTTATAAATTTTGCAAAGTATGCAAGTTGTTATAAAATATTCGTTTGGTCTGGGAATATTCTTTTGTTAGGAATATTCGCACAACGGCTCAATCATGGTGGACCCTATAATGTAATTTATCATTTGATCGAGAAAACGACATAAAAAATATTTTATAAAAATAACTACGGAGGTGTTACCGTTAAAACCGCTGAACTACCCCAAGTGGTAAAAGTATAAAGAATACGCTGTGGTCGATAAGAAGACACTCAGATTGATTATCGATGCTTACGTGAGAAGTCACTCACTATGCTCAATTATCGCCACACAGAATTCACGATCATATCTCTTATATTATTGATTCAATTATTGTCACAAGATCATCTCAGATAATATGTTATAAAGATTAAATCAATAATTGAGATTTACAAGTTATAAATGATTAATAATTGTTGAAAGATTAAATATGTGTTGATTAAAAAATGATTTGTGGTAAGTTTGATTATTTTATGGGGGCTCATATGTCATCATCTAAGAGTCTCTTCACAATAGTATTTACCCTCACAATAGTAATTACCTTCATCAATAGTAATTACCCTTCTGAATAGTATTTACCTTCATTAATAGTAATTACCTTCACAATAGTAATTACCTTTGTGAATAGTATTTACCTTCACAATAGTATTTTATTCGGCTTCAACAATAGTAATTACCTTTACTTTACGTATCGCCAACCACTTGTCGCTTCACATTAAAGCGCCGAACCACTTGTCGCTTCACATTACAAAAGGCCAAACCACCTTTTCACATCGTCAACGCAAGCCACTCGCCTTTTCATTACTCAAGAAAAGCTAAGCTAGAAATCTTCTATAAATAGAGGCCTAGGGCTTCATTATTTTCACTTAATTCATCAAGCTTATAGAGAGAGAAAGTATAGAGAGAATAAGAGAGAAAGAAGAAGAGTATTTTGTTACTACAATCATCAGTAAAGATTCAATCTCCTACCAAATGTAAGGGGTGTTATTCTTCTTATTCATGAAGAGAATCGTTGTTATTCCATCGCTTATTATTCTCGCTGAATAACTCAGATAATTGGTTTACCCTATACTTGGTGACATTCTTCTATTATTCTCGTTGAACATCCTGTCTGTGGTGTTTTACACCGACCGGTTCCATCTTTTTATTATTATTCTGCTGGAACATCCTCGTCTCACAGTGTTTTACACCTAATTCGGGTTCCGCTTTTTTATTATTCTCGTTGAACATCCTGCTCTGGTTGTTTTACACCTGACCCGGTTCCGCTTTTTATTATTCTCGCTGAATATCCTATCCGTGTTTTACACCGGATGCGTTCCATCTTTATTATTCTATTGAACATCCCGCTTGTGAATTTCACCCGACCGGTTCCGTTATTTATTATTCTCGCTTGAATAACTCGCCTATGCTAAGTATCGCATGCACGGTGATTTCTTTTGTTATTCCATTCTTTATTATACCCAAATTGGTTAAAATTTTGACTTCTATACTCCATGAAATTAGTGGAATATCCTCGATATTTCATGCTTTCATCCAAAGATCTTTCATGGAAATATTCTTCCGATCATTCTTGAATTTTACTCTACAAAAACAAGATCACGTTCGATAATTTGACGTTAATAATTCCTCGGATAAAATAATTTTGAACTTGTTTTATCAATTTTATATCATTGTCATCATCCTCATGTTTATATTTTTTAAAGTCATCTGCGGGCTCAGAGTGTATGATGGACTTGGTATGATTATGATTAAGAGACTATTCGTGTAATCACGACCGTAATGTTACAAATGATGTGGTAAAAATCCTCAAAGGGTCAGAGTGCATCGATGGATGCTTGTTGGTACGATCATGAATTATTAATGAATACACAAATATTCTCGCCCGTAGCATGAATAATTGTGGTCGGATACTAAAGAATATCCTCGCCAGAAAAGTGGGTGATTCGATGATGTGGAATATTTATTAAAGTCGAGTCTCACTATAATAAAGGATGAAAAACCTTTAAAACCAAGAACTCAGATTTCTTCAACTTCGCATAAAGCTTATATTCACGGCTTTTGGAGTGTCACCTCAAGTGTTGCTTTCATGATCTTCACGGCTTTTGAATAAATAAGGATGTTATCAATAAAGACGCACCACAAAGTGATCTAAATATTCTTGAATACTTGGCTCATCATATCCATGAAGGCAGTTAGGAGCATTAGTCAATCCAAAGGATACGACTAGAATTCATAATGCCCGCATCGAAGTTCCGAAAGCCGCCTTTGAATGTCACCGTTCTAATCTTCAATCGGTGATATCCGAACTAAGATCAATTCAAAAGAATTTTGCCTTGCAATCGGGTCAAACAGTCATCAATACGGCAATGGATACCTATTTTGATGGTGACATGATTCAACTCCCCGATAATCAATACAAAGTCGATACTCCCATCTTTCTTCTTCACTTAATAGTAACAGAGCACCCCAAGGAGAAGTACTAGACTTAATAAAGCCAATGTCTAACAATTCTCGCAATGGGTCTTTAACTCCTCAAGTTCAATAGAGCTTATTCGACATGGGTTTTTGGAAATAGGTTTTGTACCGTGTTCAAGGTCGATACAAAATTCAATTTCACGCCTCGGGGTAGGGTGAAGTTTTTTGGGAATACGTCAGAAATTTATTAACAATAGAATATCGCTTAAAACCGATTTATTTTTATTTAAATCAGGATATGAGCTAAGAAAGCTCGACATCCGCTTTTCAATAAACTAATAGCTTTTATGGCTCGAGATGACCGTGGATTGATTTTAATGGTTTGGTCGCTTGAATTCAAGATAATAGGTTGATTAGGAATAAGGAAAGCTAACAACCCACGAAAACAATCAATTTTTGCATGATAAGTAGTTAACCAATCAATCCCTAGAATCACGCCAAATGCAAGTATTTTTAATGAAATAAGATCGATTGTGTAATGCGAGGGTACCGATTTGAACCAAACAAGACTTATAAATGTTGGAGTGATGTAATGAAGGTTTCTCCCAACTGAGTTTCCACAGATAAGTCAAAGTCTAATTTCTCCTGAGTCAAATTTAATCGATGAGCGCAAGTAGAGAAATAAAAGAACGGGTAGAACCCAGATCAAATAAAGTATAGACTTCATTAGAGTTTATGATAAGCTTACCCGTGATGACCTCATTCTGATTCCTCGCTTTTGGGAGGTCACAACAAACGCCTCCCTTGCACTACCGGTTTTGAATTTTCCGGGACGGCCTTTGGTGCTCCATCCTAGTTGAATTTGTCTTCTAGAACTACATAAAATCGAGCTAAGTGACCTTTTTCTTCCACAATTATAACATGCTTTGACTCGCATGACGCAGCTTTGATCGATGTGTCCTCTCCTCCGCATTTGAAGTATACGATGATAGGTGGTCTTTTTCCTTCCTTAACAACGGGTGCCGTGGCCGACGCCTTTCCATCATCATGAATCTCCGCTTTTGAAATGTCCATTCTATTGTTTTGGCCCCGATTACCACCAAGTGGTTACCATATCCGCCCGCTGATTCCTCCACGCTTGTTGTCACCGCTCACGACTACTCTCACCGGTATTATAATTTTGTTTACCGCTTCTCTTTAGTCAGGTTGACTCATTATCGCTCCACTAATCGAGCCCTATTTACAACATCCGAATACAAACACGCTTTATGAGAAATAAGATGTCGACGATTCCCGCTTCAAACCTCTTAAAAACATTCGCGCCATTCTCTCTTCATTATCCACCAAAGGACGAAACCGTGATAACTCCGCAAATTTTGCTTCTCAGATCATGACACTTGGCCATATTGTTTTGTTCCAACTTGATAAACTCCACCTCCTTCATGTGGCTTAATACTTTCAGAAAGTATTTGTCGTTGAATGCCTACCCCCGAACTTCTCCCAAGATATCTTCAAGACAAAGAAGTCGAGTACGCTTTACCGATTCCCACCAAGAATCCGCCTCCGCGCAACATAAAGGCGTAAAGGGAACCTTTTGCTCTCCTGAGCATCCCAAGACATCAAATATCTTGGTAACTGCTTTATCCATGCTTCCGCCAAGTGGTTTTGGCTCTCCTTAAACTCCCGTGGTCCCAGCCTCTGAATTGTTTATGCAAGTGACCACCGAGAGTTTTCCGTGTTTCCACCCCACGCTTTTGGACAGAGTCGCTTCGCTCATTGTTGCATAAATCGTCAGATAAAGCCTCAACATTTGATCATTCATCATTTGGTCAAGGTTGTTTCATGAGAGGATATCGCCTCCCGATGCACATTATCCTCGATTATTGAGCATGTGGTGAATCAACGATCGTCAGGGCCCATTGCTATTCTCAACATTCTCGTATGTCATTTTCAGACATCGCCACAAAACAAAAGGTTAATCGACATGTAACAAATTATCCCTATCTTTCCACCAACCAATAAAATAGCACATAAACTTAAATACCACATAAACTTCAGTAGGTCATACTAGCGAAGGTATCCCAAGCTCGCCTCCCTCCTAGTACCTTCTCACATCTTAGCCGTGGATCATATCCTAAGCTCGATAGCATCCCCCATCAACCGCTTTGACGCTTCAACCGTGACCCCAAAAAATTAGGTATACATCACCCATCTTGGGTCGCCACTTACATGGTATGTAATTTAAATACAACTTATTAACATAACTGCTGTGGTACAATATTTACATAAACTGTGAGTTTAAATACAAATATCGCCTACTAGATATTATACAAACTCAAAAAAGGAGTCCTCATTACAATTATTATCACACTATTTCACTGTAATAGTGAGGACTACTAATGCTATCTTCGTGACCATCACCTGCTTTCCCGACTCGTCTCCAAATTTATATTCTCATTTTCAAGAGAACAAAGGAAAGAAAGGGTGAGCTCAACTAGCCCAAGAAGAAATATTATGACTAAGATAATGCGTAATAAATTATCAATAGTCTTCAACAATGTTAAACCGATAAAATACAATAGATAAACCAGCTTTAATCATAAATGAATATGCAATCCATTAAAAGAGTCAAGAGAGAAAATAAAGTCTACTATCTTTTAGGTTTTAAAAGGTTTTTCATCATTTTTATATTGAGACTCACTTTAATAAATATTCCACATCATCGAATCACCCTCGCACTACGGCCAAGGATATTCTTTTTAAGATCACGCACCACAATTATTCATGCACTACGGCCAAGAATATTCAGGTATTCATTAATGGTCATGATCATGCCAACAACTGGTCCATCATCAATGCACTACGCCATCGAGGATTTTTATCACATCATTTGTAACATTACTGGCCATGATTATAACCAATAGTCTCTCGGTCATAATCATACCAAGTCCATCTATGCACTACAAGCATGTATGACTTTTCAACATAATATAAAATACGAGGATGATGACAATGATATAAGAATTCAATAAAACAAGTTCAAGAATTATTTTATCCGTGAATTATTAACGCCCAAACATCAACATGAAATTAGTAGTAAAATTCAAGAATGATCGTAAGAATATTTCCATGAAAAGATATCGATGAAACGCAAATATCAAGGATATTCTACTAATTTCATGGAGTATAGAAGTCAAAGTTTTAACCAACCGGGTATAATAAAGAATGGAATAACAAAAGAAATCACCATGCATGCCATAGATCAAGATGACGTGTTATTCCAATGTAATAATAATAACGGAACCAGTGTCGTGAAATTGTTGTGATGTTCCAATGTAATAATAAAGATGGAATGATCCTGTAAAACACAAAGAGATATTAATAATAAAGATTTTAACTGTGTCCCTGTAAAACACATGTATTGTGATATTCCAATGTAATAATAAAGAGGAACCAGTCCGCAGAAAACACATGCATGTGATGTTCCAATGTATAATAATAAAGACGGAACCAGTCCTGTAAAACACATGCATGTGATGTTCCAATGTAATAATAGAAGAATGTCACCAAGTATAGGTAAACCACTCACATACTTAAAAGTTATTCCAATGTAATAATAAGCAATGGAATAACAACTTCTTCTTCATGAATAAGAAAGAATAATAACCCTTCATTTGTAAGGAGATTGAATATCATAAGAAAGAAGAAAGAATAAATACTCTTCTTCTTTCTCTTATTCTCTATACTTTTCTCTATAGTCGAATGAATTCGTGAAAAATAATGAAGCCTCAGGCCTCTATTTATAGAAGATTTCTAGCTTTAGCACCGTGTGAAAAGGCAAGTGGCTCGACGATCGTTCGAAGCTCGACGCTCAGTAATGTGAAAAATCAAAAGTGGTTCGACACTCTGTAAGAATGTGAAACGACAAGTGGTTCGATCATTAAAGTAAAGGTAATTACTATTATTAACGTATGTA
The DNA here is from genome assembly GCA_020205615.1 of Panax quinquefolius. Classification (NCBI taxonomy): domain Eukaryota; kingdom Viridiplantae; phylum Streptophyta; class Magnoliopsida; order Apiales; family Araliaceae; genus Panax; species Panax quinquefolius. Next base: position 109,597,283 of record CM035156.1, read on the forward strand.
AATACTATCGACGGTAAGGTAAATACTATTCACAAGGGTAATTACTATATAATAAGGTAATTACTATTATCATAAGGTAAATACTTATTCACAAAGGTAACTATACTATCGACGTAAGGTAAATACTATCGAAAGGTAATTATATTCACAAAGGTAATTACTATCGATTAAGAGACTCTTAGATGATATACGATTCCCATAAAAATAATCAAACTACCACAAATCATAACACATATTTAATCTTTCAACATTATTAATTATTTATAACTTTCACGCCTCAATTATCGATTTAATAATAACATATTATACGTATGATTCATGACAATAATCAATCAATAATATAAGAGAACATTATAATAATCGAACATATATTTAACTTCACGAAGATTAATAATCAATACCGCGGTACTACTCATCAAACTAATGCCAGACATCGCATTTTTACCACCCCGTATCAAATATTTATCTAATGAATACCTCCTACCAATATTTCAATAAAATAATATGTCGCTTCAATCAATACGACAATAACATCACAGGTCCACCAACGATTGAGCCTATAAATATTTAATACTCCTTAACGTAAAGAATATTCACCAACCGTAATATTTATAACTCAATAATAATTGAAATTTATAAATATTACCTTTCAACGATAAAATCGCGACGCCCCAAAATTAGGTATACATCACCCATCTGGGTCGCCACTTACATGGTATGTAATTTAAATACAACTTATTAACATAACTGCTGTGGTATAATACGATATAAACCGTGAGTTTAAATACAAATATCGTCTACTAGATATTATACAAACTCAAAAAAGGAGTCCTCATTATAATTATTATCACACTATTTTTCGCTGTAATAGTGAGGACTACTAATGCTATCTTCAGACCATCACTGCTTCTCGACTCGTCCCAACCTATATTCTCATTTCCTCAAGAGAATAAAGGAAAGAAAGGGTGAGCTCAACTAGCCCAAGAAGAAATATTATGACTAAGATAATGCGTAATAAATTATCAATAGTCTTCAACAATGTTAAACCGATAAAATACAATAGATAACCAGCTTTAATCGCAATTTGAATATGCAATCCATTAAAAGAGTCAAGTAGAAAATAAAGTCTACTATCTTTTAGGTTTTAAAAGGTTTTTCATCATCATATAGCCGAGACTCACTTTTAATAAATATTCCACATCATCGAATCACCCCGCACTACTACGCCAAGGATATTCTTTAAGATCACGCACCACAATTATTCACGCACTACACGCCAAGAATATTTGTGTATTCATTAATGGTCATGATCATGCCAACAATCGCCCATCAATGCACTACTACTAATCGAGGAGGATTTTTATCACATCATTTGTAACATTACCATGATTACAATCAATAGTCTCTCGTCATAATCATACCAAGTCCATCTATGCACCATGTGCCATGTATGATTTTTTTAAAAAATATAAATATGAGGATGATGACAATGATATAAGAATTCAATAAAACAAGTTCAAGAATTATTTTATCCAGAATTATTAACGCCCAAATTATCAACATGATAATCGCTTTTGTAGAGTAAAATTCAAGAATGATCGTAAGAATATTTCCATGAAAAGATATCGACGAAACGCAAATATCAAGGATATTCCACTAATTTCATGGAGTATAAGTCAAAGTTTTAACCAACCGGGTATAATAAAGAATGGAATAACAAAAGAAATCACCATGCATGCGATAGACAAGCAGATGCAAAGTTATTCCAAATGTAATAATAATCTTAACCAGTCAGTCGTGAAATTCACACCGCTGTGATGTTCCAATGTAATAATAAAGATGGAACCAGATCCGTGTAAAACACATGCATAGACAGATATTCCAAATGTAATAATAAAGATTTTAACTGTGTCCTGTAAAACACATGCATGTGATGTTCCAAATGTAATAATAAAGATTTTAACCAGTCCTGTAAAACACATGCATGTGATGTTCCAATGTAATAATAATAAAGATTTTAACCAGTCCTGTAAAACACATGCATGTGATGTTCCAATGTAATAATAGAAGAATGTCACCAATATAGGTAAAACCATATAAAAGTTATTCCAATGTAATAATAAGCAAATGGAATAACAACAGCTTCTTCATGAATAAGAAAGAATAACACCCCTTACATTTGGTAGAGATTGAATATCGCAAAGCAGTAGTAACAAAATACTCTTCTTCTTCTCTTATTTCTCTATACTTTTCTCTCTATAGCTCAATGAATTGTGAAAATAATGAAGCCCCAGGCCTCTATTTATAGAAGATTTCTAGCTTAAGACCGCCGTGTGAAAAAGGCAATTTCGACGACTAATGATGTGAAAAGAAAAGTGGTTCGACGCTCAGAATGTGAAACGACAAGTGGTTCGACGCCTCAGTAATGTGAAAAACAAGTGGTTCGACGTCCGTAAAGGTAAATATTAACAAAGGTAAATACTATTGATTTAAGGTAAATACTATTCACAAGGTAATTACTATCGATTTAAGGTAATTACTTATCGATTTAAGGTAAATACTATTCACAAAGGTAATTACTATCGATTAAGGTAATTACTATCGACAAAGGTAATTACTATTCACACAAAGGTAATACTATCGATTTAAGAGACTCTTAGATGATGATATATGAGCCCCCATAAAATAATCAAACTTACCACAAATCATTTTTTTTAACACATATTTAATCTTTCAACAATTATTAATCATTTATAACTTGTCGCCTCAATTATTGATTTAATACTATAATATATTATATGATGATAATCGTGACAATAATTGAATCAATAATATAAGAGATATGATGCAAGCAATTATCGTAGTAATAATCGAGCATACCGAAAGTGACTTCACGTAAAAGATCAATAATCAATACCGGTGCTACTACGCAACCACGCCAGACATCGCATTTTTTACCAACCGGTAGTTCAACAGCTTTTAACAGAATAACTCCTCCGCCGTTATTTTTATAAAATATTTTGTCGCTTTTCAATCCGACAATAATTCTGCTCAGGTCCACCAATGATTGAGCATTGCATTTAATATTCCTAACAAAAAGAATATTCCCACCAAACTAATATTTTATAACAACTTGCATACTTTTGCAAAATTTATAAATATTACCCACAACTATAACATTATATCAAATTTATTCCATAATATTCAAAATAATATTTATAGAAAAATTCATCTTTATTTATAAAAGTCGGGTCTTACAACCTCCCTTCTTATGAAAATTTCGCCTCTAAATTAGGGTATGACGGGTATGTCAAGAGGTAAGGATACCTTGATTTCATTTCGATTCTAACTCCCAAGTCATTTCCTCAACATCGTGGTTCCTCCACAAAACTTTCGACTCGAGGTATAACTCGAGCGTAGAATATGTTCCTTCTTATCCAAAATTTGAACAGAACCCTTCATACGCCAAATCTTCCGCTATTTCGTCCTGCTTCTAACTCAATAATATGGTTCGGTCTTTCACATATTTACGTAATATAGATATGTGAAAACGTTATGAACACGTAGACATATTTCACAGAAAGTTTAGTCTATAGCCACGCCCTACCGATCGAGGATTAAAATGGACCATGAATCGAGGATTAAGTTTTCTCTCTTCCAAATCTTGTAACTCCTTTCCATGGAGCAACTTTAACAACACATGATCTCCTATATCGAATTCCACGCCCTTTCACGAAGATCAAGATAACTCTTTTGTCGATTTTGTGAGGTTTTATACGCTGTTGATCATTTCAATCTTTTCCGTAGTCATACGCATCAACTCCGGTCCCAACAACGTTGCTTCACCCACCTCATCCCAAAGATAATCGAGAACGACACTTTCTTCCATACAACGCTCGAATGGAGCCATGCCAATACTTGTTTGATAATCGCTGTTGTAGGAAAACTCCACCAATGGTAAGAACTTGTCCCAACTCCCTCAAATCAAGGACACAGTAGTCTTAATAGATCTTCAAGAGTTTGAATAGTCCTCTCCGATCGTCCGTCTGTCCCGAGGATGATATGCCGAAGCTAAATCGTAAGTCCGCGCTCATAGTTTTTTGCAAACTAACCCAAAATCGTGAAGCTTAATCTTGGTCTCGATCAAACTATGGATACCTAAGATACCATGCGCCTTACAATCTCGCTTATGTATATACGAGCAAGACGCTCAAGTGTATAAGTTTCTCAGATTTGAAGAAATGAGCAGATTTGGTCAATCTATCAACAATGACCCAAATCGCATCAACGCCTTGAGAAACCTTAGAAGACCCCAGAACTAAATCCATGGTAATGTGCTCCCACTTCCATTCGAATTTCAAGTGGTTGCAATGGACCTTTTGGTACTTGATGCTCCGCTTAACTCGCTGACAAGTTAGACACCTTGAGATAAATAAACGCTATCTCTCTCTTCATATTGCTTCCACCAAAATGTACGATTTAATATCATGATACATTTTGGTACTCCTGTGATGGATTGCAAATGGTGTGTCAGGCGCTCCATCATGATATTATACTTTAAATCGTGGTCGTTAGAACACAAAGTCCGGAGTCGACTCAAGTATTCCTTCTTCATCGATTCTTGCTTCCCAAGATAGCACCTTCTTGCACTTTCTTCCTCATACGATCGCCTCCGTGTCCGTAGCTCGAGCGCCTTTTAACTTTATCGATTAAAGTTGGTTCTACTCAGATACCGCTATCATCACACGCGCCCCTCGAGTCTTTAACTCTATCTCCATCCTTTGCAAGTCACACAAATGGGCTCATAGGCTGACAATATCGCACTCAGATTTTGCATATGATTTTCACTCAATGCGCCACCTACCACGCTCGCTTTTCCAGGATGGTATCGATGGTACGATCATAATCTTTCAACAGCTTCAAGCCAACGCCGTTGTCGCATGTCGAGTTCCTTTGAGTGAAGAAATATTTGAGGCTTTTATGATCCGTGAAGATCTCCACTTTCTCCCCATACAAGTAATGCTCCAAATTTTAAGTGAAGATAACAACCGCTAACTCTAGATCACGAGTAGGATAATTCCTCTCATATTCTTTTTGAGTTGTCATGAGGCATAAGCTATAACTTTTCCATGTTGCATAAGAACACATCCCAACCTTTTTGTCTCAAGCATCATCAGAGATGACAAATCCCTCCGAGCCGATGGTATTGTCGTAACAAAATAAATAAGTCTCCTCTCGAAGTTCTTGAAAACTCTTCTCACATTCTTCGCTTCCAACCAACTCAGATCTTTCCGAGTCACCGAAATAATCGGAGTAGCGATTCGAGAAAATCCTTCCACTAATCTCCGATAATAACCAAATAAACCGAGAAAGCTACGATTTTGGCCATCGATTAGGTTGTTCCCCTACCAATAGCTTCAATCTTTTGTCTGGTCAATGATATTCCACGACTTGATACCACGCGGCCCAAGGAATGCTACTTTTCAAGCCGTAACTCAGATTTCTTCAACTCGCATAAAGCTTATATTCACGCTTTTGGAGTGTCAATTTCAAGTGTTGCTTCATGATCTTCACGCTTTTGGAATAAATAAGGATGTCATCAATAAAGACGACCACAAAGTGATCTAAATATTCCTCAATACTTGGCTCATCATATCCATGAAGGCAAAAGAGAGCATTAGTCAATCCAAAGGACATGACTAGAATTCATAATGCCCGCATCGAAAGTTCCGAAAGCCGCCTTTGAATGTCACGGTTCTAATCTTCAATCGTGATATCCTAACGTAAGATCAATCTTTGAAAAGAATTTGCCCTTGCAATCGGGTCAAACAGTCATCAATACGCGGGCAATGGATACCTATTTTTGATGGTGACATGATTCAACTCCCGATAATCAATACAAAGTCGATACTCCCATCTTTCTTCTTCACTTATTGTAAACAGAGCATCCCAAGGAGAAGTACTAGATTTAATAAAGCCAATGTCTAACAATTCCTCGCAATGGGTCTTTAACTCCTCAAGTTCAATAGAGCTATTCGACATGGGGCTTTGGAAATAGGTTTTGTACCGGTTCAAGGTCGATACAAAATTCAATTTCACGCCCGGGGTAGGCCAGAAGTTCTTCTGGGAATACGTCAGAAATTTATTAACAATAGGAATATCGCTTAAAATCGATTTATTTTTATTTAAATCGCGATATGAGCTAAGAAAGCTTGACATCCATTTTTCAATAAACGAATAGCTTTTATGGCTCGAGACGACCGTGATTGATTTTAATGGTTTGGTCGCTTGAATTCAAGATAATAGGTTGATTAGAATATGAAAGCTAACAACCTTACTTAAAACAATCAATTTTTGTACGATAAGTAGTTAACCAATCAATCCCTGTAATCACGCCAAATGCAAGTATTTTTAATGAAATAAGATCGACAGTAATGTGAGGGTACCGATTTGAACCAAACAAGACTTATAAACAAAGGATGTAATGAAGGTTTCTCCCAACTGAGTTTCCACAGATAAGTCAAAGTCTAATTTCTCCTGAGTCAAATTTAATCGATGAGCGCAAGTAGAGAAATAAAAGAATGGGTAGAACCCAGATCAAATAAAGTATGACTTCATTAGAGTTTATGATAAGCTTACCCGTGATGACCTCATTCGATTCTCGCTTTTGGGAGGTCACAACAAACGCCTCCTCAGACTAATGGGCTTTTGAATTTTCGGGATGGCCTGGTGTCTCCATCCTAGTGAATTTGTCTTCAGAAACGACAAAATCGAGCTGTTGACCTTCTTCCACAATTATAACACGCTTTTGACGGCATGACGCAGCTTGATCGATGTGTCCTCTCCTCCGCATTTGAAGCATATGATAGTGGTCTTTTCCTTCCTTAACAACGGGTGTCGGGCCGACGCTCTTTCCATCATGTTGAATCTCCTTTTTGAAATGTCCATTCTTATTGTTGGGCCCGATTACCACCAAGTGGTTACTATATCCGGCCCGTTGATTCCTCCACGCTTGTTGTCACCGCCTCGATGACTACTCGCCGGTATTATAATTTTGCTTTACCGCTTCTTTTTAGTCAGGTTGACTCATTATCGCGCTCCACTAATCGAGCCCTATTTACAACATCCTCAATACAAACACGCTTTACGAGAAATAAGATGTCGACGATCTCCCGCTTCAAACCTCTTAAAACATTCGCGCCATCTCTCTTCATTATCCACCAAGTGGGACGAACCGTGATAACTCCGCAAATTTTGCCTCAGATCATGATTACTGGCCATATTGTTTTGTTCCAACTTGATAAACTCCACCTCCTTCATGTGTAATACTTTTGTGAAAGTATTTGTCGCTGAACAGCCCTCGAACTTCTCCCAAGATATCTTCAAGACAAAGCAGTCGAGTACGCTTTACCGATTCCCACCAAGAATCCGCCTCCCGCAACATAAAGGCTTAAAGAAGGGAACCTTTGCCTCCTGAGCATCCCAAGACATCAAATATCTTGTAATCTGCTTTTATCCATGCTTCCGCCGTAAGTGGTTTTGTTTCCTTAAACTCCCGGTGGTCCCAGCCTCTTGAATTGTTTAGCTGTGACCACCGAGAGTTTTCCTGTTTCCACCCCACGCTTTGATGGATGAGTCGCCTCATCATTGTCAGATAAATTGCATAAAGCCTCCAACATTTGATCATTCATCATTTGGTCAAGGTTGTTGTTTGCATGAGGATTGTCGCCTCCGATGCACATTATCCCGATTATCGAGCATATGGTGAATCAACGATCGTCAGGGCATCCATTGCTATTCTCAACATTCTCGTATGTCATTTTCAGACATCGCCACAAAACAAAAGGTTAATCGACATGTAACAAATTATCCCTATCTTTCCTGACCAACCAATAAAATAAGACATAAACTTAGGTAGGTCATACTAGCCAAGGTATTCCCTGCCTCTCCCTCCTAGTACTATTCTCACATCTTAGCCTGTGGATCATATCCCAAGCTCGATATTCAACTCACGACGCCCAAAATTAGGTATACATCACCCATCTTGGTCGCCACTTACATGGTATGTAATTTAAATACAACTTATTAACATAACTGTCTGGTGTACAATACGATATAAATCGTGAGTTTAAATACAAATATCGCCTACTAGATATTATACAAACTCAAAAAGGAGTCCTCATTATAATTATTATCACACTATTTCGCTGTAATAGTGAGGACTACTAATGCTATCTTCAGACCATCACTGCTTCCCGACTCGTCCCAAATATATTCTCATTTCCTCAAGAGAATAAAGGAAAGAAAGGTGAGCTCAACTAGTCAAGAAGAAATATTATGACTAAGATAATGCGTAATAAATTATCAATAGTCTTCAACAATGTTAAACCGATAAAATACAATAGATAAATCAGCTTAACTCAGCAATGAATATGCAATCCATTAAAAGAGTCAAGTAGAAAATAAAGTCTACTATCTTTTAGGTTTTAAAAGGTTTTTCATCATCGTTATAGCCGAGACTCACTTTTAATAAATATTCCACATCATCGAATCACCCCGCGCACTACGGCCAAGGATATTCTTTAGTATCACGCACCACAATTATTCACGCACTACGGCCAAGAATATTTGTATTCATTAATGGTCATGATCATGCCAACAATCGTCCATCAATGCACTACTACCATCGAGGATTTTTATCACATCATTTGTAACATTACTACCATGATTACAATCAATAGTCTCTCTCGTCATAATCATACCAAGTCCATCTATGCACCATGTGCCACGATGACTTTCAAAAAAATATAAACATGAGGATGATGACAATGATATAAGAATTCAATAAAACAAGTTCAAGAATTATTTTATCCAGAATTATTAACGCCCAAATTATCAACACGACATCGCTTTTTGTAGAGTAAAATTCAAGAATGATCGTAAGAATATTTTCATGAAAAGATATCGATGAAACGAAATATCAAGGATATTCCACTAATTTCATGGAGTATAGAAGTCAAAGTTTTAACCAAACTGGTATAATAAAGAATGGAATAACAAAAGAAATCACCATGCACGCGATAGATCACAGACAAGTGTTATTCCAATGTAATAATAAATAACTAAACTGGAAAGTCGTGAAATTCACAATCATGTGATGTTCCAATGTAATAATAAAGATGGAACTGCATCCTGTAAAACACATGATAGATATTCCAATGTAATAATAAAGATTTTAACCAGTCCTGTAAAACACATGCATGTGATGTTCCAATGTAATAATAAAGATTTTAACTGTGTCCTGTAAAAACACATGCATGTGATGTTCCAATGTAATAATAATAAAGATTTTAACCAGTCCTGTAAAACACATGCATGTGATGTTCCAATGTAATAATAGAAGAATGTCACCAAGTATAGGTAAACCACTTATACAAAAGTTATTCCAATGTAATAATAAGCAATGGAATAACAATGCCTTTCATGAATAAGAAAGAATAACACCCCTTACATTTGGTAGAGATTGAATATCGCGCAAAGGTAAGAACAAAATACTCTTCTTCTTTCTCTTATTCTCTCTATACTTTCTCTCTATAGCTTGAATGAATTCGTGAAAATAATGAAGCCTCAGCCTCTATTTATAGAAGATTTCTAGCTTAGCACCACCGCAGGTGAAAAGGCAAGTCGCTCGACGAAAAGAAAAGGGTTGACGCCAGAATGTGAAACCACAAGTGGTTCGATCACCGTAATGTGAAACGACAAGTGGTTCGACGTCCGTAAAGGTAATTACTATTAACGAAGGTAAATACTATCGACGAAGGTAAATACTATTCACAAGTGGTAATTACTTATCGACGAAGGTAATTACTATCACAAGGTAAATACTATTCACAAGGGTAATTACTATTCACAAAGGTAATTACTTATCGACGAAGGTAATTACTATTCACAAAGGTAATTACTATCGACTTAAGAGACTCTTAGATGATGATACATATGAGCCCCCATAAAATAATCAAACTTACCACAAATCATTTTTTTTCATCAACACATATTTAATCTTTCAACAATTATTAATCATTTATAACTTGTCGCCTCAATTATCGATTTAATACTATAACATATTATATGATGATAATTTGACAATAATTGAATCAATAATATAAGAGATATGATGCAAGAATTATCGTAGTAATAATCGAGCATAACCGAAAGTGACTTTCACGAAGCATCAATAATCAATACCGTTGCTACTATGCAACCA